>CM046442.1:69009391-69453078 GCA_025506515.1 Flaveria trinervia | reverse complement strand
ATCAAATACTAGGTCCTAACATCTTTTTCTATAACCATTTACTGTTACATTGAATATCAATTGTGTTCTTGTGATATGTTTAATTCGTGTTCGAATTTCGCTGCAATAAACTCTATTTAATCAAACTTAGATCACGGATCCTAACAAATGGTATCAGAGCAAGGTTAATCATTGATCGATATAACAATTGATCATTGAAACTGATATTCGATATCTAAGTTTGATTGAATTAGCATTTTGCAAGAATTGGTAATAGATCATGAATTTCTGCTGCTTTCGTTATCTGCTTTAAGTTTTCTCTTGGTTCATATTGAGTTTGTTGTGTTTTGCACTAAATCAGTTAAAAGTTTAATGAATTTGGTTGAATCTGAGAATGACTACTCCTTCTAATGACTCTCACAATACCGGTCCTCAACCAAGCCTCCGATGCTAGTTAGGACTGAGTATAACATATGGCAACGAAGAATGCTTCATCACCTGTCTGTTAACAGTTCAGGTTGTTGGACATCTGTGGTACATGGTCCACACAAGCCTATGGTGAACAATCCGGAAACCAACCAAATGGTTCCGAAGAAGAAGGAACAATACTCAGATGAAGATCGAAAACTATTTGAGATTGATGCTAAAGCGCATGGAATTCTAGCCATGGCACTGCCAAATGAAATCTATTCTGGGCTTATGCATGATGAAACTGATCATGACCTCTGGAATGCATTGAAGGAACAATTTGGTGGAACAGATGAGGTCTTAGCAAACAACAGAGAAATCCTTGCCCAACAATATAAGACATTCTCTCATAGGAAGGGTGAGTCACTGACTCAACAGTTTGACCATTTTCCTGTTTGATCTCTAAGCTAAAAATGGTCAAACATGAATACACTAATAGTCAGATGAACAACAGATTTCTCAGATCACTGCCTGAGAGATGGGACACATATACCATTGTCCAATGCTCCAGTGCAAATCTGGATAGTCTATCTCTCACCCAACTCCATGGGAAGCTGCTTACATTTGAAAGAGAGATAGAGCAGAAAAGGAAACTGGCATCATCAGGAAAGCTCACTGATGACTTTGTACCAGGGATCACTGCCTTGGTTGGTCATGAGTCAGAATATGCTACATCAGAAAGCAATTATGATGAGCATATAGATTTCTCCTCAAACGGTTCAGATCATGCATTTGTACTGTTGACAGTCAGTCAGGCTGTAATAGTGACAATTTGTGTTTCATTATGGATGATTTAAAGGGTATTGCTGATGATGACTTAGAAGAGATGGATATTCTGAGCCAAATGGCCTTGATTAATATCAGATATCAAAAGTTCTACAAGAGAACTGGTAGGAAATTTCCAGGACTCTCTGGCAAAACCAAAGTTGGTTTTGACAAGGTAAGTTGAGGTGTCACAAATGCCACAGGCTTGGACACTTTGCAAGAGAGTGTAGATCATCTGGATCTAACTCCTCTGCACCCTTTGTGACTTTTCCAAGCAATAGTCCACAAAACAGAGGGCAACATCCTGCTAGTTCTGGTCATCATTCACAAACATATCTCCTGGCATATTTTGTCCCTTAGGGTGCAATGTCATATCCATATCCCTGCTATTACATGCCACACCCAAATCCGTTCAAGTTCCTATTGTACAACAACCTCAAGCCCTACCTGAGCCTCTACCATCTCAATCATCTCAATCACAACCTCATCATAGCTTCTTCACCCCTAGTATTATTGACTGGAGCAGTTTACCAGATGATCTCTCTGGTAATGAGCAATTATTTGCTGGTGATGGTCAACATGGTGGTGAACATCCTTTTGGGAATCTAGCTCTCATGGCCCTGGAATCTACTGATAGTTCATGCTCCAATGCATCTTCATCACAGGTAACCCAGGTATCCTTTGAGGCTAAGGCCAAGCTATGTTCTGAATCTTGCATAGCTGCATTTATCCCTATCAGAGAGTCAAATGTAGCTTTAATAAATCAAAATCTAGAGCTTGAGCAAACCCTTTCCAAAAGAAAAGCTGAATATGAGTCTGTCTTAAGGATAAAGATGATGAGATTTATAAGCTTAAATGCCAATTAAATAATGAAATGGCTAAGCTAGAGGTCATTCTTGAGAACCATAGAGATCTCAAAGAAAAACTTGTAGTTACCCAAGTTGAGTGTGACCGCTGGGTATCATCCTGCAAGGGATTTGAAATGCTGCTCAGCAAGCAATCTGCTTCGAATGTGAAGTTTGGAATAGGTTACAACCACATTGCACCACCTACAGATTTTACTCCAAAACCAATAGTAAAATCTAAAGGTGAAAGTAAGTTTCAAACCACATCATCATGTGCATCATCCTCAAGTGATCACACCGAAAATCACAAGATGAAATTAGTGTTGAAACTCATCAAATCAATTGGCTGATGGGTTAACTACCGATAAGCACATGAAGATGAGTACTTCAGATGTTGTCCCTCAAAGTACCTCAAGTACTGAAGGGCAAGTCACAACATCTAAAAGCATTTCAAATCAGCTGAAATAAAAGGATTAACAACTGCTGATAGAGAACAGCTGAAGAACAAGTCTTCAGTTGTTACAGATCCTTCAGTACTAAACAAAAGTACTGAAAGGAAGAAAGAAGTACTGAAGAGCACACCTTCAGTAGTTTCCACATCAGCAGTTGATCAATTCAAGATGAAGAATAAGCCATGTGAAATATGTGGTAAATTCAATCATCTTTCTGATGAATGTTGGTACAGAAAGGGTTCCAAACTCAACAGAGATAAGCTCATTAAAATCCAGATGGATGAAATGAAAAATGAGTTTGAGACCAAATTTGTACCACAGTCATCCCAATGTGATGAACCCAAGCCTTCATCCAAATCCAAAAAGAAGGATATGGTTTATCATAAAACAACTGATAGTGCTCCTCATGATAAACATCAGACTAAGTCTGTGAATTTTAAGGAGGAAATGGTGGGTCACACGAACTCATCAAACACAAGTACTGATATGTCACTAGAACTGAAAGCTTTAGCTACAAATTAGACACAACTTGTTATGATGGTTCAGCATTTGTTGGGGAGAGTTAACCAACTAGATGCACCTGTGATCAAACCACTGAAAAGGCATTCCAAGCCCAAATCCAAGGAATCCATTTCAGCACCATCTCCTTCTTCATTAGCTGTTAATCATAGGAAACAAGTTATGGTTAAATCTGTTGATGAAAACAGACCCAAAACCAAAAAGGTTTGGGTCTCAAAACCTAACTAGTTCTTTATGATGAATGCAGGGTTCTTCAGCATGCCAAAGGAGCATCTGGTATGTAGACAGTGGAGGATCTATGCATATGACTGGGAGCAGTTCTCTTCTTAATGACTACTCTCAAGGAAAGAAGGGATTTGTTTCATTTGGTAATGATGCCAAGGGTTACATCATCGGGAAAGGATATGTGTCTAATGGACAAATTAGGTTTGATGATGTTAACCATGTGGAGAATCTCAAGTATAATCTGCTGAGTGTCAGTCAGATGTGTGATAAAGGGCATGTTGCACTTTTGACAAGCCAGAACTGCAGGATTCTGTCTTCCAAGTTCTGAGGTGATTGACAAGGTATTGGATGAACATACTCTCCTGAAGGCCAACAGGATTGGAAGAGTGTATGCCTTGGATTTGTCAAAGAAGATTGATTTGAAGTGTCATCCTTGCCTATTCTCCAAAGCCTCTCCTCCGGAATCTAAACTGTGGCATATAAGGTTGGGTCATGTTAATCTCAAAAACATGAATCAGCTGATCCACAATAGTTTAGTGAGAGGTCTACCAATAAAGGAGTTCCACTGTGATGAAACCTGCACTGCTTGTTTGAATGGAAAAGAACACAAAGTCTCATTCCCTTCTATTGAAGAACCTAAGTCCACTGCCTGCTTGCAGTTACTGCACATGGATCTATTTGGTCCTGTGAGAGAGATGAGCATGGCCAAGAAAAATACTGTCTGGTAATTATGGATGATTACTCCAGATTTGTATGGACTTTCTTCTTGCATTCAAAGGATGAGGTTGCTCAGACGATTATAAACTTTGTGTTGTATGTTGAGAAGCAGTATTCCCTATCAGTCAAGTGTATAAGGAGTGAATAGAACTGAATTCTGAAACCATACACTTGATGTTTTTCTATCTAGCAAAAGGAATCAAGAGGCAGTTTAGCATCCCAAGGACTCCAGAACAAAATGGAGTAGTGGAGAGAAATAACAGGACCCTAATTGAAGCTGCAAGGTCTATGTTGGCTGACTCTGGTTTGCCATTGACCTTTTGGGCTGAAGCTGTTAACACAGCTTGCTATGTGCAGAATAAGGTATTAGTAAATCAGAGGTTGATGAAGACTCCATATGAAGTTCTACATCATTTGGCTCCTTTAATTTCATTCTTCAAAACCTTTAGGTGTCCTTGTTTCATTCTAAACACAGAGGATCAACTCCACAAATTTGATCCTAAGGTGGATGCAGGGTATTTTGTAGGTTATTCATCCACATGCAAGGCTTATAGGTCTTCAACTGCAGAACAAAGTTAGTTGAAGAAACCTTGCATGTGAAATTCAATGAATCTCCTAAGGATAAAATTCCACGAAACCCTATGGAGTTGTTTGATCTGGACATATTGCAATATGTTCCTTATCAATCTCTAGCTGTTGCAGATCATGTGGATAAATCATCTTCTGCAGCAAGTCTTCCACCTGGTGGTACTGAAGATGATGATGATATCAGTACTCACCTTTTCAAGTTTAGTGACCAACTGCCTGAGTCTGCTAAACTTGATGTTCCTGTAGCTTCTGTAGCTCCATCCACAAAAAATGCTGATGAGATTTCTGACTCCTCTACATCATTTGACTTGCCATCTAATACTTGGTTTCAAGAATCTGGATCACCATCTGCTACTGCTGAACCGGCTACAAACACTTGCACTGATCTTATAGTATACCAAGAGCTGAAGAATCACCCCATGTCTCAAATCATTGGTGATATCAATGCTGGTGTCTCAACCAGAAGTCAATTGTCTGACTTCTGCTTCTATGCTCTCTTCATCAGTCAGCTAGAGCCAAAGAACTATCATGTTGCTTTGAGAGACAATGGATGGGTTGAAGCCATGCAGCTTGAGCTACTTCAGTTCAAAAAGCAGCAAGTGTGGGAACTGGTTCCTCTACCCCCAGGTAAGTGTGCAATAGGCACTAAATGGGTGTTTAGGAATAAATCTGATGAAAATAGGCTTATTGTCAAGAACAAGGCTAGACTGGTTGTACAAGGGTTTTCACAAGATGAAGGTATTGATTATGATGAAACCTTTGCCCCTGTAGCCAGACTAGAGGCAATTAGATTGTTCTAAGCCTATGTTGCATTCTACAATCTTAAAGTTTTTCAAATGGATGTCAAAAGTGCATTTTTATATGGTAAAATAAAAGAAGAGGTTTATGTGTGTCAACCACCGGTGTATCAACTTGATAAGGCTCTTTATGGACTGAAGCAAGCTCCTAGAGCCTGGTATGAAACACTTTCAATTTTCTTCTTAAAAATAATTTCACTAGAGGCTCCATAGATAAAACTTTGTTTATAAAGAAAGTGGATCAGCATAAGCTACTTGTTCAAATTTATGTTGATGATATTATTTTTGCATCCTTTGATCCCCAGTTGTATGATGATTTTACAAGTCTAATGAACAAAAGTTTGAAATGAGTGCAATGGGAGAATTACAGTTCTTTCTAGGCTTGCAAATCAAACAAAAGGCTGATGGAACCTTTATTCATCAATCAAAATATACAAAAGAACTTTTGAATAAGTTTGATTTACAAAATTGTAAGCCCTGTTCTACTCCCATGTGCAACACCACACAACTGGATGTAGATGAGAAAGGTAAAGCTGTTACTTAAACACTTTACAGATGTATGATTGGATCCTTGATGTACTTAACAACTTCTAGACCAGATATCATGTTTGCAGCTTGTGTTTCTGCTAGATTTCAGGCTGCTCCTAAAGAGTCTCATTTGATTGCAGTCAAGAGGATCTTTAGATATCTGCAAGGTACACAATCTCTAGGTCTTTGGTATTCCACTGGACACTCATGCAAATTAGTTGCTTTTTCTGATAGTGAATATGCAGGGTGTAAGTTAACCAGAAAGTCAACTTCTGGTGGATGTCAATTCCTAGGCAACTGTTTGATTTCTTGGCAGAGTAAGAAACAAACATCTGTTGCTACATCCACTGTTGAAGCAGAGTACATTGCTGCTGCAAGTTGTACATCTCAGGTACTCTGGCTTCAAAACCAACTATTGGATTATGGCATTACAGAGACTAAGACTCCATTATTAATGGATAGTGCTTCAGCTCTGTGCATTGTCAAGAATCCAGTCCAGCACTCCAGGACCAAACATATAGAGATCAGACACCATTTGATTAGGGAGTGTTTTGAAAAAGGTCTGATTGATCCAAAGTTTGTGTCTTGTGCTGATGAGCTTGCACATATATTTACTAAGCCTTTGGATAGTTCAACTTTCCAAAACCTTGTGTTAAGGCTTGGTATGTTGCAGCTAGAATAAGTGAGAACTACTGATGATCTCAGTAAACAAGTACTGATGATCATTAGTAAACATGTCACAAATATGTACAAATTCTGTTAAAGAAACCGGTGCAGTTACAACTACTGATGTAGTTATAACTCCTGATGTCAGTAAAAACAGATAAGTACTGATGTCCTATGAAACAACTGAAATCAGCTAAAAAGTCTGATGAGTAAGTGTTGAGGACAATATGAAACAGCTGAAAAGCTAAGAATTGACGAAAACTACTGATGAGAATTTTCACTTCAGTCGTTTCCACAAACTGCTGTTTCACCTCTAAACAGCTGATGACAAAACCATGTCTTCAGTAGTTTCATAACTATTGATGACTAATACCAAGTCCTCAGTTGTTTACAATAGCTGAAGACTAAACCAAGGTTTTCAGTAGTTTCACAACTACTGATGACTAAAACCAAGTCTTCTGTTGTTTTCAAACGTCTGATAGTTAAAACCAAGCCTTCAGTTGTTTTCATAACAACTGATGCCAACACCAACACTTTCAGTCGTTTTTCTTTTCAGCCTTTTCTTAACCTATAAATACCTGCACTTATAGCCAAACGTTTCATTAGCCGTTTTCAAACCTTTCTCTCTCAACAATGGCGACAATGAAACTCAAACCCCGACACAACTGTGTTGCCTACCTTTCGAAATCGGCCTTCTGGAACAAGTTTGACACTGCCATCGATCTTATGGTGGATTCCCCATAGAGAACAACCTTTCTTCTGAATCCTACCATATATCCTGACACCTTATCCCAGTTCTGGACCAATGTATCTGTAATAACTGGTGAGAACGATAGACAAATCACTCTCCAGTCCTTGGTGAACCAGAAACAGGTGCTCATCACCCCCGACATCATTCGCAAAACCCTAAATTTGCATGATGGCACCTATCCTAAAGCATACCCGAAAGGCACCACTGATATGTCTTATCTCCATAACGGGTATGAAGGCGACTTAAGTGCTACAACCATACTTAAAAAGCACTTTCATGACGCTGAAAGACTTATCTTTCATATGGTGAATGTCTGCCTTGCATCAAAGACATCTTCTTGGGATCAGATGTCTTCCCGATGGCAACAGGTATTGTACTCTATCCTTGAACGCCAAAATCTAAATTTTTTCTGAGATAATATTCATGGAACTAAAGGATCTTGGCTCAGAAACCTGTGGCAACAGATGCTACTTTATCCCAGGTTTCTAATGGCCATAATTTTGAATCATTTAAAATCTGATGGCTTTGTTGGTCTTGGAGTCCCTACTCTAGCTGTTTTAGGCTGATATACTCCAGACATAACTCAGACCCTACTCTAAAAGGGGCTGCCCGGATGCTAAAACCCAAGCAGATGGAATCCACAGCCTCCACTTCCAGATCGAAAGTCCCCACCAACCCAAAACCCAAAACCCAAAAAGGCTACTCAGGGAGATGAGCCCCTGAGGATGCCCGTGTACCATAAACACATGAATACATACTGGTTATAACCCCCCAGTTATGTCCAAGACTCACCTGCTGAAGCCGCACACGTATCCTCTCAACAGGATCCTGTTGCAACCACAATTGGGGATCCCACATTTCTGGAACCTCTCTCAATTGAGAGGGTTACCATTGAAGAGCATCTCTCACCCCGGGTGCAATCTGCTTCAGACCAATCTCCACATGCAACCGCCCCTCAAAGCCCAACCTGATAGTTGCTAAAGTGCTGGGTCAGTTGCATTCCTCACCCCCTCCCCAGAAACCACTTACCATTGGGAATACCACAACTATTGAGGGGGAGGATCAAATGCTTCTAATAACCCAACACAGGGGTTACAATGTTCAATCTCCAAGTGTAGAAATGGAGGTTAGAACATCTGGTAAGGCTGCCACTTCTACTAATTCAGCAAATGATCAGGATGAAGTTGGTAGCATCCATAAGACCTTACCAGAGGCAACTGCCAATGAAGGACACAGTCCTGAGGCAGGAAGTCCCCAGTACCAAGAACAAGGGGCACATGCTTCTACAGATCTACACTCAGAGCATGTACATCCTGATTCAATCAGGAGGTCAGGTGATTCAACACAGACTGATGATAACCTGGGCTTTTTCTATGATGTATTAGCCCATAATACCATCCTTGAGACTGAGGTGAGCAGACTCAAAGAGTTGTTAGCCAAAATGTCTCAGGATCAAGTCCATCTACCCCACAACCCCACAGATGGCACCTTCCATTGAAGGTTCCCCAAACACTGAGCCTACACACTTAACTGAGCCACCAGCACTACTTTTGGCACCACCTCTCAGGGACAGAACCCCTCTGAGCAGATGGTTGCTATCTTTCAAAACTCCTTACCTCTCATCACTCCCATCATCACTGACATAGTGCATAACGCCATTGATGAGGGATATCCACAAATCTACAAACGCTTATTGATGATGTTGTTCACAAATCTCTTTTTGCCTTTCAAGCCCCTCATCCCAATGCAACCAAAAAGGGGGAGACTTCCAAGTCTAAGGCAGTGAAAGAAAAGAAATATAAAAAGAGTTGATGATAGAAAGAACCTGCAAAAGAGAAGGAGGTGGAGAAAGAACTGATCTCAAACAGTTGATCACAGATAAAGAGAAGGAAGATCAGCTGATCACATATTAAGAAAGAAAAGTGCTGAGTCAAAAGCTGATGAAGATAAATCCTTAGAAGATCTTGTCAAAGATGCTGATGAAGCTCACAGCAGATCCATGGATAAAATTATAGATCAGTTCTTTCGACAAGGTCATGACACAGCCACACTAGAAACTGAGATCAGAAGGCTGGAAATAGAAGAGATTCAAGCTAGATGGGCTGGTTATAGTGTGTTGGAAAGGGAAAGATTGGAGATAATGATCAGATTCATTGCCAAGTACCTTGGAAGTTCATTGATAGAGATAAAGGCCTGGTCCAGAGACAGTATCTTGGAGATAATGAAGAAGATCTGCTCTGCTGGACGCTATAATAAGGGGTTGATAATTGAAGCACTGGATGAAGCAGGTGCAGGGAAGGGAACTGAAATGGCAAAGCTATCCAAAGCCAAACTCACCACCAAAATGCTAAGTCAGTCTTCTCACACTCCCACTCAAACACAATCATTATCTCTAAAATCTCCCAAATCTATCCCTAAACCAAAGCCACCCACAACTCAACCCACAAAACCAATCCCTTTACCCCAAAAACCACCTCAAACCTTACCCAGTGATGCACCCAGAAGGAGGAGAAGGGTGTTGAGGGTAGAAGAAGATGAAGAAGAGGATGATGATGATGATAGTCTGCCAATCTCTGCTGTTCTCAAACTCAAATCACCTGAGCACAGAAGTCAACAAGTGATTACTCCTGACTTGCAAATGCAGATGGTGAAGGTAAAGATTGAAGAAGCAGAACAGCAGAAACAGCACATTGAGAAGTTTCACAAGATGGTTGATAAGGATTTCCCTCAGTCCTCATCCATTCAAGAAATAAAGAAACAAGCTCTGAGGTTATACACTCTTAGGCATACTTTTCAACATCAAAAAGAAAGAGTGCAGATCTGGCCAGACCCCAGGTTAAGTTCTAGAATTCATAAGAGGAATATATCAAGTAGATATCATGGCCAAGTGAAGAAGACCTTGAATGCTGCAATTACATTGGCCATGGTAGTCTCACCCTGGGAAATCATTGAAGAATTCAAGAGAGCTCACAAATCCAAGACAACCCCTCAATCTATTCTTGAGAACAAAATGATCAAGAAGGGGTTGTTATACAAAAGACTTGAAGATCTTCAGAAGAGTGAACTCCAGTTGTTGCTTGAAGGCAGGAGATACCTGTTGAGTATTATAGAGAGATAACAACTGTGGAGTTGAAAAATGGAAAGACAGTGAGATACCTGTCTGAGTATTATGGCCCAGAGTTCTTCTTCGAGGGAGAAGAAGAAGAACTCACCAAGGAGGAATAAGTTGTTCTCCTTGAGGCCTATGCTAGTGAGTCTTATAGACTCATTAGGTTTCATTGTTGGAACAAGACTCTGTGTCCAGTTTCCCAAGACAGAGTTCCCTTCCATACATAGCCAATCAAAAGATTAGAAACCTTTTCCCGGCCTGTGCTTAACTGATTACCTCTGAATCTGATCAAGAGGGTGTTTCTGCCAAGAATAAGTGGGATCATCAATAAGTTTAGAGGTTTTGGCTGCATTGGTTCAGGGGGAGTTTGTTGGACCAAAAGAACTAATGAGCCTGATCAGAAAAACCTCTAAGTCCCACATACATTAAAACTGCTGAAGAAGATCATAACAGCTGAAGACATCAGCTGATTACAAGGTCTGAAGACAAAGTCTGAAGACAAGAACTGAAGACTACTACTGAAGACAATGTCTGAAAGTAAAGAACTGAAGACAAAGTCTGAAGCTATCAACTGAAGACAAAGTCTGAAAGTAAAGTACCGAAGACAAAGTCTGAACCTATCAGCTGAAGACAAAGTCTGAAAGTAAAAGTCTGAAGAACAAAGTCTGAAGAACAAAGACTGAAGACAAAGACTGAATGCCAAAGTGATCAGTAGTTGTCACAACAGCTGAAGTTATCAACTTCAGTAGTTGTGATGGTTTCCTTTTAGTACTTGTAATTTACTTTTCAGTAGTTATAGTTTCAGTAGTTTAGTTTCAGTAGTTTTATGTTTCTTGTACTTAGCATTCTCTGAGATGTAATCAGTAGTTGAGAACATTCTCAGTAGTTTGCATGGTTTCAATAGTTTGAATAATTCTGTTAGATGTCACTATCAAGTGACATCAGCAGACGTCACATATCCTATATAAGGAATGTTGACCTAGTTGTAAAGTGTGACATTGAGCCACCACGAAAGCATTTGAATGAAATATCTCTTTTGCAGAGTTCTCTTCTTCTATAACCATTTACTGTTACATTGAATATCAATTGTGTTCTTGTGAATTGTTTAATTCGTTGTTCGAATTTCGCTGCAATTCTCTCTAATTAATCAAACTTAGATCACTGATCCTAACAAAGAGTGCTCACACAAGACAGTGAATGTCATGAAACCATCAAGCCCTGTAAAAGCAATTGTACCTTTTATAAAATTCATACCATCTGTTTTACAAGGAAAAAAGAAATATGTCAAAACAATGAGACCCACTGGTGAGAGTAGTTCTGATAATGAGATTGTATCTCCACAAAGTTCAAGCAAATCAGAAAAGGTTTCACTGAAAAAGAAACCAACTGTAAAACTGAGTTCAACACATAAAACTTCATCAGACCCTCAGTCGTCAAAATTAAGGCAGGGAGTTGGGTTTGATATCTGTAACAAAGAACACGTTGACCAATTTGAGAAAGAGGTGAGAAGTAGGTTGAAGAAACAGAAATAGCCCAGACAACTGAATAAAAGTAGTGTTGTGAAACAATATACTAAAAGGGCTGATTCTGATTCATCACCTAAAGAAAAGAAAGTGACTCGTCAAAAGCAAGTATCAGTTGAGTCACAAAAAGAAAAATCTGATTCGAGAAACAAACAAATGTATTGTGATATTTGTGACATGTTCAATCACAAGAAAGATAAATGCTTCTTCAATCAATATTGTTCTATCTGTGATATGAACAATCACTCCACCAAAAATTGCTATTTCAACAAGTATTGTTCAATCTGTGACATGAACAATCACAATACATCTGATTGTTACTTCAATCAGAAGGGGTTGAGAATTCCACAACACAAGCCCATCTCAAAAGCATCTACTGTGATGCATTCTGTCAAACCTCATCTTCATAATACTCAATCGAGGACACCTAGATCAACAAATGACAAAAATAACTTGAAGGATTTAAGGAAGGGTCAAAGAAATCATCTCACAATGAAACACAAACTTGACCTTCCTAAGCAAAAACCAACTTTTGATAATGAAACTCGGGATAAATTTTTACAAAAAAAGTAGAGACCAACGATTTCATTATTCATCTGAATCCTCAGTAGATGTTGATGAGATGACTCGACCAATTCATTACCAAAATTCTCCCAAATCACCTCCATCAAAATCACTACTCGGAGGGAAATACCGGGAGGTGACTATCATGAATAGGAACGGGAAACCCAAGACCATCATGGCTTGGGTTCCTTATTCTAATTAGTTCTTTTTGTTTGTAGGTTCATCCACACAGGTCTAATAGCTTATGGTACGTAGACAGTGGATGCTCCCGTCCCGTCACATGACCGGTGATCGTTCCCTCCTTCATGATTTCAAGTACATACAAGGAACTACTGTGGCATTCGGTGGAGATTCAGATGGTGGTAGGATTACAGGAGAAGGATCTGTGACAAATGGGATGCTGATCTTTGACAGAGTGAATTACTGTAAACAACTGAATTTCAATCTCCTAAGCGTATCTCAGATCTGCGACAAAAAATATTCCACTCACTTAACAGAGACTCACTGGTACATTTTGAAACCTGGATTTCAGATTCCTGAAGAACGGGTTGTCTTAAAGACTCTGAGGAAGAATAATACATATGTCTTAAACCTGCGTTTTGCATCACCTAAGGAAGAAACATGTCTTTTGTCTAAGGCATCATTTGATGAGTCACAGCTCTGGCATAGACGTTTGGGGCACACTAACTTTAAAAATATGAACAAGTTAGTCAAAGGAAACCATGTAATCGGTCTTCCTAAAAAAGAATTCAATTTTGTTGATCAATGCTTGGCGTGCCTCAAAGGAAAACAACACAAATCGTCTCACAAAACCAAGCTGGTGTACACTAATAATACTCCATTGAAGTTACTTCACATGGATCTTTTTGGATCAACTCATGTAATGAGTATGGGAAAGAAACAATATTGTTTAGTGATCATTGATGACTTTTCTCGATTCACATGGGTGTTCTTCCTACTTCATAAAAATGAAGCATCCCAAATCATTCAAGAATTTATCACTAAATTTGAAAATCAACTTGATCTCAATGTCAAAATAATAAGCAGTGATAATGGTACATAGTTCAAAAATGAAAATATGAGTTCCTTTTGTGCAACCAAAGGCATTGCTCATCAATTCAATGCAGCTAGAACTCCTCAACAAACTGGGGTAGCTGAAAGGTGAAATAGAACACTGATTGAAGCAGCAAGAACGATGCTAGTCGATGCTAAACTGCCAATCACCTTCTTGGCAGAAGTAGTTAACACATCGTGCTTTGTGCAAAATCGAACTCTGATTGTTAAAGAAAGTAACATGACACCTTATGAACTGATATTTCATAGGAAACCATTTATTGGATTACTCAAATCATTTGGTTGTGCAGTCTCAATATTAAACACCTGTGATAATTTGGGAAAAATTTCATCTAAGTCTGATGAAGGATTTTTTGTAGGTTATTCTTTTGTCTCAAAGGGTTATAGAGTGTTCAATCCTAGACTGAACATTATTAATGAATCTACAAATGTTCAAATCAAAGAACATTCGTTTCCCAAATCTACAAATGGTCCTGATTGGTTGTTTGATATTGACACATTTACTAAATCATTTGACCAATTTCACTTGTCTGATGCAGGAAATATACATTCAAGTGACACTTCATCAACTGTAGAAAGAAGAGATAATTATCCATTGATTCCACCTACATCTGATGAACATATGAATGAAGAAGTTCCTCTTCAAGCTGATCCCATCAGACATCTGTCACAAAACCTTAGTGTTTCTTCTGAAGAAGGTCCTAAGGTACCATCTCACTTAGATGACTTGTCACATGAGATCAAAAATCAAAAATAGGCTTCTCATCTAGAAGAAAGTCACGATACTTCAAATGATGCAAGCAACTTTAGTGTTGCTAAAGATGTAGCAGTTACTGAAACAGAAGTTGACTAACTTCATAATTCAACAACAATACAAGATGAGTGTGCCTCTGACCATAATGAACTGAATGTCTCCAATCTTGATGTAATTATTGCTGATGACACCATTCCAACCACAAGAATACACAAGAATCATCTAGTTGAAACCATTATTGGTGATCTTAATGAGAGGGTGACAAGAAGCAAGTCCAGTATTGCAAACATCTGTTTGTTCTCCTGCTTTCTATGTCAAACGGTACCCAAAAACATCAAATAGGCTCTTTAAGACAATAGTTGGATTGAAGCAATGCAGGAAGAATTGCTCCAATTCAAGAAACAAGAAGTATGGCAGCTGGTAGATCTTCCCGAAGGACAATACCCGATCGGTACCAGATGGCTGTACGGAACAAGACTGATGATAGAGGGATAGTCATGAGAAATAAAGCAAGACTAGTGGCACAGGGATACACTCAAGATGAAGGAATTGACTACGATGAAGTGTTTGCTCCTGTTGCCAGACTAGAAGCAATCAGAATCTTTCTTGCATATTCTGCGTCCATGAAATATACTGTTTATCAAATGGATGTAAAGTGTGCCTTCTTGTATGGAAAGATTGTTGAAGAAGTCTATGTAAGTCAACCACTTTGCTTTGAAGATCCAGATTTCCCTCATAGAGTGTACAAGCTTGACAAAGCTCTTTATGGTCTTCATCAAGCTCCAAGAAAGTGGTATGAGACTCTATCATCCTTTCTTCTTGATCATGGGTATGAAAGAGGATGACATGTTGTTAGTCAAGATCTCTGTGGATGACATTATATTTGGTTCGACAAACAAGCAACTCTGCAAAGAATTTGAAGATCTTATGCATTCAACGTTCCAAATGAGTGCTATAGGGGAACTCACATTCTTTCTAGGGGTGCAAGTCCAGCAAAAAGCAGATGGAATCTTCATCGATCAATCAAAATATGTAGAAACCATGCTGAAGAAATTCCACTTTACTGACTGTCAGTCTATCAAAAGTCCTGTAGATACTAAAGTGAAGATTAGGCCTGACCCTGAGGGCAAATCAGCGGATCAAACTCACTATCGATCAATGATAGGTTCACTTATGTATCTAACAGCCAGTAGGCCTGACATTATGTTTGGTGTTTGTGTGTGTGCTAGATATCAAGCTGATCCAAAAGAATCACATGTGAACGTAGTCAAGAGGATATTCAGATATCTGAAGGGCAAACCAGCTCTTGGATTATGGTATCCAAAGGAAGGAGAATTTAATCTCTATGCCTACACAGACAATGATTATGGAGGATGCAACTTCAACAGAAAATCCAATTCTGGCGGTTGTCAATTTCTTGCTCCCGGACTAGTATCCTGGCAATGCAAGAAGCAGACAAATGTGTCACAGTAGAAGCTGAGTATATTGCTGCATCAGCATATTGGCTTAGATAGAAATGATCATCACTATTGGCTTAGATAGAAAGCATGAAAATTCTCCGGAGGGAGATGTTTCTTGCAAATCTATCTTGTACATATTCCCTTTCTTGGGGCTCTGAGCAAGATATGCTTGTGAGGAATGACCACCCCTAGCCTGAGAATAAGGCACTCATGCTCAATAAAGAGCATGTTATGACTCTGATCACAAAACTAAGATACACTCAGAAGATTGTATCCAAGCTCTTGGACAAAGTTTACCTTCTCAATGTTAAGGTTACTATTTGTTACCCTGCCCCTTTTAGTTATGTAACCTCCAGCATCTCCGCCAAAACAACTGACCCTCCATCAATTTTATCAAAATTTTGGAGTAGTGACCTATTGTCTGTCATGTGACTATAATAACCACTATCAATGATCCCTATTTGTCTTGAGTAATTCCTACCAAAAAGAGATGGTTAGTTACATTTGGAAACCCAAGCCTTATTAGTCTTGGGCTTATCAAAAGAAGTTCAAGAGAATGCAATAGTAATTGATCCTATTGTCATGTTTTAAGGATCATTTGTTAATATTCAAGAAGAACTTTCGATCACTTAGTATTTCTTTGTCTTTCACACCAAATTTGGAAGCTTAGACTTGACCTTAAACACCTCAGAAGTTTTGATGACTAGACTTCGGAAGATATTGCTAACACTCCAACAGGCTTTAGTACTTCGGAAGTATTCCTTTCTTCCAAGACCAAATTTTCTTCCAAAGACAAGTTTGCACTTCTTTTCCTTTTCATTTTGGAGCTTCCGAAAGGAAAATATTTTCCTTTAAAAGTTTGCTTCTTCTTCAAACTCTCAGTAGTTTCTTTCTTGGTCTTGTGGATAATACTTTTTGGATTGTAGAGGGAATCCTTAGCAAGATGAGAAGTACTCCCACACATGACACAATTTGTTTTCTTCTTCCTAAGAGTATTATTTTGTGTAGAAGGATGAACTTGATCACTTTCCTTCTCCATCTTTTTCTTTGTAGATGTTGTGGCAATTCTTTTTGGGTGAGAACTACCTTTGGAGCTGGATGGTTCTCTTGTGTAGTATGGTACACAACTGATTAGCCTTTTTCTTGATGTTGGGATGATTTGGACACAGACTATAAATCTCGGTACTAGAGTTCAAGTTTGTGTCTTCAGCCTTAACTACTTCAAAACTTGCAGAGATAAAGACTTGTTTCTACACAGAGCTAAAGCTGGCCTTCATCTCTTAAGCCTTCATTGACTTCCTTTTGGTCTTCCACATCACGCTCTTCCTCTTTACTTGGTCATCCCAACTCTTTTACTCTCCTAAAAGGAATAATGACCCTTCTTAGAATGCTCTTCTTCACTCTTCTTAGAAACATCCTTCATTATCTCCTCTTCATCCTCTTCAGTCATCGGGTCTAAGAAAGGAAGCTCATCTTCACAAGTTTCACACCTACGAGATCTTACAGACAAGATTTTGTGTGGAGGAACTATCTCACTAGATCCCAATCCTTGCATATTTATATAACAAAATTTTGCATGCAAGGATAAGGATATAATGTTCTTGAAGGTTTTTTCTTCAATAACATATTTTTTGTAAGGCCCCGTTCCCGGGACGCTTACAGCCGGTCAATCATCGCACATAAAACATATAATTACATTAAGTTTACTAAAATCATGCAGTGGAAACACTCTAAACAAACATTTCATTTCCTTTAAATAAACACTTTTGCAAAATAATACATCGTTCATTAGAAAATATGGTTCGTTCGTATTACAATGCAAAAACGTTATACAAAAGAATGCCATCCAAAAAGAGCCAAGTAGCTGCCCCGTGCCATCCTTAGCAACCATTACCTGCCAACTAGAAAATGCATAAAAGTCAGTGTTGCTGAGTGAGTTCTTGTTTTATAAAACTTATATTACCTTCCATTCATAAATCATTTTCATTACTATCGCACGTGATCACACATCGTAGGTACATCGAGGTAATAATTATATATTTCATTATCGTTCATTTCGTACATATCGCACGTTTCGCACTTTTCGTACTTATCGCACTTTTCGTACATTTATTATCTTTCACTTTTATCTAGGTTCTGTCATGTAACTAACCACCCTCTAGAGCACCAAGCAATTCATCTAGGGTTAAGCGATAACGACCCCATAACGCACGTATGGAGTGGTCACTAGGACAGACTCCCCCTATGTTCGCCAAGATCGCACGATGTATAACACATTGTAATTAGGAAATCGCAAGTATTAGAGCAGTCACCAAGACTGAACTCTTACTATGTGTATGAACCCTTATGAGTTAGCCAAAATCACATGCTGTAGACACACATAGCTGAGCTAACAACTCCCAATGAGTTGTGAACCTCCTTTCATTTGCTTGCAAGGCTTTTCATTCGTTCATTCATTATGTTCCACTTTCATTATCTTAAATCTTTCACTTCGTTAAGATAATAATTTACGTTCGTTATCATATTCACACCATGTAAATTCATATCATCATATGTAATAAGGAACATATCATACAATCATACCTAATCATCATATGTCATCAATCGCACATCATCATCATGCATACTAATCACTTCATACATCACCCATCACATCATCTATGACCTCAAAAAGTCAACATATATAGTCCCCGGGAACCTCCCAAGTCAAAACCTACATTTACAATTTCCCTAAAATCAAAATATATTTCTAAGTCTTTAGGCGCAAGGGCACTATGCAGGCGCATGAACACTTTGCAGGCGCATGGCTTTTCAGACACATAGGGAACACATAGGCGCATCGACACTATTGGGGCGCATGAGCTATCTAGGTGTATGAACACTTAGTCAATTTCAACCTAGGCACATTAACACTATTTGGGCACATGAGGTTTTGGGCGCATGGAACACTTAGGCAGTTATTTTCAGTTAGGCGCATGGGCTACTATTTAGGCGCATGAGTAGTCTAATTCATACTTTACATCGTAGCAATTCAAATACCTACACACTAAATCGTACCCTAGTCGTCCAGAGACTCAAGAACACCTGTTCCAAGTTCATAGATCGCTGTAAATCATCCTACTATCATTCTTGATGTTTAGTTACATTCTTGGATTGATTTTACACGCATTCTCACTCATTGGATCACCAATCAAATAGGATTCTGACTATTTTAGTTGGTATATACATAAATCAGTTAGTACTCCAGCCCGTACACGATCCCTAACAAGTGGTATGAGAGCTTTGGCTCTTGATATACGTGTGATTCAACTGATTTTGATATAAAAATCATGTTTTTCACTAAAAACGCAATCATTTTGTGTCAAACGGTGTTTTAAACATCTCCAGGTCAAAAAGTTAACATATTTCCGGCATACGGCAATTAGGGTTAGTGTGAAATTCGTGTTTTTGCGTCAAAATACCTTAAACCTTCGAATTCTCAAAATTCAGCAGCTTTAGTCGCACGATTTACTCAATCGCATGACTGAATCCATCCGCATCCCTCATACGCACGATTGGACTCAGTAGTTCATTCATTCATACGACTGAACTGCCTATTCGCAGTGTTCATCCGCACCTGCTCATTCGGACGAATGAGCCATCCGCACTTCTTCATTCGCACGTTTGGGCCAACCGCATTGTTCAATCGCACGAAGTGTTCAATTGCATTCCTTCAGTAGCACAAATAAAACAGTTTGTTCTAAAGTTCAAAGTCGATAGTAATGGAAGATCAATATTCAGCGTTCACCGCAGGGAGGGATTTAAGGATCCAGAATCTATTACTTCTGGAAAATGAAGTGGGGAATCACAATAAACCCCCTAAGCTCATAACGTTAGATGATTACACATAATGGAAGCAAAGATTCCTGATCTACTTAAATGGAGTAGATCCCAATCTGTGGGAGTCGATAGAGACAGGGTATAGCATGCATGTAGGTGCAGATGAAGTCAAACTTACCTTAGGTGGCATGACTGATGGCCAAAAGGTAAAGTACAATACTGACAAGAAAGTATATGCATTGCTAACTCAGTCAATTACTAAGGACATCTTCCATCAATATTTGAGAACAAGCAAGCAAAGAAGCTATGGGATGCATTTAAAAAACAGTATGACGGGAATGCGTCATTAAAAGCTCAAAAGGCAAAAGCATTGAAGGAGTTCAAGAACTTCTCGTCAATGGGTAAGGAGAGCTTGGATGACGTCATCGATCGGTTCTACCACTTGACGAGTGATCTGCACACTCATGGAGTTACAACGTCTATGGAAGACAAGGTGTCGAACTTTGCAGATGGGTTGCCAGAGAAGTGGGTTCCCTTTGTATCCAACCTGAGACAGAATGATATGCTAGCAAAGTAAGATATCAACAATTTCATTCTGAAACTAAGAGAGGAGGAGTTGAGGATGAAGTATAGGGCCCAAAAGTCTTCATATGATTAGAATCCGTCACTACACATGTTAACTCCACAAGCCAAAACATCTAGAGCACCACTTCTAACGACATTTGTGTCGAGTTCAGCTGCTCCTTCTCAAGCTACTACTCTAGGATCTAACATGTCTGGGTCGTCTTATACCCAATACATAGCACCTAAAGCCAATGCTACAATACTAAAGACCAAGAGTCTCGGGAATATGACAGTAGAGGTAGCTAAGGATCATATGGATCTCTTAGCAGCTGTCGTTCACTCCTATGACGAACTAGCTGTTGTGAAGATTGGGAACTACCATCTGGCAGATGAGCACTACGAGCATGTAGACGAGACAGAGCTGGAGAGAATGGACATCGTGTGGGCCTTAGCAAGTGCTATCCGGAGAGCTAACAAGTTTGTCAAGAAGACCGGACAGAATCTGATTGCCACTAAAGACACAACTTTTGGTTTTGACAAAACCAAAGTTACCTCCTTTAATTGTGGAGAGAAGGGGCACTTCAAATATGAATGTGTGAAGCCCAAGAAGATAGGAAATGGGAATCCATTCTCATCTTTCAATCGTCAGATAAATCCACAAGTAGTCCTACTTCATCAAGCAAGGATCCTAAGGCCTTGACTACTCAGGATAACGAAGGACAAGATTGGAGCTTTCTGTTTGTCTCTTTGGGAGAATCCAACATTGCTAGTTGAGGATTTAGATGACAACTCAGCAAGCGAAGGTGATATTGCAGTGTAACTCGCGATGTCAAATAATGAAGAAACTGCAACTATGGTTGATCACCTACTTGAAGAAGGGATAAGTTCAACAAGTTCAGAATCACCAGAACCAGAAAAGTCAGACTTTGCTTCGATGTCTGATTCAACCGCAGCCTCTCAGGTAAGTTCCACTAATCAACTTTTCAATAATCATGCTTGTTCTGATTGTAATAAATTTAGAGAAAGCATAGATTTGAAGTTTGCTAGGTCATTAGATCACAATGATAGCCTAGTAAAGGACTTGCAACTATGCACTGAAGCAAATCGTATTTTAAAATTAAATGAGTATAGTTACAAAGAGAAAATAGAACTGTTAAATAAACAACTTAGGGAAACTGAAGTTGTGGCTTTTAACCAAGCTAATGACATTAAGTTCTATCTAATCTCCTTAGAAGAAACAAAGAAACAAAAAGCAGTTTTGGAAGTAGAAGTAAATTCATTAAAACAAAAACTGCATAGTTGGACAAGTTCTTCTCGCATTGTCCAACACTTAGTGAGAGAACACAACAATGGGGAGGGATTAGGTTTTAAAGTGGTTCCATCACCACATGAGACCTTTTTGAATGCCAAAAGTAACCTATAAATAATAACGCAATCAAGGATCATGGGGTGTCCTCTCCTCTTGTAAGTGATCGAGATTCCACATGTCAAACTATTGTATCTGGCACTAAAGAAAAGGAGACCACTTTAAAATCAAAAGGTAAAATGCCTATCTTAATCTGGATGAACAAATTGAAAAGGTTAAGGTAAAGTCTGGTTCAACCACGTCTACAAATGAACCTAAAAAGACCAAACAAGATAACCAAACACGTGCGTCATGTATAAGTCCACATAAACAAAAGGGTAAAGATGTTGAAAAGGTTCAAACAGCAAATGTAGTTAAACAAGTTAAAACCTCTAAACGACAAGTGTTAAAACCCAAACAGAATAAAGTCACACATGTGTGACACACTTCTCCACAGAAACAGTTACACCAACATGTCGAAAGTAGATCGTGTTACAACTATGGAAAGTATGGACACACTGCGTCTTATTGTCCTTATTATCAGACTCCAAGGAAAAGGGTTGAACTTTTGACACTAAACAAAGCACATCCAAAGAAGCTCCATGACTCCACCAAAAAGAGTCAGTGAACCTAAAGTTCAACCCAACAGCCAGTCGTCAGTTTATCACAAACAGGCCTTACAAAAAACTGGTTTATGGTAAGAGAAGTCCATCTTTGTATCTGATAATGAGAACAAGAAGACAACAAATCTCCCCTCACCCTCTAATGGACAATGGGTAGAATTTATGATGTGTGATGCCTCTGGGACACCCAAGCCGGTTAGGCTTGTGTCCCTAACCTTAATAATGTTTTCAATTGAATGTGCAGGGTGTTCGCTATAGTGCTGAAACAAACACTTGGATTGTAGATAGCGGAGCATCCAGACACATGAATGGGAACAGGACACTCCTATCAAATGTCAAACAAATAAAAGGAGGTCATGTTTCATTTACTAGAAATAAAGGAGGTTATATCACAGCTCAACGGGAAGTGGGGAGTCAGAAAGTGAAGTTTGACAAGGTAAACTATGTTCAACAACTTCAAAATAATTTGCTTTTGTTTCCCAAATATGTGACAAGGATTTAAGGTAGCTTTCGACAATAAGAAGTGATATGTCCGAAAAAAGGGCTATGTGATCCCGGAGGACCAAGTCTTAATGTCAGCCTCAAGATATAATGACCTTTACGTCTTGGATCTATCAAAGGCCTCCATAATGGATCATCAAGTTCAGTGCTTCTTCTCAAAAGCTACTGAGAAGGATTTATCTCCTGGCATAGGAGAATGGGGCACATCAATTCACGGAAGATGAACCACTTGATCCAGAATGATCTAGTGCGAGGAGTAAATGAAAAAAAACTTCCAACTACCAGATTTTTATGTCGCATGCAAGAAAGGTAAACAGAATAAGAAGTCTCATAAGGATAAGAAAGTTCATTCCATAGAACTACCTCTTGAGCTTCTTCGCATGGATCTGTTTGGTCCAGTCGGTACAAGGAGCATTGCCGGTGACTTGTACTGCTATGTAGTTACATATGACTACTCAAAATTCTCTTGGGTAATGTTTCTAAAATCTAAATCTGAGATATTTGAGTCATTCAAAGAGTTAGTAACTATGTTAGAATCTCTCTACAAGCTAAAGGTAAGACAAGTCCCCTTAGACAACGGAACAAAGTTCAAGAATCAATGGATGGAGGCATTCTGCAAAGAAAAGGGAATTGTACATCAGTTCACTTCTGCCTACACTCCACAGATGAACGGGGTTGCTGAAAGGAAGAATAGAAGCTTGATAGAGACTAGCAGGACGATGCTAGCAGACTCGAAACTGCCTATCCAATTCTGGAACGAGGCAGTGGCAAATGCATGTTACACTTTGAATGGAGTCTTGGTGGTTAAACGACATGGAAAAACATGTTACGAGCTGCTACAAAGACTTAAACCTAATCTGGAGTACCTCGAACCTTTTGGAGTACCAGGTACGTTCCTGATGAAAACTCAGGAAGACAAGTTTAGCGAGAAATCTGAAGAGGGAATCTTTCTAGGTCAAGTAGAAGTGTGGTGTAATATCGACGTTCAAAGATACACCACCCCTCCTCCTAGAAAAGGACCCATATTCTTTTTTGACTATGATAGATTTTTGAAGTCCTTCAATATTCCTTTCTCCACTTCTGACGATGAGTTAGCAACCAAAATAATGTATGATGTCTTAACACACCATCACAAGACTCTACAACATCTGGTTCACAAGGTGAGTTTCCTAGACAATCAGGGGAAGCACTCGAGGTAAGCAACTCCTCCTCTGATGATGAAGCCATGGAGAATGATCAGAACGATCAGGAGGAACAGGTTCCTACTACTGCAAGTCCATAAGCATCTGACGTTGATGCCTCTAAGTCTTTGCAACCTCACACTCCTACTGCTTTAGATACGGAACCAAAGGTTCATAATCTTGATTCTGAGACAGTGGTTCCCACCACTCCTGGATCAACTATATTTAGCTGATTATACCTCGGTAATGGAAAAGGGATACCTTCACGATGGTGCATATCATTGTTTTCTGTCTCAGTTTGAGCCAAAATACGTTAGTGAAGCCCTAAATGATGAGGCATGGGTGAGTGCCATGCAAGAAGAACTTCTTCAGTTCAAGAAGTTAGGTGTATGGACACCGGTGGACAGACCCAAAGGTGCTAAGGTCATTGGCACCAAATGGGTCTTGAAACGCAAGAAGGATGACCAAGGGGTCATAATTAGGAACAAGGCTCGACTTGTAGTTCAAGGATTTTGACAAGTCGAGGGAATTGATTACAATGAAGTATTTGCACCTGTTGTGAGAATGGAAGCCATCCGTATCTTCGTAGCCTATGCCAATTACATGAAAATTAAAGTATATCAACTGGATGTAAAGAGTGCATTTCATCATGGTGAAATCCAAGAAACAATGTATGTCAATCAACCTGAAGGATTTGAGGATCCATATCATCAGGACAGAGTTTACAAACTAGATAAGGCTCTCTACGGGCTTCACCAAGCCCCGAGGCATGGTATGAAAAACTCTCAACTCACCTTATGAAACACGGATTTTGCAGAGGTGTAATTGACTGTACACTGTTCATAAAAGAAAAGGATGGTGATCTACTGCTTGTTCTGATCTATGTTGATGACATACTCTTTGGTTCCAAGAACGAAGACTTATGTAAAGAATTTCAAGCAGTAATGAAGGCCGAATTTGAAATGAGTGCCATGGGACAGATGAAGTTCTTTCTTGGGTTACAGGTGGATCAAACACCAAAGAGGATATTTCTACACTAGACCAAGTATGTAGGGGATATTCTCAGTCGGTTTGACATGAATAATGCTTCCGCAGCTAGGACTCCACTTGCTACAAACCATGATGTAGGACCCGAAAAGAATGGTGATCTAGTTGATGCCACCATGTATCAAGGAATGATTGGATCCCTCATGTACCTCACTACCTCAAGACCTGATATCATGTATGTGATGTGTCTTGTTCAAGATATCAAGCGAAACCTAAAGTCAACCATCTTATAGGGGTCAAGAGGATATTTTGTTATCTGAAGGGTACACCAACACTTGGGTTGTGGTATCCTCATGACGATGACTTTGAGCTTACCGCGTACAACGACTCGGATTATGGCGGCTGCAAAACAAACTACAAATCCACCTCAGCAGGTGGTCAATTCTTTGGAAAAGATTAATCACGTGGCAGTGTAAGAAGTAGACATCAGTTGTGTTGTCAACTTGTGAAGCTGAATATTTTACTTTGGCAAGCTGTTGTTCTCAAATCATCTGGATCCAACAGAAGATACGGGACTACAGTTTGAAATTCTCTAACACTCCTATATTTTTTGATAATTCTGCTGCAATAGTCGTAACTAAAAATCCAGTCCAACATCCTAAGACCAAACACATCGTCATTAAGTATCACTTTTTACGTGATTGTTTTGAAAAGTCTTTAATCAATGTTGTTAAAATAAATACGGATTTCCAACGCGCTGACCTCTATACAAAAGCCTTTGATAAACCAAGTTTTCTATATCTGTTAGAGGTCAACGGTGTTAAAAAGAAAAGTGATGTCATTCCAGAAGATGAACATGTTTAGTCCCATGCGTCGCGTCCATTTTTCTTATATTTTATTTTAGTTTGTTTAACTAGTTTTAGTGTTTTTATTTGTTCGCCTATGAAAATCCTAAAAAGCAAAACCAGTTTTGGTTTTAGAATTTTAGGGGGAGAATAGGTAAATAAAGGAGGGAGGAGGACGGTAAAGCTAAAAGAAATGAGATCGTATCTGAGATATCAATTCAACGACTATGGAAAATGATAGTACATAGGAACAAAGAATTTGGGATGTTAAAAGATTTAAAGTGAAGTAGATGAGGAATTCAAAGTATAAGTCAAAGAAGTCTAAGCAATAAACATGAAAAATGATAGTAAAACTAGCTACTACTAAGGTAAAACAAAGAAAGTAGATCTAGAGGTTGTTAGACCACTACATGATGTGTTGGTAGATTCAACACAATAGATAACTAGACCTTATTGATGATTCCAAGTTCAAACTAAGTTGTTCAACTAGCTATGGGTTATCACCTTATCTCGGGTTAACACAATCAACGAAGTTCCAATAAGGGGTGACGAGAAAATAAATGCCACAAATGTGTGCAGATGGCCATAATATGAGCAAAGCACATGATGAACAATGCAAAAAAAATCAAACCAATAACATATGTTGTTGGTGCAATCTATGCAAAAATAATAAAATTGCTCAAACAAGAAGATATGTTGTTTGCCTCTCTGCTGTGCGGTGGCACTGACATGAGGATAAGCATAAACTATATATTCTAGAATTCATTGTTCTTTTCGCCTCTCTGTTGTGCGGTGGCACTGACCAGAGGCTTGGCTTCTCTTTGAAAGCTCTAAGAATAGTTTCTTCTTGAATACTACCCGTAGACCACTCAAAAATCTCCTGAGGAATGTTGATTACCATATAAGCGTGGGATCCACAAATGTTGTTTGAAATAATTAAACCTTAAACCATCATCAATCAGTGTCAAAAGTCTATCTATGGATTTATGTGGACAAGTATACTGACAACCATCGTGGTGGCAAGTCTTGAAAGTCCAAATCAATGTGTGCATCTTATAGTACTAGTATGATTTCCTAAACTTGCTAATGACTCTCGATGAAAACAAGAATCTAGCATCAAAAGATTTTGGTAACACGTCCTGAATGATTTGATTACCTATATGATTCGATAATGATTCATTCCAATTATGTTCAAAATAACTTGAAGCTGACTGTTCTAGAAATAAATCTTTTATATATCTATCTTAGTGTTTCCACCTCTCACAAAACCTTCAAAAATATGTTGTACTTTTGCTTTTCAGTTCTAGTAGTTTCATTTGTTTAATTTTGTCAGTTAGTAGTTAAAAGTCAGACTAAGTATAGGAATTTTGTCTGGGATCTAATCACTTAAATGGGTTACGTTTGAGGTGACAAAATGTTTTACTACTAAATGGGTCACGTCTCAGGTGACAAAAGGTTTACTATTAAAAGGATCACGTCTGGGTGATCAAAGGCTTCCAAAGTGTTGGATTTTGTCACATGTAAAACAAGCTAGTTTAACCATTTCAACTTGCAAAATCACAGCGGAATATAGGTTTAACATATGGTTAGTAATCTGAAATTTTCACCATTTAAAAACATAAACAAAACCCAAGAATAAGGATCATATAAATATATGTGAAATAATGTGCTATCAAACCATAAAACAACCATAGGGTGTTCATAGATACAACCTTTCTTGCACAAGATGTTGTAGATGTATAAGATGAAGAAAATGATGTTCTTGAGTGGCTAGCCTTCAAAGGAGAAGACCTCAAGCTTGTATACAAACAAGCCTAAACAAACACCTAATCTTGTTAGGAAGAAGAGCACCAAGATGAACTCCCTTTTGAACAATCTAATCAGCCAAGAAGTTCTTGAAAAGCAGCCGATAAATCTGAGATTCTAGCCCCTTCTTTCTTCATGAATCCAAAAAGCCCTTTTGTTCTTTGAGATAGTTTGTTGCTTTGTGTGTGTAAGAGAAGGTGTAGGTTATGGTTGAGTGAATGAGTGAGTAATGTCTTGCAAAAGCCAAGACAAAAGGTGAGTTCCCTATGTCCATATGGGCGGCCGAAAATGAAGTTCAAAATGGGTTCCCCCTATTTTGAAAGCTTTATAAAATCACTCTTTCAACCCTTAGTTTTATAAAATTAAAACCTCTTTTAATTTTATAACATAACACACTTTTATTTGTTATTATTTAACCAACTTAAATAATGAAACGAACAATCTCTCATGAACAATTATCCACATAATGTTGTTCTTTTATAAAAGCAACGTTTTAGAAAATCCATTTTCTAAATTGGTGTCAGTATTTATTTGTTTGATCTTATCAACAAATAAATATTAATTGGTGTTTGTATAGCTTGTTATTGGGTATGACCCGACTTGGATCATAACATACTAACCACATCGATCTTTTATGTGTCCTGGGCATATAAGATCCAACAATCTCCCACTTGCACAAGATTCATAGAAGATTGATGCAAGCAGTAAATACCACCTAACAATGGTTTACTACCCCTAATACGTATGACTAAGTGCCATTTAATAACATTATCTCCTTCAAGTACCATACTTGAAATGTTTTAGGTGAATCAATATTCTATCCTTTTGCTGCGGATGTCATATTAAATCCTAGAGACATAGAGTTATCATTCTCCATTGATTTAACTTTATCAGGCCTTAGACATCTTACTCTCAACTAATAACAGGGACAAATCCCATCTTGACTACATACATCTCTCACAATTACCTTATATCATACCTGAACTCAAACTTATGTACTGCCATGTTTCAGAATAGCGAAGAGCTAAGTCAAAGTATAATATTTGGTAAATATGAAAACCTAATATATCTCTCAGGTCAGAGGATAACAAATGATGTTTGCCTTTACTCAAAATTACTTATGATCAATCCGGAAGATTCCATGTAGTAATATTTGAGATGCAGGTCGGTCCAATATTTGCATCCCACAAATATCTATGAACTTTGGCAACAACCTTGTGCTCTATATTCATCCATATGAATATCTACCAATCCAAGTTCATAATAGCATTACCTTCATACTTGTTCCCACAAGCATGAACAACTACGGACGTTCTGAGTAAATAATTTACTCATGGATCTTAAACATGAAAAATAGGAATATTAGTTGAATCATTATAACCAAATAATTCATTCGAGTAATAAAGAGTTACAATATCTCAATATAGAAATTAAAGATCAAATCCAGTCACTAGAATATTGCAGTCCCATGGAACAAACATGACTTTCATGCTTTGCCTTTTCAAGAAGCTTCATGAGTGGATCCGCAATGTTTTGATCCGTGTGACCTTTGCGAATACATATCTTTCCCTTTTCAATTTCATCCCTTATGTAGTTGAATCTTCATTCAATGTGCCTAGTCTTCTGATGTGCATGGGGTTCCTTGATTTGAGCAATCACACCCTCGTTATCACAAAGAATTTCTAGGGGGTCCTGAATGGAAGGGACCACCCCTATATCGGCAATGAATTTCTTCAACCATGCAGCTTCCTGAGCTGCTATTGAAGCGGCAATGTATTCGGACTTTGTCATGGATAATGCCACCACATCTTGCTTAGAGCTCTTCCAAGAGATTGCTCCTCCATTCAAGATGAAAATGTACCCCGATTGTGTTCATGAATCATCCTGATCAGTTTGGAAACTCGCATCCATGTAACCATTTACTACGAGTTCCTCCTCACCAGATCCATAGATTAGGAACATATCTTTAGTCCTCCTTAGGTACTTAAGTATGTTCTTAACAGCTATCCAATGACTGTTTCCAGGATTTTGTTGGTATCGGCTTGTCATGCTCAAAGCGCATGACACGTCCGGTCTAATGCATATCATTGCATACAATATGGATCCTATAGCAGACACATACGGAATTCCCTTCATTTTATATTGCTCATCCTTTGAGCATGGACATTGAGTCTTACTCAATATTTTTCCCCTTTGAATAGGTACGGTACCTTTCTTAGAGTTTTCCATCTTGAACATTTTCAAGATTTTATCAATGTATGCACTTTGATCAAAACCTATCAACCGCCTTGATCTATCCCCATAGATCTTTATTCCTAAAATATAGGCTTCTTCACCAAGATCATTAATGGAGAAACAGCTTCCAAGCCAGGCTTTTACACCCTCCATGGTTGGAATATCATTCCCAAATAGTAGGATGTCATCGACAAACAATACTAGGAAAATGGTGAAGCTCCCACTAGCTTTCTTATATACACATGATTCATCAGCGTTTTTGATTAATCCAAATTTGATTATTTCTTCATCAAAACGATGATTCTAACTCCTGATGCTTGCTTTAATCCATAGATTGATTTCTTTAACTTGCATACTTTGTTAGGATGTTTTGAGTTGACAAAACCTTCAGGCTGAACCATATAGACATCTTCCTCAAGTTTTCCATTTAGAAAAGCGGTTTTGACATCCATTTGAAAAATCTCATACTCATAACGAGCAGTATGGCAAATAATATCCTAAAAGACTTTAGCATTGCAACTGGTGAGAAGGTCTCATCATAATCAACCCCTTGAGATTGAGTGAAACCTTTTGCTACAAGTCTAGCTTTATAAGTATCCAAGTTTCCATTCATAATGGTTTTATTCTTGAAAACCCACTTACTTCCAACTATCTTGGAGTTAAGAGGTGGTTCAACCAAGTCCCACACTTGGTTGTCTTACATGGATTGCATGTTTATGTTCATGGCTTCAAGCCATTTGTCACAATCCAAATTGGACATTGCATCATGATAGGTGGTTGGTTCATCAGAATCTACCACATAGCATCCATCTACAAAAAATCCATATCTTTCAAGTGGATTACTAATTCTACTAGATCTGCGAATGTTTTGTGTACTTTGATCAACCACTTCATCATTCTCAACATCCTCGTGTTGTGTGCTAGTATCAACCAAACGTGTATCGGTTTGTGGTTCTTGATCCTCCTCAAGATCCACAGTCTACTGCTAGTTCCTTTCGTAAGGAACTTAGCTTCTAAAAACTCAGCCTTTTTGACAACAAACTCCTTTTGTTCCAATGGATCATAAAAATAATATCCCATAGAATCTCTGGGATATCCAATGAAGATACACTTAGTGGAATGACTTTCTAGCTTGTTTGAGGTGGGGGTCTTAACAAAAGCCTCACAACCCCATACCTTTAAATGTGACAGTGATGGAACCCTTCCATGCCATATTTCAAAACCTGTCGTTTTCACTTTCTTGATTGGGGCCATATTCAAAATACGGGCCGTAGAAAGCAAAGCGAAACCCCAAAATGATAGAGGCAATGAGCTTCTAGCAATCATAGATCGAACCATATCTAATAGAGTTTGATTTCTCCGCTTGGACTCGCCATTATGTTGTGGTGTTCGAGGTGGAGATAACTGTGAGACAATACCATGACTTCTAAGATGATCTCAAAAAGCATCACTTAGGTATTCACCTCCTCTATCAGTGAAGAGAATTTTTATATTCTTGTTGAGTTGATTTTCTACTTCATTTTGGAAGATTTTGAACATTTCAAGAGCTTGATCTTTGTGTCTTAACAAATACACATAACCATATTGACTATAATCGTCGGTAAAGGTAATGAAGTATCTTTCATGGTACCTACTCATTGGCTTAAAAGGACCACATACATCCGAATGTATGTTGCCTAATAAATCTTTTGATTGTTCGGACTTGCCACTAAAAGGTGCCTTAGTCATTTTACCTTGTAAACAAGATTCACATACATCGAATGAATCATATTCATTTGCTATGAAAAGACCGTTCTTTTGAAGTGTTTGTATGCGCTTCTTGTTTATATGACCAAGAAGGCAATGCCAAAGATAGGTATCACTCAAATCCAATTTGTGTTTCTTAGTAGTGGTTTGGTACAATGAGCTATCATATAATGAGTTTTCACAAACCAATTCATAAATACCATTAACAGGAATAGCTTTAAAATAAAACGTGTCATTTAAAGAAACATGAATTTCATTCTCAATAAATGACAAAACATAACCATATTGTCTTAACTGGGCAATAGAAATAATGTTCCAAGTCAAACTAGGAGCATACAAAATATTGTTCAAAATTGCTTCCAAACCATTTGGAAGCTTCAAGATGTAGTCCCCTCGGCCTTCAACTTGAACCTTTGCCCTATTCCCCATGTAGAGGCTTACATCCCCTTTCTTGAAGTCCTTACTTCTTTTGAACCCCTACAATGAGTTGCAAATGTGAGTTCCACATCTGGTATCCAATACCCAAGTGTTAGAGGATATGAAATTTAGATCAATATGAATTATGAAAATTGTACCTGAGTTTTGCCCGACATCCCTCTTTGCTTGCAACTCTTTGAGATGGACTGGGCAATTTCTTGCCTAATGTGCAATCTCCCCACAATTAAAGCAGGGTCATTCGAAGCAACCTTTTGCTTCTTCTCTGCTGATTTTGGTGGTGGCACTCTTACCACTCCCTTTCCCTTTCCCCTAACGTGCCCTTTACCCTTGGTAACATTTTCCTTAGGTGCGGGGTGAGGCCTCTTCTTGTTCCCACCTTCATTAATGGTGAGAACGGGTAAAACCCTTTTACCCATGGCCGCCTCGGCAGTTTTGAGCATAGAGTGAAGCTCACTTATGTTCTTGTCCCACCCGTTCATGATATAGTTCGTGACAAAGTTGTCAAACCTTCTTGACAAAGAGTTGAGGATCAAATCCGTAGCCAACTCTTTCAAGATGGGAAAATTTAGCATTTCAAGGCGGTCAATGTGGCCTTTCATCTTAAGTATATAAAATGAAACAGATTGGTGTCATCCATACGACATGCATGGAGTGCTCGAAACGTTTTGAAGTGCTCAACCCGTGCTTATTGTTGGAACGTTTCCTTCAACTGGGTTATCATGTCATATGCTCGATGATGTTCATACTCCTTTTGGAGATCTGGAGTCATACTTGCCAACATGAGGCCACACACTTAGATCGAGTCCTCAGTGTATTTCACCCAATTATTGTAGGCCCCGTCATCCTCCTCTTTAGGTTGATCGGGAATCGGATCGTCTAAAATATATGATCGCTTCTCTTGCTTGAGAACAATTCTCAAGTTTCAAAACCAATCAATAAAGTTATTATGGTTTAGACGCTCCTTTTGGAGAATGGTCCTTAGTGATAGTGAGTGAGCGGATGGGATTTCATTGTTTTGATTGTTGTTGGTGGTCATCTATAAAATATAACAAAGTTCAGTTTTAGTATTTTTGATATTGTTCATATTTTAATAATTAAAACCCCTTTTAAGTGTCTTACACATTTTAAATATCTAGAATCTAATGTTACATTTAAATAATGGTTAGGTGACCTTTATCTCATTATTTAAATTAACAAGGTAGTCAATGTTTTGACAATTGCAACCCTTTGCAACTTCTAGGGTATGGGATCAACTTTAAAATATCATATGAATAGTCGGCATGTTTATCCCATCAACACCTTTGTAAACCATATTTTAGGTTATCCATTTAATATGCTTTGCAAATCAAGTTTACCCTACTTCCACACACATGTGAGTTTTCCAACATAAGTGGTTAGGTGACCTTTGTCCCACAAATATGGTATCCCCACCTCAAGTCACAAGTTCCCTCAAAACGGTTAGGTGACCTTTATCCCATTAAGAGTTTCCAAATGACTCAAGTGTTGTGCAAAAGGATGGTTTTAAACTTGTTAATAAAAGAGATTTTAAGTTTTCATAATCTTAGTTTAGAAAACTCTATGTGCCTTATATTTGCATGCTTTCAAATACAAGTTACCCTATGGTTCACTTTTAATAAAACCTCTGTTATTAAAACCATTAATCCGTTTAATAACCTTTTATTAACCACTTAATGATAAAGAACTATCAAATTTTCAGCTTGTAAAGTTTGTTAATGAGTTCGTTATGCATAACCAAATGACAACCAATCAATCAAACAACAAACATCCAAACAAGCATAAACATACAAACATGAGTGCATAACCATAGCCACTAAGTTGATCACACTTGTTTGCCATCACAAATGTTGTCATAAGGACTTTCCTAAGGGTAGAGATGACACATCAAAATGTGTCCGTGAACTCCCACTTGAATCCACATCCAAATGCTCCAAGTGTCCATGTCATTTATGTCCTTTGAGTCTTCATCTTGTGCATCTTCTTTTACAAAAATCATATCCTAATACAATTTTTCTAATAAAAGAAATGCACCTAATCTATTTATTACATAACCAAATGAATAAATAAATTACAACCCAAAATACAAAACAAAAAATTACAACCCTTTCAAGAATCGAAACCAACATGACAAATCACAATCAACCAAAACCAAAACACATAAGGCCAAGGCTATGTTATGCACCAAAATTTGAAATATATTCAAAATCCAAGAACAACAATGAATCCCTTATTTCTGCCCTAAAATTTCAGCCAACATGAACTCAAGTTTTAAGGTTTGTCCAAACAACACAATCAAGCATTTGATGTAAATCTTTCAAGGTTTATACTAAAGCATGCAAGATTAAACCTTGAAACATAAGGGATTCATACAACCACAAAAAAAAGCCCCTAATGGGTTGAAAAAGTCCATGAAAACTAATTTTCCAAGACCTTTTGAAGCACATATTCCACATAACCGGCTCTAGATGCCATTCTTGGGTTTTGTCACATGTAAAACAAGCTAGTTTAACCATTTAAACATGAAAAATCGCAGCGGAATATAGGTTTAACATATGGTTAGTAATCTGAAATTTTCACCATTTAAAAACATAAACAAAACCCAAGAATAAGGATCATATAAATATATGTGAAATAATGTGCTATCAAACCATAAAGCAACCATAGGGTGTTCATAGATACAACCTATCTTGCAGAAGATGTTGTAGATGTATAAGATGAAAAAGATGATGTTCTTGAGTGGCTAGCCTTCAAAGGAGAAGACCTCAAGCTTGTATACCCACAAGCCTAAACAAACATGTAATCTTGTTAGGAAGAAGAGCACCAAGATAAACTCCCTTTTGAACAATCCGAATCAACCAAGAAGTTCTTCAAGAGCAGCCAATAAATCCGAGATTTCAGCCCCTTCTTTGTTCTTTGAGAGAGTTTGTTGCTTTGTGTGTGTAAGAGAAGGTGTAGGTTATGGATGAGGGAATGAGTGAGTAATGTCTTGCAAAAGCCAAGACAAAAGGTGAGTTCCCTATGCCCATATAGACGGCCGAAAATGAAGTTCAAAATGGGTTCCCCCCATTTTGAAACTTTTATAAAATTCACTCTTTCAACACTTAGTTTTATAATATTAAAACCTCTTTTAGTTTTATAACAATAATACACTTTTATTTGTTATTATTAACTAAATTAAATGATCAAACAAACAATCTCTCATGAACAAATTATCCACATAATGTTGTTCTTTTACAAAAGCAATGTTTTAGAAAACCCATTTTCTAAATTGGTGTCAGTATTTATTTGTTTGATCTTATCAACAAATAAATACTAATTGGTGTTTGTATAGCTTTTTATTGGGTATGACCCGACTTCGATGATAACGTACTAACCACATCAATCTTGTATGGGTCTTGGGCATATAAGATCCAACACAAAGTTAAAAATGATCATGTCTAATATTATCGAATGCTCGAAATGTTTTACCAAGGGTAAAGTGTCAAATGGTCATAAACTTAAAATCGTAAGTATGAGTCAGTCGCACGACTGGACCATAAGTATGGACCAGCCGTACGATTGAACCAGACGAATGAGCCCAATCGCACGACAGAGCCACACGTATGGCCTAGACATGCGATTGGACCATCAACATGGGTCAATCCATGCGAATGGATCATCAGAATGAACAAATCACATGGAGGAGAGTGACCGAGTGACTCAGTCACACGACTGACTTCTAGTCGCACGACTGATGATGACCGATTGAGTCAGTTGCATGATTGAGTCTCAATAGCATGAACCAGCTGTGCGATTAGGTTCAGTCACATGACTAGAACACACCCTAGTATAAATAGAGGGGGAGTCGCTCGCAGTCACTCATCACTCCAAATCGCCCTCAAGTCGCACTACAGCACCGGTACTCTGCCAAAATGATGTTTCATTGATGTAGCATTGTGATTGTGATTCTAATAGTTACTCTACTCATCTTTAGGTACACTCCAACTTAACTCGGTCAAAATGAATGTCTTAAGTGCAGGTTTAAAGTGTTGAACTCACTAAAACTCGTAACCAAGACTTCTCTAAAGAATAGAACACTTAAATTGGTGTACATGTTGGGTTAAATGAATCTAAGTGCGAATTGGAGTCTCTACGGTCCAGATGATTCCAAACACAAAATGAAATGTCATGTTTTTATAAAGAGTAAAACCTTTTGTGTTTAACAGTGAGGTATGCGAATGGACACGCTGATGAACTCCAGTTGTATGATTGAGCTAGCAAAATGACTCAATCACACGTATGAACCATGCCTATGGGTTTAGTTGCATGACTGGTCCAACCACATGGGATAGTATACGACTATGCTCAGTCGCAGGCTATATCGTATGACTGAGCCCAATCGCACGACTAAGACTCAGTCGCATTGTCCATTCACACGACTGAACTAAGTGAATCAAGTTCATTAAAATCCAAATGTCATCCAAGTACACAAATTCTAATGTATATGTGTCTTGTGTTGCAGCACTATGGCTGAACGATGGATAAAGAACATCAAGCATAATGTGTGTGCACATGTAGATGTTATTCTAAGGATGAAGTACACTGGGGACATCAATGCAGGTGTGCTCAACAAGAAAAACGTGTGCCCCCTGTTCAAGTGCTTAGCTCATATCATCCGTAAGTGCATAGCGTCAAGGGGAGGAGATATTAATGAGATGTCCGACGAAATCCAGAATGCATACTTACCACTAATGTTAAACCACCTGCCCACGTGCTCTCACATGATCCTCTCCTGCTTGATGGAGAGGAAGAAATGATGTATTGGACAGAGATAGGAATAATGCTATGCAAATGGGTGGTGGTATGGATGAAGAAGACTCTCAAGAAACTAACAAGGTTATGTCACTTCATGTACAAGATGTCTATGCTTCTTGGTTACAATCGAATATCTCTTAGGCTTATGAACAGCAGATTGATCTACAACAGAGCCAAAAGCTTGCTGAAGAAGTACTAAAGATCCTAGAAGAAGGTGATGACCGTGAAGTTGAACCTAAGTCCTGGTGCATCGGCAGTGTCATAATTTCAGCCGATCAAGAATCTTTTGAGGAACAGATTGAAGATTGTGTGATGTACACATCTGGTTCAAGCTGAAAGACTACAGATCAAGACAAAAGGAACGATTAGATATTTATGTTTTTCAAAACTTTTGTACTTGAATCTTGTATTAATATTATGTAATTAATGTTTATACAACTTTATTTAATGTTTACTATCTTGATTATTGACTAATGGTTGATGTGTTTATATGTTTAAATCAAGCACATCATTCATCACAGCAAGATGAGTACGATGTGCTCCCCTTCAGCATATCAAATCTCAGGGTGTAGCATATGGTATTGGTATGGAAGACATCCGATGAGCAAGAAAAGATGTAAAGATGAATGAACGAACGAAGAAGACAATAATGTTATCATCTATGTGTACGTATGATGTGTGATCATGTAAAAGTAATGAACGGTTTTGATGAAAGTAAAGTATGTTTTATTTATAAAACTAGAACTCACTCAGCAACACTGACTTTAATGTATTTCCAGTTGGCAGGTAATGGTTGCTGAGGATGGCACGAGGTGGCTACTCAGCTCTTTTGGGATGGCATCCATTTATTTAATGCTTTTGTGATATAATGCAACAATGTATTTTGTAACGGATTGACGATGTATTATTTGGGAAAAGTTTTTATAATGAAATGTGATGTCACTTTTGAATATTTCCGCTGCAACCTTTTTGTAAGACAAATGTAACTAGATGTTTTAGGTGCGATGAGAAACCAACTGTAAGCGTCCCGGGAACGGGGCCTTATAGCTACTCGAACTCCACTTGCCACGAACCACGATATGGTACCCGACGAAAATGGTGATTTGGTGGATGCTACAATGTATAGAGTAATGATTAGATCCCTTATGTGTCTCACAACGTCTCATCCTCATATCATGTATCCGATGTGTCGTTGCTCCAGATATCAGGCGAAGTTGAAAGTCAACCATTTCATTGGAGTTAAACGGATTTTTCGTTATATGAAGGGTACTCCAACACTCGTGTGGTATCCTCATGATGATGATTTTGAGCTTACAATGTATAGTGACTCGGATTATGGCGGTTGCAAAATGAATTACAAGTCAACATTAGCAGGATGTCAGTTCTTTTGTAGACGGTTAGTCATCTGGCAGTGTAAGAACCAGAGCTCTATTGCTCTATCAACATGTGAACCTAAATATGTTGCTACTGCAAGTTGTTGTTCACAAATAATTTGGATCCAATAACAAGTGCGCATCTACGGTTTGAAATTTTCTAACACTCCTCTCTATGTTGATAATTCTACTACTATAGTTGTAACAAAAAAATCCACTCCAACATCCTAAAACTAAACACAACGGTAATAAATATCACTTTATACGTGATTGTTTTGAAAAGAAATTAATCGATGTGTAAATACGAAGTTTCAACGCGCCGACCTCTACACAAAAGCGTTTGATAAACCGAGGTTTTTATATCTATTAGAGGTTAATGGCGTGAAAAAGAAAAGTGATGTGATCACATAGGAAGAAAATGCTTAGTCCAACATTGTTTTATTTTCTTTTATTTTGTCTTATTTCCTTTTCCTGTTTATATAAAATCCAAAAACTCAAAAATATTTTCGGTTATAGAATTTTAGGGGGAGAATAGGTAGATTAGTATTAAATTAGTCGTTTTATTATTTACTTAAAAACGAGGGAGGAGGACAGCTTAGCTAAAAGGAATGAAATCAAATCTGTGATAATGATTAAACGTATATGGAAAATGATAGTAGACATGGAACATATTGTTTGAGACTTCAAAAGATTTAACTGATTAAGATGCAAAATTCAACACAATAGATGAGTAGACCTTATTGGTGGTTTCATTGCAAACTAAGTTGTTCAACTTGCTGTGGGTTCCCATCCTATCCCTGGTTAACACAATCAACGTTATTCCATAAGCGGTGAAGAGCAAAATAAACGCCACATATGTGTGTGGTCGACCATAAAATATGAGCAAAGCACATGAAAAATGCAAATCGAAATCAAGCTAATAACTTATGTTGTTGGTGAGATATGTGAAAAAAGAAAAAAATGCTCGAACAAGAAGATAGGTTATGTGCCTCTCTACTGTGCGGTGGTACTGACCTGAGGATAAGCATAACCTAAATATTCTAGAATTCATTGTTGTTTGCGCCTCTCTGCTGTGCGATGGCACTGACCTGAGGCTTGGCATATCTTTGAAAGCTCTTAGAATAGTTTCTACTTGAAATATACCCATAGACCGCTCAAAAATATCCTAAGGAACGTTGATTACCATATAAGTCTGGGATCCACAAATGCTTGTTGAAATAATTAAACCTTAAATTATCACCAATGTGTGTCAAAAATATGTGTATAGATTTAAGAGGATAAGTATACTGATAATCATCGTGAGCTGTAGTTCTTGAAAGTCAAAATCATTGTGTGCACCTTGTGGCTCTAGTATGATTTCCTAAAATTGTTGCTGACTCTTAGTGAAAACAAAAATCTAGCATCAAAATAGTTTATTTACAATGTCCCAAATGATTATGATATACCTGTATGATTCCATAATGAATTGTACTAGAATTGAAGTTGTGCTGTCTAGGAGGTAAAATGGATTAGAATTACTCTAATAGGTTTAAAATCCATCTCAAATAAAAAATACAAAATTTTGTCTTAATTTTGTTTTTAATTTCTAGTGGTTTTATTTATTAACTTTTTAGTCATTTAGTAGGTAAAAGTCGGACTATGCATCGGAATTCAATCTATGAAACACTCACTTAAAAGGGGTCACGTCTCAGGTGACCAATCTAGTTTTTAAGATAAAAGGATCATGTCTGAGGTCATCAAGAGTTTTTCAAATTAAAAAGGTCATGTTTGAGATGATCATCGCTCATAACGTTTTATCTATAGTTAAAAGGATAAGTGTTTGAAACGTCATAAGGTCAAACTCATAAGTATGAGCCATTCGCACGACTGGACCATAAGTATGGACCAGTCACACGAATGGATCATACGTATGAGCCCAATCACACGAATGAACCACACGTATGGACCAGATGTACGATTGGACAATAAGGATGGGTCAATCCATATGATTGGATCAACAGAATGAACCAATTGCACGAATGGAGGTGACCGAATGAGTCAGTCGCACGACTGAAACCTAGTCTCATGACTGATCTTGACCGCACAAATGAAATGTGCAAATAGGTCCAGTCGCACGACTGAGAGTAAACCTAGTATAAATAGAGCAGAGTCGATCGCATCTTGTCACAAACCCTAAATCGCTCTCTATTTGTACCACTACACCCAAGCTCTGCCAAAAATTTGTTTGAGCATTCTATACCTGTTCTTGTTGATTCTAATGATTATTACTTACATCTATAGAACTGTGCAAAGATCCCGACCTAAACATTCCATTAAATCAAGCCCTAATTGATAGAATTTGTTCAAAATACGAACCGAGCCTAAATTGTCAAAATAAACCTATAAAATGAACTAAACCACGAACTTATAGAGCATTAGATGTCATTTAGAGCGTTTGCGAGTCTAATGAGCCAATCCACAATGTTTGACATCAAGTTTAGCCCAATATTTGAATTGAAACTAAAAAACAGAGAGCTATGAGAATGGACACACTGATGAACTTCAACCGCACGAGTAAGCTGGGCAAATGACTCAATCGCATGACTGAGCTGGGCGAATGGCTCAATCGCATGAATGAACCATGCACCTGAGTTCAGTCACACAACTGGTTCAACCGTATGGTAAAGCATACGACTGAACTCAGTCACAGGCTCAATCGTACTAACGAGCTCAATCGCACGACTAAGGCTCAGTTGCACTGTCCATTCGCATGACAAAACAAAATGTTTTCAAGCTCATTAAAGTTCACATGTCATTCAATTACCAAAATTCGAACGTTTATGTTTCTTGTATTACAGCAACATGGCTAGTAGGTGGACGATGAGCACGAAGCACAATATTTGTGCTCATCTTGACGTCACGTCCCGGAACGCTTCTGAGTTTGCGGGTATTATTAATTTTCTATGGAGATCAAGGATCTTCAAGGCTATTTCTACTCTGTGCACACCATATATATCGATTCAACATGCTTTCTGGGAAAGCGTTGTAGTAGACAGGTCTACTGAGCCCCATCACATTCGGAGTTGCATTTTTGGCCCCGGAGATTGAGATGAGTGAGGATGATCTAAGGAGGTTTTAGAGTTGGGTGATAATGGTTACTGCCCAACCAGACTGCATCCACTGATGGTTGGAGGATGTTTTCTTCGGACTAAGTACGCTAGGGACATAAATGCAGGTGTGCTCAACAAGAGCAACATGTGCCCCAGTTCAAGTACTTAGCCCATGTGCTGCTCAAGTGCATAGCCTCGAAGAAGGGAGGGTTTGATGAGATGTCTCATCAGATGATCCTCTCGGATGATCCTCGCGTACATGGTGGAAAATATAGAGTCCAAATGGAAGGAAGGCTTCTGCATGTACCCCCAATTTCTTTAGATGATTACAGACCAGAAGCTTCCTTTGCTGCAAAAGGAGAGTGATGATGCTATGATCCTAGAGGTTACGGATGATACTACATTGGGGAGGATGAAGTCGGATGAGGAGCCATTGGTACCGACCGTGGGAAGTCGGGTCGTGGCCACTGAGAGAGGGCTCAGGGCAGTTGGTGGATGCCAGGGTGAGTCTGCAGATGCCGTTGCTGCTAATACTTATCCATCTTACATCCCGAACCATCCCATCAGCCAAGGGGGAGCATCCGCCTCTATGGGATCAAGGAAGAAGAGGATGGCTCAGCCCTATGGGATGAAGAGCAAGCGAAGGAGGATTACCTTGATCACCACCACACCCACCACACCTACCATATCCACCACAGCTACTACCACCACTACCATAACCCCTACCACTACTACCACACCTCCCACCATCACTACCACACTCCCAACCACCACTACTACAATCCACTACTATCCCACCATCCATATTCACCATATCCACCACTACCACCACCAGCCACCAAGTAGATCCCTCAACCCACTCTACCTTCACCACTGGACCCACTCTACCCTTCATTAGGGTAGAGGAACAGCTAGCCACACTAAACTGGATGGTGCTAAAGCTGTTAGCTGCTGATGAACAAAGAGCTACACAGCTAAGTCAGCTTGTGGAGCTCAATACTGCTCAAGCATAGCAGATTACCCAACTTCAGGACAAGAATGATCAATCAGTTAAGAGGATTGAGGAGTTGGAGGCCAAGAACAAGAAGATCATGCTCAGACTGAAAGGATCAAAAGATGAGCCGTTAATGATCGGGGAAGGTGAAGATGATGATGATGATGATGAAGATGATGGTGAGGATAATGAAGATATGGTGATGATGATAAATCTGATGAAGAAGATGACAGTGATGATGAAGGATCGAGGGGAAAAGAGGAGAGGTGATGATAATGATGAAGAAGGTGATGTTGCTACATCAACCTCTACTCAAGGTCAAGAAAGGAGGACTAAGAGAGCAAAAGACCAAGGAGCATCATCCTCAGCCCCTGCTGTTGAAGAGTTGACAGATAAAGACAAAAGTAATGACTAGATGTTTATGTATTTGAAACCTTTTGTACTTGAATCTTGTATTACAATTTTGTAATTAATGTTTATATATATATTTGTCAAATGTTTTAATGTCTTGATTAATTACTAATGAGTGATGTGTTAAATGTTTAAATCAAGAAGATCAACATCAGAACAAGATGAATATGATGTTGCTCCCCTATAGCAAATCAAGTCTCAATTCACCATGATTCTTGATTTGCAAGGGATTGTCAGACGGTCGATGAGCTACACTCTCGAAGAAGGAGAAATCAATCACGTTCTGACTGACGAGCAACTCCCTCAAATGTTTAGATTGAATCCAGACGAGCTCGTCAAAGACGCTCCAAAGGTTGATATTATGAGTGATGATGAGTTAAACGACATAGATGAAATAGAGATTGAAGATGTCACGGCTGAACACTATCTAGAGTACACTAACCGAGAGGGCAATGTGATACCTGACTTGGGTGACACTCTCGGCAATGCTACATTCAAAAAACTAAATGAGATGGGGAAAGAAACAGAAAAGAATGAAAGCCAAGCCCAAGCCTTGGACGCTAATCTTGATATATAGAAGGCTGAATGGGTAGCTTGTTTTGCTGAGATACAAGCCCAACGTACAGCTCAAAAGCAAAATGCCTACACCAAGCTCTACAAGGTCACAAACATCTAAAGGTCTGAAAGATTATTACATAGGCGTATTTTAAGGATCTTAACATTTATGCTGTTAAGAGGGAGAAAGGAATAGAGTACTTCAGATATCCACATGATATGAAGACTCTGCCAGGTTTGAGCTCAACCAACTGGCATGCTTGAATTTGCTATATGCTGATCCTAGAAAAATGTTAGGCTGGTTTGAAGCTGCTCTAAAGAAAGAATACCACACCAGATGGGTGAACTTCAGACCTCAACAACTGAAGAGGTACATTCATAGGTCTGAAGTGGATCCCTTTTCTGGAAAGCCTAAGGTGGTGCTAAAGTGGAGTCCCCCGTGCATAATGTCCAAGATTCCATTACTGGAAATGCCACAAGACTTTACTCCACACTTCAAATGGTGGTATTATGATTGGAGAATAGGCGAAGTGGTCATAGTACTAAATAGAGAAAGAAAAATGGAAACTATCTGGGTATTCGACCCTATGTGGCTAACAAACTTGTCTGCAGAAGATGTGTATACATTATACAAGTGGCCACTATTCTATGATGCGCAAGATATAGTACAAGCCCTCAAGTTCTAGAACGTTATACGACTCTGTTTTGCATTTGAAATACATGCAGGAGTTACTAGAGAGGAGAAGTACAAGAGATTTGAGGAGCTTATGAAGAATGTCAGACGTTGATGTAAACTAGGTCCATAGGGGAGTTTGTTGATACATATGTACCTAGTTTAGGAGCTTAATGTAAATGTCCATCATGTCTTACACATATGTAATGAATGATTTGAATGAAATACAATATGTGATTGATGCTTATAATGTTTAATGTTTCATTGTATATTGTGTGATAAAGTATATTAAACTAACTATATAGGTTTATGGTTATTGTGCATAGTTTTTAGTCAATAATGATTGAGAAATGTGTTCAAACTTAATTGTATGAAGTCTTCATGCAAATGGACCATGCTAATGAACCATACGCATGAATACATCATGCTAATGGACCAGTGGCACGACTGAACCAGGAGACTGCATCAGTTGCACGATTGAGACATAAGATTGACTCAGTCGCACGACTGAACCTTTAGTCGTGCGTATGAATCAATCGCATGATTCATTCGCACGACTGAACCATGCTAATGGTTCAGTCATACGATTAAAAAACCCTAACCTATAAATACCACCTAATTCGTGAAAAAAAACACTTGAAGCATTTTGACACAAATTCGTACCCTAGCCATCCAGAGACTCCAGAAAGTCTGTTCCAACTTCATAGTTCGCAGTTGATCCTGTTCTAATCGTTCTTAATGTTTCTTTAATCGTTAGATTGATCGGAAATGTGTTCTCACTGATTGGATCACCAATCAAATAGGATTCCACAATATTTGATCTGGTTTCATGCTTTATCAGTTAGTACTCCGTATTTACATGGTCCTAACATATCCTATCCTCATCTTCGATTCTACTCAACAATAGTATCGAACAAAAGGTGAAGCATTCAACATTTTGTAACCTAAATATCGAAAACTTGGACTGATAATGAACTTAGAACCCTAGGTTAATGAAGAACACTCAAAATCAGACTTATTCTAAGAAAAGATGAACATTTTTACTTCACTAAGCATGCAAACTAAGAGGAATATCAACCAACAAGAAAAATTCATAACCATGTTCATCATTTGAACAGAGGATGATGAACTCAAAAATGTGGAAATCAATTCTTGAAATAAAATCAGATTAAGGGTCAAACAACATCAAAAATCATATATTCAAACATGAAAATAACAAAAATAACAATGAATAATTCATGAAAACATCAAAATTTTATGTGATTCGTATAGAACAGTACCTTCTCACTGATTGGATCGCCAATCAAATAGGATTCCACACTATTTGATCTGGTTTCATGCTTTATCAGTTAGTACTCCGTATTTACACGGTCCTAACATATCCTATCCTCATCTTCGATTCTACTCAACAATAGTATCGAACAAAAGGTGAAACATTCAACATTTTGTAACCTAAATATCGAAAACTTGGACTCATAATGAACTTAGAACCCTAGGTTTATGAAGAACACTCAAAATCAGACTTATTCTAAGAAAAGATGAACATTTTTACTTCACTAAGCGTGCAAACTAAGAGGAATATCAACCAACAAGAAAAATTCATAACCATGATCATCATTTGAACAGAGGATGATGAACTCAAAAATGTTGAAATCAATTGTTGAAATAAAATCAGATTAAGGGTCAAACAACATCAAAAATCATATATTCAAACATGAAAATAACAAAAATAACAATGAATAATTCATGAAAACATCAAAATTTTATGTGATTCGTATAGAACAGTACCTTCTCACTGATTGGATCGCCAATCAAATAGGATTCCACACTATTTGATCTGGTTTCATGCTTTATCAGTTAGTACTCCGTATTTACACGGTCCTAACATATCCTATCCTCATCTTCGATTCTACTCAACAATAGTATCGAACAAAAGGTGAAACATTCAACATTTTGTAACCTAAATATCGAAAACTTGGACTCATAATGAACTTAGAACCCTAGGTTTATGAAGAACACTCAAAATCAGACTTATTCTAAGAAAAGATGAACATTTTTACTTCACTAAGCGTGCAAACTAAGAGGAATATCAACCAACAAGAAAAATTCATAACCATGATCATCATTTGAACAGAGGATGATGAACTCAAAAATGTTGAAATCAATTGTTGAAATAAAATCAGATTAAGGGTCAAACAACATCAAAAATCATATCTTCAAACATAAAAATAACAAAAATAACAATGAATAGTTCATGAAAACATCAAAATTTTATGTGATTCCTATAGAACAGTACCTTCACATACTTATCTTTGACCATTAAAAGTCAAACTGATGAAGTATGCATAATTTAAAACATATACTTCCATTAATGTAACTCATATGCCTCTAATGCAGTGTACATAGCTAATATTACTTGGAGCAAGCTCCATAATGTCAGTGGGTATCTTGACCCTAATGTACCTGAGGCAAAAGGGCTTAGAGATATGATTAGATTTATCTCTACTACAAGAGTAGCTTATGCCATCACAGTCAGACCTATTATCTGTGAGAGATTCGTAAGATCATTCTGGAACACTGCTAAAGGGACAAAGGTTGATGGTGAAAAGACTCTGTCTGGGAGAATTGATACTAAACATACTTTGATCATCACTGAGCAAACTGTGAGACAGTGTCTACAGTTTGGTGATGATGCAACAACACCCACTGAGCTAGAAGATGATGAGAGCACTACCTTCTTTGCCAACATTGGCTATGAAGGAGGGTATGAAGGAAAAGAGATTGTGAAGGGACTGGTGGACTTACCATGGAGGTTTCTGATCCACCTCTATCCGCACTGTTTGTCCAAAAGGAAGACAGGATGGAATGATATTCCTGTGATTACTTCATCAACAATATGTGATTTATGCACTAATAGGCCATTCAACATGTCAGCATATGTATTCAATGGTCGAGGATCCAATGTACAGGAAGGAAGAAGGTACATGTTCCTGATGTACCCAAGGTTCATTCAATGTCTAATTAATGAAGCATTCCCAGAGATAGTGGCTAAAGGACTTGTGCTGAATATCCCTTAATATGATGCAACGTCCTACAAATATATCCAGAAGAGGGATCCCAGGAACTTCTACAGTGGAGCGCACTCTCCTCTTTTACCTTGGATGCTCCAACAAATTAACCCTGATCAACAAGGTGAATAACATTAGGCTCATGCTAATAAGCAAATTCAAGAACCTGTTGCTCATGTTCAGTAAGCTGCTCATGAGCAAGTTAAGGAAAGAGAGGAACGACATAGGTCAATGTCACCCTATGTGAATGTATGGGGTGATCTTCACACTGAACCTCATGTTCATGACATGGCATCACCTTTTGCACCTTCACCAATACAAACTCCAGAAAGAACCCCACTACTAACACCTCATAGATCACCAATTCCATATCCCCATACACAACCTATCACTTCCACACATATATCTCCAATTCATCATTCACCCATTTCACCTGCCCAACCATCTCCTATTACAATAGAGCGAGTTGAGTTTGGTGACTCTGCTAGCTGTTCAAAAAGATCCAAATCATCATCTGATGAGAAGGATAACCCAAGCCTAATGCCTGTTAAGAAAGTCACTTCTAAAGTTGCTCCTTTAGAAAGCTATGATGAATCTAGTATGAATAAACTAGATGAGAAGGATGAGCTTATCTTTTTACTTATGCAAGAAGTAGCAAAGATGGAAAGATTACTAAACAAAAGATCAAGCATCATTCAAGACAGATTGTTGGAGCTTGATGAGTAGGAGGCTGAGTTGAAAGAAATGAAAGAAAGGTATGACTTAGAGAAGAAAGAAAAAGAGAAGGAGATTGATAAACTAAAAGCTGCTCTTCAACAATCATGAGAAGAAATAAATGGTCATGTGGACACTTTAGCAATACAAACATATGTTATGGAAGAGCAAGAAGAATTAATAGAAGAACAGGCTGAAATCATTCTTAAATTGCAAAATCAGAATGAAAGCCGAAGTAAAAGAGTCTCTGAGCTTGATATGTTGGCTGAAATTAAAAGTGAAGCTGAAGCAGAAATAAAATATGATGATAAGAAAAGAGCTATGGATAGTGAGAATGAAACTTCCTTTGAAAGATCATCAATAGATAGTGGTGATGACTGTCCTCAATCTAAGAAGATGAAACTTTCTAAGACTTAAAAAGAAGAAGAAACAAGCATGTCAAAAAATGAAGGGTCCAGCTTGGAAATGGTTGTCTATTCAGAAAAATCAATTGATGCTCACTCTATAGAAGCGGAATATAGTGATATGATCAAAGCTTTAGATAGCTTCACAGCTAAAGAATTCATTATTGGTGATGATTTTTGGGACTTTATAGGTGAACAAAGGACTGTTGCTGAACTAATTGTTATGATTCCTTAAACTCCAGTCCCTCTTAAGAAGGAAGTGGGCATGCAACTAATGCTTGCTGTGTCACTTACAGAAGATCAAAAGGATATGATCAGAAAACTATGTGACGAACAACAAGAAAAGGAAGAATCAGCAGCTGCCATTTCAGAACAAGAACAACCATAGGCTGAAAAATTGCCTCAAGAAACTGAACTTCCTGAAACCTCTTCTGGTCCATCAATGCAAACATATACCAGAAAGAGGAAGTACTTATCTGAAAAAGCAAAGGGAAAAAGGCCCATGATGGAAGAAGAGCAATTAAAGAATATCAAAAGGAATCATCCAAGAAGTATTGCAGCTATAGCTAAATTCTTAGAAGAACATGAAAAAGATGAGGCTCAATTAAAAAAGAAAACTAATTTTGTAGATTTGGAGGAAGGAGAAATAGTAGGTGGCTATGTGGCTGATGAACCAATAGTGGTTGATTGTGTGTTTGTTTTTGTGTGTCTTATGCGTCTGTGTGCGTGTATATCTCTGTTAATGTGAACCCTAGGATCCATATTGATAGGCACGTGTGTTTCAGTTAAGGAAACATCAGATCTCTTGGGATTTGCACAACCGTCTTATTGACTTGTTGACTTGTTGACATGTAACAATTGTATCATTTAAATACAAGTGTTTGGACTCCACAGGTACGTAGTCTTCAGTAGATGTTTGTTCTTCCGCACGAATCTTGTTCTTCCGAAGCTATTTGTTCTTCCGAAGGAATTTGTTCTTCCGAAGCTATCTGTTCTTCCCAAGGCATTTGTTCTTCCGAAGCTATCTGTTCTTCCCAAGGCATTTGTTCTTCCGAAGCTATTTATTCATCCACAGAAGATATTCAGATGATTGGATTTGTAAGAAACATATCTACAAAAGAACAAAAATGTTCATCCGAAGATGTTTCTTACACTTAGTCAATTTCACAAATTGACCAAGTATAATGTGTTACGTGCAAACATACATAAATCAACACAAATAAGAGTTAACCTTTATAGATAATGCATACATCAAAATATTGATTAAAGTTATAAGCCTATACAAAATGATCTAAACCTATTGTTCCTAGATCTAACAATACTACCACTTAGGCTTAGACACTTGTAATCAACTCTTCAAAACTAAAAGCTCCTTTAATCTTGACACCATCTTCTTGTTGAAATAAGATACTGCATCCTTTTGATCATCGTATTTGTACTTGATCTCCATTCTGCATATCTTTTGAAGTGTCTCAAAATTCAGCCCCAAAATGTCTTCTTCTGTGTGAGAGTTTCCACAACACTTTGATTATTGACATTTCCAGCTCGTCTTCTTCTGAGACTCTTAGTTCTGAGACTTCTTTAATGTTAACTCCTTTCAAAAGCCCGACATTATACCTTCTTCTCTGGTATGCTTTTGCATGTATTTTGTCCTCCACTGGTATCAAATGAATATATAAGCATAAATCATTCTATGCTCTTTCATCATACAACTTTGGTAAGAATTTATCATGTAAGTATGATGTGTAGCTTGGGTGGAGAAGTTTGATCTCTACTTGGTGGAAGATTCTTATCTTGTCACCATTCATACCATCAACATTCCTTAGTAGCACCATTTCTTTTGTTTTCTCAACATATCCCCACTAAGTTATGCGAATAGTGTAATGATATCCTGCTATGACTTTGATGGCTGCTGTTTTCCTATTACTATAACCAACCCTCCTTAAGAATTCATCATCAACTAATGTGGAGGAGTTGGTGCTTGATCTTTTCATCCTTTCTAACGTTTTTCTATGCTCATCATCCTCTCTTTTAGCTTCTTTCAACACATCATGTCACACCCCAACCTTGACAGTGGAAACGTCAAGATGTGATAGTTAAGATTTTTCACAACTACATAACTCTATTATTAAAACCCAAATATGATAATCATAAGTTTCAAATGTAACACTATGAACATAAGTCTAAAATAAGAAATTAACAATACGTAATAAGAAATAATTCAAGACAATTCATTTATTTAACTAGGTTCATTCCTAGATGTGAATAAGCTTCAAAGATGGCAATCAAACTTGCGTGTTTCTTGAAACATGTTAAATATAAAATGTCAACATAATGTTGGTGAGATGTCCATAGTTTTCATACACATAGTTTTCATACATAAATATATAAAGTGCAAGACCGGTGAAGGGTGGTCACTTGCAACACAAGAACACAATGAAGAGATTAACTTGACTAATCAAACAGTGAAACTGAATTAACCACAAGTAATGATACTAAGAACACAAGTGAATAAGAGACAAAATAGGATAGCAAATTAGACAAGGAGATGGTTTTCAAGATTGCAGTATATTGCCTTCTCAAGTTCTATTACAAATGTTACAAAGCATAAAGGAAAGTTACAAAGACTTGAGATACATATACCGCATCCTATAACCGGCCATACTTTGAAATCCAGCTGGACACAATTGACTAGACACAAACAAAATCAATTGTATAGTCAAAAGGCAGATTGCCTTTTGACTTGGGACTATGACATTCCACAGCTCACATCCTAATATATTACAAAAAAGATAAAGTACATGAAGTAGAAAGTTACAAACTCAAGACCTCAATGTACAGTTACTAAAATCACGAACCTTTCACCAACTCAAGTAAGTGGTGAATTTACAGAGTTGCAGCGGAAAAGGGTCCAGCTTTATGTAAGTACATTAGATAAAGCATGTATACTAAAAGTCTTCAGAAGAAATCTGTCTCAAGTGTTGGCATTGGAAGACTTTGTCTCTGAAGCTTCGGAAGACTTCGTCTTTGGCTTCGGAAGATATTGGTCTTGGCTTTAGAATATTTCACACTTAGAATATTTCTGTTGCTGGTGTGAAACTTCCAAAGCATTCCTCTTCAATGCAGTTTGCCATGCATGCAGGAGACTTTGAGTGTTTGAGTTGCATCAGCCTTAACATATAATCCTTACAAAATCCCCTAGGCTGATGCTACCAAAACACTTTGAAGACTTCAGATATTAACGGTCCTCATTATGATGATGACCATCCCTTTCTTCATGAGATGATCAGGATCACTCAGACTCTCAAAGTGTCTTCTCATATCCAAGAGATCATGAAGAGGCAGATTGAACATGTCTTTCCATGTGTAGACATCCTTAATGCCATGTTCTCTAATAACATGCCACCTTTCTGGATTTAGAAAAGACTGGCCTGCAGCACCTGGTTGATCTTCTTTGTCTTTCTTAGTTGGGTCTTGCTCTCTCACAGGTTCAGAAGGAGAGGGAGTCTGACCCTGTTGTGGATTAGAATATGAAGCTTGCTGAGCCTTAGCAGGAGGTTCAGGTTGTGTTGTGTTAGGTTGTTCAACCTTAACCTCCATTTCAGGTGGAGTTTGACTTGGAGGGGAGTGTAAGTCCATTAGCTCTCCACTCTTGATCTTCTGCTTCATTGCCCTGATATACTCATCCATAGTGGACAGAGACATTGGGCTAAGTCTCCTTCTTGAGAATCAATACAGTTTAAGATGCTTATCATTTTTTTCCTATCTATAGATTTTGTTTATACTCTTCTGGATGATGACTCTTGACTTTGCAGCTTCTTCCCTTAGCTTCCTTTTGGTGATATTTCTTTCGTTGACTATCTCAAGTTCAAGTTGTTTGAGATACTGAAACTCAATATTGTCATAGAATAAGGGAAGAAGTGCATCTGCCTGATAGAGGCCTGTGGCACTCAGGTACTTGATCATCTTGATCATGTATTCTTATTTATCTAGCTGAGGTTCTTGTTGAACCACATCCTCATGTGCAAGACTTTCTTGAACTGGGGTGAGGGTAGGCACATTCTTGCATAATATTTTCTTTCTTCTTTCTTCTTTGATTTGAATCAGTAGCTCTCCTTTCTCTCTTTTGACACTTCCATGTCAACCCGTTCATTCAATTCCTCTAAGGGGAGAGAAATGACACTATCAATGTCATAGTTCCTGGTCTGCAAGTAGTTTATCCTGAGTGCCCTCAACTCATCATCGTGAGTGTTTGGTCAGGGGCAACCCTAATAGCAGTTTCCATGAGTCTTGTAGACTTAGTAGAGGAACTTTCTCCCCTCAGCTTCCTTTTCCTCTCTGTCCTCCTCCTCAATCTCCTCAGAACTCATCTTTTTGTAAACTTTGTCACTCATAGACCTTTGTGACTCAGGGTGGAGAGATCTTTGGCCTTCATTGCTTGTGTAGCCTCCAAGCTCTGGCCAGAGAGAGGTTGAGATGCACCTTCACCAACAAGTGTCTCAAAAAGGGTATGAATCTCTACAGCAGTTGACGATGATGAGATAGGGCTCTCAGGTTCTGCCACTAGGCCTTTAGTCAAGGTTTCCCTTATGAAACTAATCTTAGGGTCTGCCTCAACATCCACTTAACTGATGACATTGCCTGATTGCCTTAGTCTCCTTCTAAAGCTGAACTCTGCAGTGATTCTGTCTTGGTCTTTAAGCCAGCCTATTAGCTTATCTTGATCGGCTTTGATTGACAAGTGGCATGTTGATTAGATCCTGACCTTCATAGAAGTTCAATGTCAGAAAATTGAAGACCTCTTGCTGTCCTTGAACTCTAAGAATGACGAGGGCTCTTTGGCTTTCATCATATCTCCACCCAATAAGGTGATTTGAAGTTGGTGGAGATGACAAAGCCTTGGTATTCCTTCCTCAAACAGAATCTGTATGTATGGGTCTATGGAGTCCACATCAATGTGAACTTGAGGAAGTTGCTGAGTATGCACAATTGCAAGTAAGGATGGTGAGTCCTCAAAGTCCATACTCTCTGAAGAACTCCCAGGTCCTGTGACTGTAATGACTTTCTCCCCCTTTTTGGTAGCATCACCTAGTTGCATAGCTAAGCTAGGAGTTAGGTCAATCACACTCACAGGTTCTTGTGTTCCTGGTTGAGCTCCTCTTAATGGTCTCCCAGCTAGTTCTTACTTAAGATAAGAAATCTCAAGTTGCTGATCATTGACCCTGTTTTGTAAAGTAGTCACTTGAGATTCAAGATGACTGACCTTGGAGACTAAATAGGTGCATGTTTTGGATAGTTTTTGCACATTTAGTCTCAAATTTCCCTCATGTTTTTCAGAAGAATCATTAGGGGATAAGATGATTGGACCAGAGTCCTCTCTCTCATCACTAGCTTGAGGTTCTTGGCTACTAGATTTCCTCTACTCACTGGCAGCCACAGTTGAGGTGTCAATGGGCTGAGTTGCCATGGTTGAGGTCTTAATGATGGAATCACTTGCAAAAGTGAGAGCCTCTTCCATATGGACATCCTAAACAGGTTTGGAAGTGTCCACCTCAGTAGTAGGTGACTGATATGGGCTAGATATAGGAGACTCAGGAGCACTCATCTCTTTTCGAGTAGGGGAAAAGAAGAGAGATTCATGGTACTCACTCAAACCTAAATCTTCATCAGTATAGAAGTCAAGATTGAGAATTGGTTGGTTTATGTCCAATGGCCGGGGATGGTAACTATCCCCTAATGGTTGTTCACTTGAGTGTTGAGACACTGAGTGAAGGCTTAGGCATTTGGGCTTTTAAGCTCATCGGGCTAAGCATGAGGAACCGTAGCACTGATCTTTGAAGTAATGGGAGTGTTTTGTTCCTCAGGAGAATTGAGAGCTCCAGTGTCTACTTCTTCTTGTATGGGTGAGTATATAGGGACCTGCACAGACTGAATAATCTGTGTAGGGGTTCGTTTGTGTTTTCTTTGGTAGGTGAGGGTGATTTGTGGCTGTTGAGGGGGTTGGGATGTAGAAGGTGTAGGTACAACACTAGTTGGTGCTGCTAGGTTGTCACCTTGGGCAATGAGCTCTAACATTTTTGGGACAAGGGATGTTTCTACCCTAGAGAAGCCAATAGTGGGCTTTCTCAAGATTTTAAAGATGTCGGGCTTCATCTATCCCGGTTTAAGAATATTACCTATTCCCCTTAACTGTGAGCCCAGTTCATAGTTAAGAATGTGTTGAACTTATCTAGGGAACATGTAGTATTCTAAGGTGTCCAAGTTTGCAAGCAAATTTGTATAGACAAACTGAGAGTACCTGAACTTGACCCCTAAAGCATCCCATAAACAATGAAGGAGAGATCTTCAGGAATCTGGCCCCAACCACTATGCTTGTTTGATAAGTTATGGATAACCACATGTAACAGGAATTTTCATTAGGATGAGACCTTCCCTTTCCTGAAGGTCTTTAGAGAGAAATCTCCCTCATAGCCCATCTGCTCAAAGGAGCGGTTAACAGAATCTTTAGGGAAGAACACCTCACCTTCTTCATCATCCCGCTGAAAATGAGTGTTGAGGATCGCCGAAGTGATAAACATTATTCTCCCCTGCACTGTGGCAGACAGTGCCTTTTCCCCATCTATAATGACCTCTTGGCAGGCCTTCTAGAATGCAAGTAGATGATCCTCATACAGTGTAGGATCAATGGTTAGGGAGGTGAAGTAGTTGGATAGAGTAAAGAAACAGCAAACCTCTGAGAAATGTGAATATTTCTTAGATTGTAAAAGACCAACCTGATTATGTTGCCTGTGTAACTGCATGGAGAATTTTGGTTCATTTCTATGGTTAAGGTTGGCCATTTGAGAAAGCTTAAGGATGAAGAATGATGTTTTAGGTTTGGTGGAAAGAAGTAGATGATAAAAAGAGGGGGAACCATTGGGTTTATATGTTAAAAGGATTTAAGACAAAGTTAATGAAAGAGGATAAACTTTGAAATCCGAATGTCGGTCCCACCTCTGAAAAAGTACCTTGCTTTTGCTCAAAAGTACTTTTCTTGGAAGTCAAAAAGCTTCCGAAGGAAAATTATCTTCGGAAGTTTTTAATGAAAAAGCTTCCAAAGGTAAAATGACTTCGGAATATTTTTCTAAGAGTTGTGAAAATTTTGCTTTGGAACAAAAATTAAGACTTGAATGCTTTGATTAGAGGAACAAAGCTTTCGAGAGTTCATTTGCTTCAGAAGAAAATAGTCCTTGAAAACATATAAGTGTCTAAGAAAAATGTTAAGCTTTGGAAGATATTTCAGAAATTTTTCCGAAGGTAAAATTACTTAGACAGTTATTTGTTTTGAAGGCATGATTTTCTTCTGAAGATAAAAGGATATCTTCCTAAGGATCAAAATTTTCTGAAATCTAAGGAAAGTCTTCAAAAGAATTTTCATCCAAAGAAAACAAGAGCTTAAGAAAGTGATAAACTAGACAACTTAGTACACATAGATTTTAAGAAATAATAATAATTAGTTTTAAGAAAAACCTACTCAAAGTTTATCATCCCAACAACTGATATAAGATATTTAAAGCTCTATTCATCAAAATCCTTTGTAAATAGATCATCATATTGTTTATTTGTGTGAACTTTGACTAGTTAATTAATCCCTTATCAAAATTATCTCTAATTAAATGATACCTGATGTTGATGTGTTTGGTCCATGAGTGTTGCATAGGATTCTCTATGATAGAGATAGCACTGTTGTTGTCTATGTGAATGGGAGTCTCCTTAAAGTTTAATCCATAGTCAAGCATCTCATTCTAAATCCGTAGCACTTAAGCACAGCAGCTTGCAGCAGCAATGTATTCAGCTTCAGCAGTTGACGTAGAGACACAAGATTGTCTCTTATATTGCCATGAGACAACCCTTCCACCAAGAAATCGACATCCCCTAGTGTGGACTTTGCAATCATGTTGCAACCACCATAATCACTATATGTATAAGCATACAGATTGAAGTCAGAATTCTTAGTATACCAAAGACCAAGTGTTCAAGCACCTTTGAGGTATCTTAGAATCCTTTGGATAGTGATAAGGTGAGACATCTTAGGGTTGCTTGATATCTTGCACAAATACATGTAGCAACCATGATATCAGCCTACTAGCTGTAAGATACATAAGACACCCAATCATAGCCGTGTAAAGGTATTCATCCACACACACCCCCTCAAGATCATCTTCAAGCGAGTGGTTTCTTGCTATGGGTGTCTTAACAATCTTACAATCAGTCATGTTGAATCTCTTAAGTATGTCTTGAATATACTCTGACTGACTAATGAAGATTCCATCTTTAACTTGCTTCACTTGAATTCCAAGAAATAAATTGAGTTTCCCCTATGGCACTCATTTCAAGTCTATCATTCATCAGCTTCTCAAAGTCTTTGCAGAGCCTTAGATTAGTTGAACGAAAAATGATGTCATCTACTTATACTTGAACTAGGATTAAGTCATTTTCCTATCCTTTGATGAAAAGAGTTCCATCTATAGTACCCTTCTGTATCCATGTTTGTAGAGATACTGAGATAGAGTCTCATACCACATCCTGGGTGCCTGATGCAGCCCATAAAGAGCATTGTCAAGCTTGTAGACATAATCAAGATCATCAGGGTCTGCAAAACTGGGTGGTTATTTGCCATACACCTCTTCATCAATCACTCCATAAAGAAAAGAACACTTAACATCAAGTTGATAAACCTTGAAGTTCTTGGATGCAGCAAATGCAAGGAATAACCTAACAGCTTCCAATATTGCTATAGGAGCAAAGACATTAGTTTAGTCAATCCCTTCTTCTTGTGTGTATCCTTGAACAACTAGCGTAGCTTTATTTTGGATGACAATTCCTCTATCATCCTTCTTGTACCTAAACACCCATTTGGTTCTAATAGTAGTCTTCCCATGAGGAAGAGGACAAAGGTTCCAAACATTCTGTCTTTTGAATTGAAGCAGCTCCTCTTGGATAGCTTCAACCCAACTTCCTTCCTTTAGAGCCTCATCAATTTTCTTTGGCTCTATCTGGGATAAGAAAAAAGTGTGAAAACAAACATTTGCTTCAGGGGTTTGTCCACTTGTTCTTACCCATGTGTCAACATCTCCAATGATGTTTGTGGTGGGGTGAGAGTTGTGGATCCTTAGCTGAGGGATCACAGCAAGTTGCTGAGAGAGATCTAAATTACAGAAATTTAGATCTTGCATGGATGTTTCTCCCACCACATCAGCACAGTTATCAAGAGAAACTTGATCCAATGAGTGTGACATCATTGATGTTGTCATCTATGAAATGGTTATCATCATCAAGAAATTCCTGATCACCGTAAGCACGACCATCATGATCTTCTACATTTGAAGTATCTTTATCTGGTTATGGAGCCTCTGAGCTGGAATTTGAAGGCATCCTAAATGAATCAGCTGAGTTTGTCATTGTGGTGCTGATAGAAACTTCATTTGCAGAAGTAGTTACAACTGGAGCTGAAGATGTGTTATTTGAAGGTCTTCTTAACTCAAATCTTGGGTCAGGATCACCTGTAAGTAAGATTTTTGTAGATCCTGAAATAGTCTCACAAGATTTGTTAAAACAGTTGGTAACTAAATCAAGATCAAACAACCAATCAGGACCAGAACCAGCCACATAGGATGTGTCTTCATTGAAAGTCACATTGGCTGACTCTTTAACAATTCTAGTTCTGAGATTGTATACTCTATAACTTTTAGCTTGGGAAGAGTATCCAATAAAGTGTTCATCATCTGATTTCTCAACAAACTTGGCAATTTGATCTTTGGTATTCAAGATGGTGCAAGGACATCCAAATGACCTGAGAAAACCAATGAAAGGTTTCCTCTTATGCCAAAGTTCATAAGAATATTTCCATGAGTCTTAACCACTAAAACTTTGTTCTGCACATACCAGGCAGTGTTGACTGCCTCTGCCCAAAAGGTGATGGGCAGCTTAGAGTCAGACACCATAGTTCTTATAGCTTCAATCAGTGTCCTGTTTCACCTTTCAACAACACCATTTTGCTAAGGAGTCCTGGGAGTATTGTATTGTCTTGTAATATCCTTTTAATCACAAAATGTATCAAGCATTTGGATCTTGAATTCAGTTCCTTGATCACATCTTATGGTTTTGACCTTGTGATCAGATTGATTCTCAATCTTTAGGATGAAATTATTCAGAATCTCAGGAGTCTTATCCTTAGTTCTAAGGAAGAAGACCCATGGGAATCTTGTACAGTCATATGTGATCACTAGGCAATAAGAGGTCTTTCCTAAAGTAATTAAACTGGTGGGGCCAAAGAGATCCATATGTAACAAGTTTAGGGGTGTAGTGATAGAGTTTCTTTCCTTAGGATTATAAGATACCTTATGTTGCTTCCCTTTTAGACATGCAACACAATGATCATCACTTGTAAACTCTTTCATTGGCATTCTAGTTACCAAATCATTTTTAATCAGTTTGTTCATATTCTTAAAGTTTACATGGCACATTCTTTTATGCCATAGGAAAGACTAATCATTATTGTCTTTAAATAGAAAGCATGAAACTTCTCCAAAGGGAGATGTTTCTTGCAACTCCATCTTATACATGTTCCTTTTCCTGGGGGCTCTAAGCAGAATATGCTCATGAGGAATGACCACCCCGGGCTTGAGAACAATGCATTCATGCTCAATAAATAGCATGTTATGACTCTAATCACAAAATTAAGATACACTCTGAAGATTGTACCCAAGCTCCTTGACAAAATTTACCTTTTCAATGTTGAGCTTACCATTTGTGACCTTGCCCCTTCCAGAAATGTAACCACCTTCATCTCCACTGAAATAAATTGGCCCTCCATCAATCGTTTCAAAGCTCTATAGTAGTGACCTATTGCATGTCACGTGCCTGGAACAGCCACTGTTAATGATCCAGACATTCTTGTTTGTCTTGAGTTTTCTCTTGTTAGAAGGACCGTGTACGTAGTAGTACTAACTGATTCTACGTTTATGCCTGATCAAATAGTCTGGAATCTTATTTGATTGGTAATCCAATCAGTGAGAACGATAATCCAATCAATATAAGATTGAACTAAACGTTAAGAACGTGTAGGAATCGATTAGGAACGAACTATGAACTTGGACAGGTTGTTTGGGACGCTCTTGACAGCTAGCGTTTATGTGCATGCCTAATATCTCTCAAAGTGTTCTGTTTTTCCATGAATTAGGTGGTATTTATTGGTTAGTGGTTTCCATTTGTACGACTAAACCATTAGCATGGTTCAGTCGTGCGACTGAACTACGCGATTGATCCATATGCACGACTGAAGGATCACTCGTGCGACTGAGTGAATCTTATGTCTCAATCATGCGACTGATACAGTCATGCGACTGGTCCATAAGCATGATGTATTTATGCGTATGGTCCATAAGTATGGGCCATTAGCATGAATAATCACCTGACTACGTTGAACACATTTCTCAATCATTATTGACTTAGAACTATGTACAACAGCCTCAAACCTGTATAAGAAGTCATACATATGAATTAAAGATAAATGAACATCAAATCATATATCATATTTCATTCCTTCGTTACATTACACATATGTAAGAAATGAAAGACTTCTATATTTAAGCACATAAACTAGGTACACATGTATCTACAAACTCCCCCTTGGACCTAGTTTACTCTAACGTGTAACATTCTTTATGTGTTCTTGAAACTTCTTGTACTTCTCTTCTCTTGTGACTCTTGCATGTATCTCGAAAGCAAAGCAGAGCCTTATAACATGTTGAAATTGAAGAGATTGTACAATGTCCTCTGTATCATAGAACAGTGGCCACTTGAATAAAGTATAGACATCTTTAGCCGACAAGTTAGTGAGCTACATTGGGTCAAATACCCTGATTGTCTCTATTTTCCCATCTATATTCAAAACTATGACCACTTCCCCTGTCCTCGCATCATAATACCACCATTTGAAGTGTGGAGTCAAGTCCTAAGGCATTTTCCGTAAGGGAATCTTGGATATTTTGCGCGAAGGACTCCACTTCAGCACTACTTTAGGCTTTCCAGATATAGGATCCACTTCAAACTTATAAATGAACCTCTTCGGTTATTGAGGTTTGAAGTTTACCCACCTGGTGTGGTATTCCTTCTTCAATGTAGCCTCACACCAACCTAACATCTTTCTTGGATTAGCATACAACAGATCTAAGCATGCCAGTCGGTTAATCTCAAAACCAGGGAAAGTTTTCAGATCATCAGGATATCTGAAGTACTCAATCCTTTTTTACCTTTTCACAACATATACGTTCAAATCTTCAAAAATGCCCACACTATAATCTTGCCTGACACTTTTTGATGTCGTTTGACTCTATAAAGCTTTGTGTAGGTATTTTGCTTTTGGGGCGCGCGCTGGGCTTTCATCTCTATGAAAAAAACTGTCCATTCAGCTTTCTTGATATCAACATTAGCATCCGAAGCTTGAGCTTCGCTTTCATCTTTTCCTTTCTTTTTTTCCATCTCTTCCAGCTTCTCAAATATAGCACTGCCAAAAGTATCACCCAAGTTGGGGACAACATTACCTTAGTGGTCAGTGTACTCTGAATAATGCTCTGCTATGACATCCTCGATCTCAATCTCATCTACATCGTTCAGCTCATCATCACTCATAAAATCAACTTCTGGAACATCTTTGACAAGCTCGTCAGGATTCAGTTCGAATATTTCAGCGAGCTGCTCGTCTATTAGATCATGTATAATTTTTCCTTCCTCCGGTGTGTAGCTCACAGATCTTCTAACAATCCCTTGCAAATGAAGAATCATGGTAAGTTGAGTCTTGACTTGCTAAAGGGGAGCAACGTCATATTCATCTATCTATTGATCTTCATCTGTTTGATTAAACATTAAGCACATCGCACATAAATCATTAATCAAGACATTTACACATCAATAATCATTAATTACATTAACGTAATATATAATTCAAGTACAAAAGTTTTAAATACTAAGACATCTAATCATTCCTTTTGTCTTGATTTGTCGTCTCTTCAGCTGGAGGAGCTGAGGACGAGGCTCCTTGATCTTTGTTTCGCTTTGTATGCCTATCCTACGCTTGAGTGGAGGCTGATGCAGCAACATCACCTTCTTGATTGTCATCATCCTCTTTATCTTTACCACTCGGCCCTCCGTCATCAACATCTTCTTCTTCATCAAATTAATCTTCATCCTCATCATTATCATCATCACATCATTACCATCCTTAATATTTAACGCTCACTCTTTGATCCCTTAAGATTTAGCAGAATCTTCTTATTCTTCTTTTCCAGATCCTATATCCTCTTTACCGAAGCCAACACCAGCTTATTTTGACTAGTAAGTGCATGGTGGGCTCGGCCTAGAGCTCTCTCATACTAGGCACTCTTCTTGTTGAGTTGTACCATCTTCTTTGCCTAAGCTGCATTCACCTCCATCAGCTTGTTTAGCTGAGTAGCCCTAAGCTCATCGATGGCAGTCAACCTTAGCACAATGCGGTTGAGGTTAGCAAGCTGTTCCTCTAACCCAAATTTGGGTAGAGAGGAGCCATGAGCCATTTAGGCTTGGGTGGAGGTACTAGATTGTTGAGGGGTGGTTGTGGTGGTAGATGTGGTGAAGATGGGAGGTGGAATGGGAGTAGATAGTGGTGGAGTGGTTGTGGTAGTGGTGGTGGGAGGGGTTGTAGTGATGGTGGGAGGTGTGGTAGTGGTGGTGGCTGGAGTAGTAGCTGTGGTAGTGGGTGTGGCAGTGGTGTTGGTGGTGGCAGAAGATGTGATCACAGTAAACCTTGTCCTCTTACCCTTTTTGCCATAAGGGGAGCCATTCTCTTCTTCCTGGAGCTCTTAGAAATAGTAGCTCCCCCTGAACCGATGGGCTCATTATGTATGTAAGTGGGTTCGATGACCTCAGTATCATCACCTGCAGAACCAGCTGGGCGTCCACCGACCGCCTCTATACCCATCTCAGTGGCCACAACCCTGCTCCCAATAGTTCACCAGTGGCTCATCATCTGACTCCTCCTTTTCATCAGGCAGGAAGTCTTGGTGGAAGGCAGCCTTCTCCGTTCCACCAGGTGCCTCACCGCCATGACTATCATCATTGTCATCATCCTCATCGTCTTCTTCGTCGGTGGGTACCATGATAGGCTCAGTATCGGAGTCACTGTCATTGTCACACTACTTCTTGCGAGATGGCGCCACATACTCCTCGTTGATCAAATGACCAAACAGTCTCCTCACCGGGGGCTTCACCTGCTTTCCCCGGTAGACCTTCATCCTACCTAACATAGTATCATCCATCACCTCGAGTGTAACAGCATCGTGTCTCTCCTTGGGTAGTGAAGGAAGCTTCGGATCAATGATCATTTGTAGAAACCTTGGGTACATGCAAAAGCCTTCTTTGCCCTTGGCCTCGAGGTTCTCGATCATGTAAGAGAATATCATGTGTGAGAAACTGAACAGGTGGTTTAGTACTGGAGCAACATATGTGTTCTGGATTTGATCTGACATCTCGTAGAATCATCCTCTCCTTGACACAATGCACTTGAGGATGACATGACCCAAGTACTTAAACTGGTGGCACATGTTGCTCTTGTTGAGCACACCTACGTTGATGTCCCCAGTGTACTTCATCCGTAGAAAACATCCACGAACGGTCATAAGGTGTAGCTTGGTTGGGTGGTCATCATCCTCACCCAGATCCAGGACTCGCCTTAGATCGTCAGCAGTAATACTAATCTCCTGCCCCAAGATCGAGCTCCGAATGCTGTGAGGCGCAGTGGACCTGTCAACTGTAGCACCTTCCTAGAAGGTCTGCTATAATGATCTGTATGGTGTGTAGGGTGTAGATATGGCCTTGAAGATCCTCGATCTCCTCAGAATGTCTATAATCCCATTAAATTCGGAGGCATTCTGAGTAGTAGCAGCCAAGTGAGCACGAATATTGTGCTTCGTGCTCATCGTCCATCTATCAGGCATGTTGCTACAAAACAAGAAACATATATGTTAGATTTATGCATAACATAAGGTAGTTAGAACTAAACTTTTTGAACATACTAGTTCATTCATGCAACTGAACCATACGACTGAGTTTTAGTCGTACGATTGAGTTCAGTCGTCCCATTGAGCCTACGGCTGAGTTCAGTCATGCGATTGAGCCTGCGACTAAACTTAGTCGTATACTACACCATGTGGTTGAGTCAGTCGTGCGACTGAATCCATACGCATGCTTCACATGTGCGATTGAATTGTATGCCTTGCTCAATCATGCGACTAAGGTTCATCAGCATGACCTTTCGTATCCCTCATTGTAGAACCCCATGGATGTGAATCTTTGTCAAAACTTTATATTAGACATCGTGTTTAGACTCGTTAGACCGCAAAGACTCAAAATAACCCTTAATGTCCTTTAAATCAACATTTATGTCCAACTAAGTGTTTTATTTTAGGGTTAAGTCTTAGTTCTAGGTTCTAGCCCAATCGGTCCTTAAAGATACGATTAAGATGTTCATTTGGATCGATTGTCGTCGCCCAGTACCTGTAGATGAGTAGAATAACCGTTAGAATCACAGATCAGGCAGTAACATAGGCAAACAAAATATGGGCAAAGTATATGTGAGTATGGGTGATTTCATAGAACTTGAAGGGTGATAAGGTGTTATGACCAACTTAACCCTTTATTTATACTATTTTAACTTTTAGTCGTGTGACTGGACCCATATTCATGCTTCAGTCATGCAACTGAGCCCATACTCATGCTTCACTCGCGCGGCTGGGGTTTAGTCGTGCGACTGGCTCATACTCCTTCATCCATTCGTACGATTGGTTAAGTCTTGTAGGCCAATCACATGATTGTCCCATACTCATGGTCCAATCGTGTGACTGGCTCATACTTATGGTTCAATGGTGCGATTGGCTCATCCTTATGATTCATTCGTACGATTTGCTCATAATTATGAGCTTGAACTCTTACACTTTCAAACACTTAACATTTTTAACTATTGATTATAAGATTATGACCTTTGATCATCTCACACATGATCCTTTTAATTTAAAACCAATTGGTCACCTCAGACATGACCCCTTTTTTAGTGAGTGATTCCCAGAATTCGTCTAGTTGAATAGTTTGGCGTCTACACTACAAAAGACTAGAAAATTGCAAAACAACTTTGAAATTTAAAAGAAAAAACAAGACATATTTTTGTTGTTTTGGGTTTGAGCAGAACAGCTTCAAATTAATTTTATCATTTCTGGAAAGTTCATTATGGAATCATACAGGTATATCATAATCATTTAGGAACCCCTTTTAATATGCACTTTGATGCTAGATTCTTGTTTTGTTTGAGAGTCAATAGCACTTTCAAGAAATCATACTAGAGCTATAAGATACGCACAATAACTTTGACTATCAAGAATTGTAGCCATGATGATTGTCAGTATACTTGTCCACTTAAATCCATACACAGATTTTTGACTCACATTGGTGATCAGTTAGGTTTAATTATTTCAACAAGCATTTGTGGATCCCACACATATATGGTAATCAGCATTCCTCAGGAGATTTTTGAGCGGTCTACGAGTATTGGACAAGATGAAACTATTCTAAGAACTTTCAAAGAGATGCCAAGCATCAGGTCAGTGCCATCGCATAACAAAGAGGCGCAAAGAACAATGAATTCTAGAATATTTAGGTTATGCTTATCCTCAGGCCAGTGCCACCGCACAGTAGAGAAGCACACAACCTATCTTCTTGTTAGAGCATTTATTTTTCTTTTGCACACAACGCACCAACAACATTAGTCATTAGCTTGATTGCTTTTAGAAGTTTTTCCATGTTCTTTGCTCATATTTATGGTCATCCGCACACATTTGTGACATTTATTTTGATCGTCACCCCTTATTGGAAATGCGTTGATTGTGTTAACCAGGGAGAAGATGAGAAGCCATAACAAGTTGAACAATTTAGTTTGAATTGTAATTCACCAATGAAGTCTACTCATCAATTATGTTGAATATACAGACACATCATATAATAAACTAGCAACCTCTTAGGTCTACTTTCTCTATGTTAGCTCAGTAGCGGACTAGTTTAACTATCATTTTTCTTTAATTGTGCTTAGACTTCTCAGACTTGTACTTTGAATTTCGCATTTAGAGCAAATTTGTTTTGAAGTCCCAACCAATTTGTTCCCTGTGTACTATCATTTTCCATAAGCTTTGAATCTTAATCACAGATTTGATTTCATTTCTATCAGCTGATATGCCCTTTCCCCTTGTTTTTTAAGTAATTAAATACTGCAATGAATTAAATGCTAACCTAAAACTATTCTCCCCCTAAAATTCTAAAACCAAAAATCTTTTTGTGTTTTTGGATTTTAATAGACAGGAAAATAAGATAAAATAAGAAAATAACTAATAAACTAAGAAACTAATCGTCGGACTAAGGGTTGTCATCTTCTTGAATCAAGTAACTTTTATGGTTCGTGACAAGAGGAGTTCCAACTGCCGAAGCATTCTCCATGTCAAATCGACTAAGGATATCTCCTACATGTTTGGTCTAATGCAGGAAGATTCCTGTTGGTGTCTGATCCACCTATAAACCGAGAAAGAACTTCATCTCCCCCATGGCACTCATCTCAAACTCTTCTTTCATTACAGATTCGAATTCTTTACATAATTCTCTGTTTTTGGAACCGAAGATTATGTCATCCACATAAATCTGTACGAGCAGTAAATCTCCATCCTTTTCTTTGATGAACAGTGTACAGTCAATAACTCCTCCTCGAAAACCATGTTTCACAAGATATGTTGAGAGTTTCTCATACCACATTCTAGGGGCTTGATGAAGCCCGTAAAGAGCCTTGTCCAGCTTGTAAACTCTATCCCAATGATAAGGATCCTCAAATCCTTTGGGTTGACTGACATAAACTGTTTCACGGATTTCACGATGAATGAAAGCACTCTTCACATCTAGTTGATAAACTTTAATCTTCATGTAGGATTCATAGGCTAGAAATATACGTATTGCTTCCATCCTTGCCACCGGTGCAAACACTTCATTGTAATCTATGCCTTCGACTTGTCGAAATCCTTGAACTACAAGTCGAGCCTTATTCCTGATTATGACCCCTTGGTGATCTTTCTTACCCTTCAGCACCCATTTAGTGCCAATCACCTTAGCACCTTTGGTTTGTCCACAAGGGTCCATACTCCTAACTTCTTGAACTGTAGGAGTTCTTCTTGTGTGGCACTAACCCGTGCTTTATCGTTTAAGGCTTCACTCACAAATTTTGGCTCAAATTGAGACACAACATCGATACGCACCATGATGAGATATCCCTTTTCCATAACTGAGGCATAATCAGCCGAGTATAGTTGTTGCGTGTCTGTATTCCCGATCGAACATCCCCAAGGACGTTGTCCAAGGGATGATTAACATTAAATCGAGATCCGGGAGTGGTGGAACAACTACTTCATTATCCAGATTATGAAACCCAAGTTCAGTATTTGTAGCTGTTGGAGTATGAGGTTTAGAATTGTCAGAGGCATCAGGATTTGATGCTTGTGTACTTTCATTAGTGGGAACCTGTTCCTCCTATTCCACATTTACAGTCTCTACTACTTCATCATCAAAAGAAGAATCACATACTTGAATCTCTCCCTGTGAAGGGCTAGCAGTATCATCTAAAGGAGCAGATGATGTCGAGTCTCGAGGAGGAGTGTTTACAACATCATACATCATCCTAGTTGAAAGCTCATCATCCGTATGAGAAGGCGGAAAAATGAAGGATTTAAAGAATCCATCGTAATCGAAGAAGAAGGAGGGTCCAGCAGGGGGTGGTGTATCTTTGAAAATCAACATTGCACCACACTTCTACCTGACCCCTTGAGTTGTTATAAACTCTCTTGTCTGGTATGCTGTATCCGAGAAAGATGGCTTCTTCTACCTTCGCAGTGAACTTCCTAGTCTGAATCTTTTTCAACAACGTGCACGATGCGCCAAATGGTACTAGATACTCCAGGTTGGGTTTACGTCACTAGAGTAGTTCATAAAATGTTTTCCCATGTCGTTTGACTACTAAGACCCAATTAAGCGTGTAACAAGCATTAGCCACTGCCTCATTCTACAATTAAATAGGCAGTTTCGAGTCAACTAGCATTGTTCTGGCTGTCTCTATCAAGCTCCTATTTTTCCATTCAGCAACGCTATTCATCTGTGGAGTGTAGGCAGAGGTGAATTGATGTACAATTCCTCTTTCCTACAGTATGCCTCCATCCACTAATTCATAAACTCTGTGCCGTTGTCCGATTGAATCTGCCTTACTTTCAACTTGTAGAATGATTCCAATGTAGTTACCAGATGTTTGAATGATTCAAAAGTTTCTGATTTGGCTTTCAGAAACATTACCCAAGAGAATATTGACTAATCATCCGTTACTATAAAGCAGTACGGATCTCCAGTAATGCTCTTTGTGCTGAAAGGGCAAAACAGATCCATGTGCAGAAGCTCGAAAGGCATATCAATAAAATGCACCTTCTTTGCCTTGTGAGCCTTCTTGGTCTGTTACCCTTTCTTACATGCTATGCAGAAGTCTGGAAGCTGAAAGTTCTTAACAGTTACTCCATTTACTAAATCATTCTGGACCAAATGTTTCATCTTCCTAGGATTGATCTGTCCCATACTCCTATGCCACGAGACTGAGTCCCTCTCTGTTGCTTTTGACAAGAAGCATTGAACAGTGTGATCAGTTGTGGAGGCTTTTGATAAGTCCTAAACAAACAAATCGTTATATCTTGAAGCTGACATAAGAACCTTATCCTCCTCAATCATATAGTCTTTCTTCGACATGTAGCACTTTTTGTTTTCAAATACAACTTTAAATCCTTTATCACATATCTGGGAGACTAAAAGTAAGTTGTTCTGTAGTTGTTGAACGTACTTGACCTTGTCAAACTTTACTTTCTCGTTTCCCACTTGCCTTGTGCAGTGATGTAACCTCCCTTGTTCCAGCAAATGAAACATGTCCCCTTTTAATTTGTTTGACGTTGAAAAGGAGGGACGAATTCCCTGTCATGTGCCCGGACGCCCCACTATCAATAATCCAAGTACTAGTGATAGCGCTGTAGCGGACAAGCTGCACATTCAAAGAAACTTATTAGTTAAGATTTGGGACCCAAGCCTTAACTAGCTTTGGTGACCCAGAGGAATCACACATCATAAACTCAACCCATTGTCATTTATAGGATGATGGCATATCTTCCTTCTTATTCTTCTCACTATCAGATACTATACTTGATTTTTCTTTTCATAAACCAGTTTTATGTAGGGCTGTTTGTGGTAAATAGACGACTGACTTATGGTTTGAACTTTAAGTTCATTAATACTCTTAGGTGGAGTATTAGATGTCATATTAGAAAAACTTAGTTTTGCATCATAAAGTTCAATTTTCTTTCTAGGTGTCTCATAATAAGGACAGTTAGAAGAGATATGTCCTTATTTTCCACAACTGTAGAAGGATCTTGCTTCTACGGGTTGAAGAAAACTTTTATGTGATGGTGAGTTTGGTGAAGGTGTGAGGTGTGTCTGGTTAGGTTTTGTCACTTTTCTTTCCGATGTTTCAGCCTTATTAACAAAATTAACTGTTTTAACGTTTTGAACATCTTTATTTTCATTTTGTTTGGACTTTGATGATTAACATGTTTATGGTTAACTGGTTTAGTCATTTTGGGTTCTGAAATAGACGTTTGTGAACCTGACCTTAGATTAACCCTTTTAATTTCATCATCCAAATTCTCAACTGACATCTTGCCTTTGATTTCAAAGTAGACTCTTTTTATTTAGTGATAGAGTTCCCTGGTTTATCAGTGGAATCAGGATCACTAACCAAAGGAGTGGTCACCACATGATCCTTTACAGGGTTGTTATTGATAGGTCTACATTTAGTTTTCAAAAGGATGTCATGTGGTGGTGGAACTACTTTGTAACCCAAACCTTCCCTATTATTTCGTTCTGGTAACACCCGATTATTTTTTTTAAAAATTCAAAGAAAGAAAGAATAAAGTGAAGAAAAAGAAAGAAAATATATTTTACCCAAGTTGAGGGGTAAAAGGTATCAAAAGGACAAAAAGGTTTGAAAGTGGGTGTAAAGTGGGCATGGTCGCCCACTCCGTTCTCACAACACCCAGATCTTTTGTTTTTAGAGAGAGAGAAGAAAAGAGCAGAAAGCTCTCGGGTTGAAGAAGAACAAGCTGAAAAGTCAAATTCAAGGCAGTTGAACTCAATTGCAAACGAGTTTGGAAGAAGCCATACTCAAGAGCTGCAAATGTGAGTTCTAGGACCCCTCTTTTACTGGTTTTTAACTGATTTTGGGGCTGGAAATGCATGAACATATGTTTTTATAAAACTAGGTTTTACACCCGTATGTTTGAATGTGTGTATGTTGTGGGTATGATGTGATGTTGGACTATGTTCATGTTTGATGATGTTATGATTGTGTTTCTAAGGCTTAGAATGCATGATGTAAGCTTAGAACAAGATATATGAGATTTGGGGACTGAATCTGATGAATAGTGTGCCCTAGGCTGCTCATGCGCCCAAACAGTAGTTCATATGCCTAAGTTTAGAAAAAACTGCTTAAGTGTTGACAAATGCGGATGGAAAGTCAATGTACATGGAAATCCAATGCGGATGGAAAGTCAATGCGGATGGAAAGTCAATGTAGATGGAAAGACAATGCGGATGAGAATGTCTAAGTGTGAACAAATGCGGATGAGGAAATGCGGATGAGCATTTGACAAATGCGGATGAGTAAAGTCAATGCGGATGAGAAAGTTTAAGTGTCAACAAATGCGGATGAGGAAATGCGGATGAGAAAGTCTAAGTGTGAACAAATGCGGATGAGGAAATACAGATGAGTAAGTCAAGTGTCAACAAATGCGGATGAGGAAATGCGGATGAGAAAGTCTAAGTGTGAACAAATGCGGATGAGTAAATACGGATGAGTAAGTCATGCGACTAAGGAAATGCAGATGAGTAAGTCATGCGATTGAGGAAATGCGGATGAGTATGTTCATGCGACTGAGGAAATGTGGATGAACAAAGTTAATACGGATGAACAAATGTGGATGAAGTAAAGAAATGCGGATGAACACTTAGAATTTTTTCTGACTTTTTGGGGAAAAAAGTGTTAAGTAGGCCTTGACTTGTGAGGTTCTCGGGGGCTATATAAGTTGACTTTTTGAGGTCAAAGAAGATGTGATGTGCATGTATGATAGAAGATGATGTATGATGATGATAATGGATGATTGTTGCTTATGCATGATGGTATGTGTGATGTGTGATGATGCCTTGTATGATGATGCCCTGTATGATGATGTGCGATTGATGATGTGTGATTGATGATGTGTGATTGATGATGTGCGATTGAGGATGTTACGCTATTGTATGATATGATGATGCATGATGATTATGAATGATTGCATGTTATGTTCTATTATGTTCCTTATTACGTGTGATGATGTGACTTTACGTGGTGTGATATGGTTAATGAAGGTAAAGTATTATCTTAACGAAGAAAAGGATTTAAGATAATGGAAGAGGAACATAATGAATGAATGCATGCATTAATGAAAGAGAAAGTAATGAAAAGCCTTGCAAGCAACTGAAGGAAAGTTCACAACTCATTGAGAGTTGTTACTTTGTGTGTGTCTATAGCATGCGATTTTGGCTAACTCATAAGGGTTCATACACACAGTAAGAGTTCAGTCTTGGTGACAGCTCCAATAACGTGTGATATCCTAATTATTGTGTGTATATCTATTTACAGCGTGCGATCTTGGCAAACCCATAAGTGTTCATACACACAAGGGGAGTCTGTCCTAGTGACCACTCCATACGTGCGATATGTGAGATATGTGCAATATGTGTGATATGTGCGATACGTGAGATATGTGCGATACATGCGATAGGTGTGATAGATGTGAGATGTGTGATACGTGTGAGATGTGCGATACATGCGATATGTGCGATACGTGCGATACATACGATATGTGCGAGATGTGTGAAATGTACTAACAAACGATGATGAAGATAATAATTATTACCTTGATGTATGTACGATGTGTGATCATGTGCGATAGTAATGAAGATGTTTTATTGAATAGTAGGTAATGCAATATTTTTATAAAACTAGAACTCACTCAACAATGCTGACTTGTTATTCATTTTCCAGTTGGTAGGTGAGCATTGCGAAGGATGGCGTGGGGCAGCTACTTGGCATTTTGGATGGCATTCTGTTGTTTAATGTTTTTGCATTATAATGCGAACGAATGTTGTTTTGAAATGAATGATTGTATTAACTTGTAAAAGCATTTATAATGAAAAGTTATTTTAATGTTTCGCTGCAATGTTTTATGAAGGTTAAATGTAATTATATGCTTTATGTGCCATGATTGGCCAGTTGTAAGCATCCCGGGAACGTGGCCTTACAGTTCTTTCACTAAGTTTTTAAATATGTGAGAAGAACTAGCCCAACTATGCAGTTTTTGTTTTAAAGAATTAACCTCGACTTCCAAAACTGCTTTTTCCTTCTTGGTTTCTTCCAAAGAATTTAAATAAAACTTTATATCATTAGATTGATTTAGAGCAACAACTTTGGTTTCCCTTAGTTGCTTCCCTAAAAGTTCTATCTTTTGTTTTAATATACGGTTTGCTGCAGTGCAAAGTTGTAAATAATTTAGTAAGTTATCATTGTGTTCTAATAACCTAGCAAATTTCAGATCAATGATTTCTCTAAATTTTTCACATTCAGAACAAGCATGTTTTTAAAATAACTAGTCTAAAGAACTTACCTGTGATGAATCAGTTGAATCAGCCATCAAAGCGAAGTCAGACCCTTCGGAGGCTGGAGATTCTAAACTTGTTGCTATGAGTTCTTCCTCAACCAAGTGATTTACGATGTTCACAGCTTCTTCTGTAATTGATATTGCTTGCTCAGCTGCAATCTCGCCTTCACTGGTAGACCCATCATCTAGTGCATCAAATATTTGATTCTCCAGAAAAACAAATCGGAAGGACCAATCCTGAGTCAACAGGGCATAAACTTTCTTCTCAGCATTGAAGAGTATCTTCTCAGCTTCGCTCATTCCTCCGAAGGTTAACTTCACTCCATTAGCACTGAGTGGTATCGTGTAACCAGTCTCTATGGATGTCCACAAATTGGGATCTACCCCATTAAGGTAAATCTCAAACTGTTGTTTCCACTGAGGATATTCATCTATTGTTAACAACTTAGGCGGTTATTTTGATTACCAATCTCATTCTCTAGAAGTAGTAGGTTTTGGATGCGTAAGTCCTTCTCGGTAGTAAACGCAGCAAATTGATCATCCGTTAGTATTAGGATCGTGTACTGGACGAATACTAACAGAATTACGTGTATAACGAATTAAATAGTGCGGAATCATATTTGATTGGCGATCCAATCAGTGAGAACGCACGTAGAGTCATTTAAAGATTGAATCTAAACGTTAAGAATGATTATCTACTGTGATCTTTGAAGTTGGAACAGGTTGCTAGAGGTCTCTGGACGGCTAGGGTACGTGTAGGTATCGAAATATTCAAAGTGTCTCGTTTTTTTCACGAATTAAGTGGTATTTATAGGTTAGGGTTTATCAATCGTGTGACTGAACCATTAGCATGGTTCAATAGTGCGATTGAGTCATGCGGTTAATCCATTCGCACGACTGAGTGTTCAGTCGTGCGACTAACGAATCTCATGTTTTAATCATGCAACTGATCCAGTCTCCTGGTTCATTCGTACGACTGGTTCATTAGCATGAAGTTGTTTATGAGTATGGTCCATTACCATGGGCCAATCGCATGAGAACTTCATATGATTAAGTTTGAATATGTTTCTCAATCATTATTTGTAGAGATTAATGAAGAGGCTGATGCAACCTAAACATCTTTAATCTTTCCTGCATGCTGCACAAGTGCATTAAAGAAGAAGCTTAGGAAGTTTCACACATGAAACAGAAAATACTCTAAGTGTGAAATTTTCCAAAGCCAAGACCAATATCTTCCAAAGCCAAACATGAAGTCTTCCGAATCCTCAGAGACAAAGTCTTCCGAAGCTTCAAGTTCATGAAGACAGATTTCTTTTGAAGACTTTTAGTAACATGCTTTATCTGATGTCCTGTTCCATAAAGCTGGACACCTTCCGTTGTGCCTCTGCAAGTCACCAACTTACATGGGTTGGTGAAAAGGTACATGCTTTTGGTAACTGTACATTGAGGTCTTGAGTCTGTAACTTTCTACTTTATGTACTTTATCCTTTTTGTAATAAATAAGGATGTGAGCTATGGCATGTCATAGTCACAAGTCAAAAGGCAATCTGCCTTTTGACTCTACAATTGATCTTGTTTGTGTCTAGTCAATTGTATCCAGCTGGCTTTCAAAGTATAGCCCACTGTAGGATGTAGTATAAGTATCTCATGTTCTTGTATCTTTCAATATGCTTTGTAACACTTGTAATAGAAGATAGAGAAGGCAATATACTGCATTCTTGAAAACCAAACACTTGTGTTCTTTGTGTTCTGTCTCCTGCATTACTTGTGTACTTAGTATCTTATCTTGGTTAATCCAGTTTAATGTTTGATTAAAGTTTAGTTAATCTCCTCTTTGTGTTGTTATGTTGTAACTAGCCCTTCAACGATCCTGCATTTGGTATCAGAGCTTTTCAGGCTCTTGATATAAGATCTCAGCATCTTAAGATCCCTCACACACACAAATACTAAAACTTTTCAAATGCCAGCCATTTCCAAAACTGATATGGAAACTGGAACCATGAACAAGTCCCCACTGATCACTCTTGATGACTTTGATACCTGGTGTTTAAGAATGGAAGGTTTCATCAGGTCTCTTGATTCAAGAATGTGGCAGTATATTGAGAATGGACCTTTCATACCCAGCACCCCTTCTGCTACTGGTGCTGGTATGATTCCCAAAGATGTGGCTAACTACTCTGATGAAGATAGGAAGAGAGTAGAGATAGACAGAAAAGCCATGACAGCTCTTCAAACTGCCCTTCCAAACTCTGTATACAGAGGTTTCAAGAAGTGCAAAACAGCCAAGTAGCTGTGGGATGCACTGAAACTAATGTATGAGGGTTCTTCTGAAGCCAAGGAGAACAATAAGGATCTCCTGAAGTAGCAGTTTGAAAACTTCACCTTCAAAACAAGTGAAAGCATGACTCAGCAGTACTTCAGGTATATTGAGATTGTGGATACCCTAGTGGATGGAGGAGTTTCTCTTGAAAACAGAGACATTGTAAGAAGTTCATGTCCTTAATTCCTAGGAAATGGACACACTACTATATGGTGATCAAGAGAACTAAAAATCTCAAACTCTTACTCTGACAGAGTTATATGGGATTCTCAGTGGCTACCAGATGGAGATGAACGTGCAAGGTTCATCTAGAAACTCCAACAATCAGATGGGTTCAGCCCTACATGTGATTGAAAGGGATAGCATAGAACCCAAACATCATCTCTTATGCTACCCTAACAACTCACCAAAGGGTCCTTTCATCACCTTCCCAAAGACACCAAAGGAGAACTACACTCAAGGACGCCCATTCCAAGAGACAAGCTCTTCTCAAGCTTTTTTGTCTTCTGATGAAAGCTGTGGCAAATATCTTTTCACTCTTGAAGACCTGGATGTATCCATCCAGATGATCTGGAATATATGAAAATAGCAGATGGCTCTTCTTAGTCACAGAGCAAAGAAGTTCTACAAGAGGACTGGAAGGAAGTTTCCAAGCACTGCAACCAGTAGAAAGTTTGGACTGGACAAAGGCAAAGTCAAGTGTTACAACTGTAACTTGATGGGCCACTTTGGCAGAGAGTGTAAGGCACCTAGAACAAATGGTGGCCAAACACAATCCAGACCAAACTACACTGATAAAGCTCTCCATAATGAGAAGTCGACACAGCAAGCTGTTGTTGCTGTTGAAGAAAGAAGCTTTGACTAGAGCTTTCAGGTGGAAGATGCTTCTCCAAACCAAGCACTAATGGCTGATCATGATGAAGCCATGGTATTAGAACATCTCTGTACTCCTGAATGCATTGCTAAAGTTAACAGGTACAGGTCCTACAACTTAGAACTGAGATCTGACCTTGAGTCCTTAAACATTTTAAAATCTGATTTTAGAAAATCTAAAAATGATTGTAAGCTGAAATAGAGGACTTAGAGAAAACCATTTCATAACTAAAACATGAACACACAGATTTTAGGACTCAAATCAAAGATCTCATAACCAAGTTAACTGAGTGCCAGGCTGAGCTTGTGATTAGCAAAGCCAGGGCAAAAAAGAGTGTTCTTGAAGAGGAGACCTTCAAGAACATGATATCCTCATCCCTGCACAACAAAGTGTGCTATCAAAACAGGCAGGACTGGGATCCAATGAGATAGCTCCTCCACACACAATCTTGTCAGTAAGATCTCCTAGGTGTGGAACTGTGAAGATGAGATTCCTCTCATAGATCCTATGAGTGAAGAGGATGAAGAAGAGATAGTGAAGAATCCTGCTGAAAAGAGTGAAGAGGAGGATTCCAAGAAAGGCCACTATTCTTCTGAGGAGAAGTGAAGACTGTGATGACCAAGTCCTTGAGAAAGAACTTGATCAGAAGAGCAAAAAAGGCAAGGAAGGCTCAAGAGATCAAGGCTACTTTTGACTCTAAGCAGAAACAAGTATTTATCTCTGCAGGGTTTAAAGTGGTAGGGACTGAAGACATCAACCAAAACTCTTCTGCTAAGAGTTCTGGTTCTTGTTCAACTCATCTCAGCAGCAAGAAGAACACTGATCTGTTGTGTACCACTGCTGCATAGCCTGGACCATCAAACCCCAAGTACAGTCCTCAGCCCAAGAGGATTGTCTCATCATCTGCAAAGATGGAGGTGGAGAAGGGATGTGACCAAAGACAGTCCTATTCCAAAGAAAAGGTTCTTGTGAAGAAGAAAATGAATTGTGTCATGTGTGAAAGTACCACTCACATTGCCAAGGATTGTCCCTTCAATCCTAAAGGTACTGTCCATATGACCAAAACAAAGGCTTCAAAGAGTTCTAAGAAGATTCAAGCTTCGGAAGGAAAACTTGTTTCCTTTGGAAGCTCCAAATCTTACAAGAAGGGAAGTGGAAAATTCCCTTCGGAAGAATATTTGGTGTAGGAAGAAAGGAATTCTTCCGAAGCACTGAAGTCTGCTGTAGTGTCTGCAGAATCTTCTGAAGGTTCTGTCATCAAAACTTCTGAAGTTCCAAAAGTTTCTAAAGTTTTGAAGGTCAAGTCCAAGACTCCAAAGGTGGTGTCGATGTCTAAGAAATACCAAGTGACTGAGATTTCTCCATCAACAACAGCTCAAGATCCTCTTAGTACAACCATAGGATCTATTACTGTTGAATTACCTTCTGCAAATGAGCCCAAGACAAGCAAGGATTGGGTTTCCAAATATAACTATTCATTCTCTTTGTGCAGGAACAGCTGAAGACAGACAAAAATATCTGGATCATAGACAGTGGTTGTTCCAGGTACATGACAAGCAATAGGTCACTACTCCAGAACTTTGAAAGGATTGATGGAGGACCAGTTGCTTTTGGAGGAGAGAACGCGATTACATTTCTGGAAGGGTCAACGTCACAAATGGTAAGCTCAGCATAGAAAAGGTAAACTTTGTTAAGGAGCTTGGATACAATCTTCTGAGTGTATCTCAATTTTGTGATCAGAGTCATAACATGCTCTTTACTGAGCATGAGTGCATTTTTCTTAAGCCTGGAGTGGTCATTCCTTATGAGCATATCTTGCTTAGAGCCCAGGAAAGGACACATGTACAAGATGGATTTGCAAGAAACTTCTCCCTCTGGAGAAGTTTCATGCTTCTGTCTAAGGCCAATAGTGATGAGTCTTTCCTATGGCATAAAAGAATGTGCCATGTAAACTTTAAGAGCATGAGTAAATTAATTAAGCATGATTTGGTAACTGGAATGCCAAAGAAAGAGTTTACAAGTGATGACCACTGTGTTGCATGCCTAAAAGGGAAGCAACATAAGGTATCTCACAAGCCAAAGAAAAGAACTCCATCACTACACCCCTACACTTGTTACATATGGATCTCTTTGGCCCCACCAGTGTAATGAGTTTAGGAAGGACCTTATACTGTCTAGTGATCACAGATGACTTTACAAGATTCACTTGGGTTTTCTTCCTTAGAACTCAGGATGAGACTCCTGAGATTCTGAAGAACTTCATCTTAAAGATTGAAAATCAGTCTGATCACAAGGTCAAGATTATAAGATGTGATCAAGGAACCGAATTTAAGAACCATATCCTTGATACATTCTGTGATGAAAAGGGTATTTCAAGACAATTCAGTGCTCCTAGGACTCCTCAGCAAAATGGTGTTGCTGAGAGGAGAAACAGGAAACTCATTGAAGCTGCAAGAACCATGCTGTCTCACTCTAAACTACCCATCACCTTCTGGGCAGAGGTAGTCAACACTGCCTGCTATGTGCAGAACAGAGTCTTAGTAGTTAAGACTCATGGCAAGACTCCGTATGAACTTTGGCATAAGAGGAAACCTTTCATTGGTTTTCTCAGGCCATTTGGATGTCCTTGCACCATCTTGAATACCAAATATCAAATTGCCAAGTTTACTGAGAAATCAGATGATGGACACTTTATTGGATACTCTTCCCAAGCTAAGGCTTATAGATTATACAATCTCATAACTAGAATTGTTAAGGAGTCAGCCAATGTGACTTTCAATGAACACACACCTTGTGTTGCTGGTTCTGGTCCGAATTGGTTCTTTGATCTTGATTTGGTTACCAACTATTTTAACAAATCTTGTGAGAATGTTTCAGGATCTGCAGCAAATTTAAAATACAGATGATCCTGCTCCAAGATTTGAGCTAGGAAGATCCTCAAGACATATATCTTTAGCTCAATTGGAACCACTTCTGCAAATGAGGTTTATGTTAGTACATAATGACAAATTCAGCTAATACATCTGGTATGCGTTCAAATTCCAGCTCAGACGCTCTACAACCAGATAAGAACACCTCAACTGTGGAAGACAACAATGGTGGTGGTAATAGTGACCAAGAATTTGTTGATGCCACTAACCACACCATTGATGAGAACATCATGTTGGATTCTTTATGCCCAAGACACATAGAACATTGATGTGGTTAGTACGTTATGATCCAAGTCGGGTCATACCCAATAACAAGTTTAGCAAACACCAAATATTATTTAATTTATGATATGATCATACAATTAATAAATACACCAATTAGAAAATGGGTTTTCTAAATAAGTTGCATATGAGATTGAACAACTTATATGGATATTTTGTTCATGGATATTATTTGTAATGTTGTTTAGTTTAGTTAAATAACATCAAATAATAAAAGTGTGTGTAGTGATATAATTAAAAGGTTAATTATATATCTATTAATCATTAGTTTAACAAAAGATTAAAAAATGACTTTTGGGGGGAAAACAAAACCCTTAAGAGGGTTCGGCCACCCCTTTTGAAAGGTTCTCCCCTTTTGTTTTCTTTTGAAGTTTTTGGAACCTTCAATCTGCTTGAACACACACACTTCATCTTGTTCTCACTCATATATGCTAAAGGATCACATGAACATCAACTTTTCTTATGGAAGAAAGTGTTTGCGGCTGGAACAAAACTCCAGCAGCTTTCTTGATTATTCACGGCTGGAACAAAGCTCCAACAGCCTTCTTGTCCGATTTTGGTGCTCAAATTCTAGCAACAAGGTGTTTGCATGATGCTTGTGGGTATGAATGCTTGAGGAAACCTATCCTTGGTGTTTTGGTCATTCAAGAAGCTCATATTCTTCCTCCTTCATCACATTTTCAGCAGCCTGCTAAAGGTAATTTGTATGTCATATTTTGGTTGTTATTTGTAGTTGATAGCTAGCTCAAACACATCTAAATGATCCTATGTTCTTGGGTTTGTTGATGATAACTTATAAGCCTTAATTTTTCAGATTACTAATGTTAATATTAAGGTTTCATTCCGCTGCGTTTTTAAGTTTAAGAGGTTAAACTACTTTGGTATGGTCCAACAAACCCAACATTGGCATCTAGAGCCGAATATGTGGATGACTAGTTTCATGTGTTCTTGTAAAATTGGTTTTATGAGGCATTAACAACCATATTGGGGCTGTTTTGTGGTGATGATAATAAATCCCCAACCTTTCAAGGTTATATCTAACATGCTAGTGATTAAACCTTGAAAATAAGATATCAAGTAGTTGATTATGTTTTTGTTTGGACAAAAGACCCTAAATTCATGATTTATGTTGGCTGAAAATTTAGGGTCATATGGGGGTTTATTTGTTCTTGAATGTTGTATATGATGATTCACATTGGTGCATAACCTAGCCTTGACCTTGTGTTGTTTTGGTTTTGAATGGATGTTTTGTGTTGGTTGTATTCATTCTTATGGGTTGTAATATTATTCTTTTGTGTTTAGTATTTGGATGTAATTTATTTATTCATTCATTTGTGTGTAATAGATAGATTAAGTATGTTTTATTTATTAGAAATTTGTATTAGGATATGAGTTTTGTAAAAGAGATGCACAAGATGGAAACACAAAAGGAAGACACAAGAGAAGGACTTGAAGCATTTGGATGCAAGTTCAAGTGGGGGTCTTTGGAGATCTCATTTTTGTGTTGTGTTCAACCCTTAGGAAAGACCAAATGACAAAACTTGTGATGGAAAACAAGTGTTGTCAACATAGTGGCTATGTTATGCACATGTGGTTGTTTGATATATGATTGTTTGATTATTCATTTTATGTTGATTGTTTGATATATGGATATGCCTAACAATCTAAATAATTATCACAACAAGCTGAATTTTTTGGTTCCTAATCATTAAGTGACTAATAAAAGTTATTAAAAGATTAATGATTTCAAAATGAAAGAGGTTTTATTAAAAGGAACCATAGGATACCATGTATTTGAAAGCATGCAAATACAAGGTACATAGAGTTTTCATAACTAGAATAATGGAAACTTAAATCCTTTGGAAACAAGTTAACACCATCCTTTTACACGACACTCGAATCACATGAGAACTACTTGTGGGATAAAGGTCACTAGCCTGACCTGAGGATGTTGAGGCCTATGACGATTGGCTTCAATATACTAAGGATCCCATGCAGGTTTCCTGCCTCATGTTGGGAACTATGTTCCCGGACTCCAAAAGGACTTGGAGCAACATGGAGCATATGACATAATTACCCAGTTGAGGAAATGTTCCTTCAACAAGCTAGGGTAGAGCGCTTCGAAATGGGTCGAGCACTTCATGCGTGTCATATGGAAGAAACCCAATCGGTATCATCTTATGTTCTTAAGATAAAAAGCCACGTTGATCGCCTCGAGCGGCTTAATTGTCCCGTCTCAAAGGAGTTGGCCACGGATTTGATCCTTAGTCGCCTAACTAAAAGGTTTGAGACATTCATAATTATTTGCAATATGAACGGGTGGGACAAGAGCATTGGTGAGCTTCACGCAATGCTCAAAACAACTAGGCTGGGATGGGTAGAAAGGTTCTACCTGTTCTCTCGATCAATGAGGAAGGCAATAAGAAAGGTCATTCCCTGATCCCAGGGCAAATGTTGCCAAAGGAAAGGGGCACATCAAAGGAAAGGGGAAAGGAAAGGCTAAAGCGGAACCTCCAAGCCTAAGCTTAAGAAGCCTAAGGTAACGGAGAATGATCCATGGTTTGAGTGTGGAGAGATAGGACATTGTAAAGGAATTGTCCAACCTATCTCAAAGAGTTGAGAAACAAGAGGGATGCTGGGTAAACCTCATGTAGAACTTTCATAATTCACATTGGTTGAAATGTTATTTCTTCAAACACATGGGTATTGGATACCGGATATGGAACTCTTTTTGCAATTTGTTGTAGGGGTTCATATGAAATAAGCACTTCAAGAAGGGAGACACAAGTCTCTACATGGGCAACAGAGCAAAGTTGATGTCGAAGCCCAAGGAGACAATATTTTGAGACTTTCAAATACTTTGGAAGTTGTCATTAAGAACATTTTGTATGCTCCTAGTTTGACTAGGAACATAATTTTGTTTTCCCTTTTAAAACAATGTGATTATGAATTAAAGTTTATTAACAATGGTATTTATGTTTTTATGGATGATGTATTTTATTTCAAGGCTATGCCTTTTAATGGAATCTATGAATTGGTTCATGATGATTCATCCTATAATAGCTCATTATACCAAACGAGCACCAAGACACTTAAATGGTTTAAGTGATTCTTATCTTTGGCATTGTCGTCTTGGTCACATAAACAAGAATCAGATTCAAACACCTCAAAAGAATGGTCTTTTGAAAAACAAATGAAAATGTTTCATTCGATAAGTGTGAATCTTGTTTACATGCTAGATGACCAAGTCGCCCTTTAGCAGCACTAACGAGAGGGCAAAAGACTTATTGGGTATCATACATTTGGATGTATGTGGCCCTTTAAAGACAATGACTAGAAATGGTGATAGATACTTCATTACCTTTACTGACGATAATAGTCGCTATGGTTATGTGTACATGATGACACACAAACATGAAGCTTTTGAAATGTTCAAAATCTTCAAGGATGAAGTAGAAAATCAACTCAATAAAACTCTTAAAGTTCTTCGTTCAGATAGATGAGGTGAATACCTCAGTGATGTTTTTAGTACCATCTAAGAAATTGTGGGATCGTCTCACAACTTACTCCAATTGGAACACCACAACATAATGGTGTGTCTGAAAGGAGAAATCGAACCCTATTTGATATGGTTCAATCTATGATGGCTATAAACTCACTACCTTTATTATTTTGGGTTTTCGCAATGCTCCCCGAGGCTCGTATTTTAAATATGGCCCCAACCAAGATAGTCTATTCACTATGTGTATATTTGTTGGATATCCGAAAGACTATATAGGATACCACTTCTTTGATCCAAAAGAGCAAGAATAATTATTGCTCGATAGGCTGAATTCTTGGAAACTAAGTTCCTTATGGAAGGAATAACGTATAGAATAGTGGAATTTGATGAGTATCAAGATCTACAAGCCAATACACGTTTGGTTGACACTAGCAATCAACAAGAGGTTGTTGATGATGATCAAGTGGTTGATCATTACACACAAAACGTTCGCAGATCTGGTAGAGTTAGCATTTCATGTGAAAGATATGGATCTTTCATAATGGATGCTATGTGGTTGACTCTTATAAGCCAACCACTTACCACGAAGCAGTGTCCAATTCGGATTGTGACAAATGGTTGGATGCCATGAACGTTAAGATGCAATCCATGTATGACAATCAAGTTTAGGAATTGGTTGACCTTCCACTTAACTCCAAACCGGTTGGATACGACTGGGTTTCAAGAAGAAAATGGATATACATGGAAACTTGGATACTTACAAAGCAAGACTTATAGGAAAAGGTTTCACTCAAAATCAAGGGGTTGATTATGATGAAATTTTCTCGCCTGTGGCAATGCTAAAGTCAATTAGGATATTATTTGCCATAGCTGCAAATTATGAATATGAGATTTGGCAAATGGATGTTAAAACCGCTTGTCTTAATAGACATCTCGAAGAGACTGTCCATATGGTTTTACCAGATGGTTTTGTCGATCCACAACATTCTAAAAGTATGCAAAATAAAGAGTCAATCTATGGATTGAATCAAGCATTGAGAAGTTGAATCAACGTTTTGATGAAAGATCAAGAAATTTGGTTTCATCAAGAATGCTGACGTGGCTTGTGTATATACGAAGGCTAGTGGAGAATAATAACATTCTTAGTATTGTATGTTGATGACATACTACCTTTCGGAATGATATTCCAACCATGGAAGGTGTCAAAACCTGGCATGGAAGTTGTTCTTCCATAAAATCTTGGTGAAGCCGCCTATATTTTGGAATAAAGATCTATAGGGTTAGATCGACGCGGTTGATAGGTTTAAATCAAAGTGCATATATTAATAAAGTCTTGAAAAGGTTCAAGATGGAAAAACTCTAAGAAAGGTATGGTACCTATTCAAAGAGGGATAATATTGAGTACATCTCAATGTCCAAGCTCAAAGGATGAGCAATATCAAATAAAGAACATCCCATATGCGTCAGCTATAGGATCCATCATGTATGCGATGATATGCACTAGACTGGACGAGTCATGCGCGTTAATCATGACGAGCAGATATTAGCAGAATCCAGATAATAGCCACTGGATGACTATTAATAGTATATTGAAATACCTTAGAAGGACTAAGGAAATGTTTCTAATATACGAATCTGATGGAGAGGAACTTGTTGTAAAGGGTTACATGGATGCAGGTTCCAAACCGTTCAAGATGATTCTCAATCGGGGTATGTCATCATTATGAATGGAGTAGCATTGTCCACTACAAATCCGAATACATAGCCGCATCATTAGCAGCTCAGGAAGCTGCATGGATAAAGAAATTTATCGCCTACCTAGAGTGGTCTCTACCATTCAAGACCCCTAGAAATCCTTTTGAGATCACGAGGGTACGATTACATGAATCAAGGTACCCTGTCCTCTTCAAAAGGCTAGGCACATTGAGCGGAAATTCAACTGCATAAGGGATGAAGTTGAAAACGAAAAATATCTATTCGTAAAGTTCACACCGATCAATACATTGCGGATCCACTCACGAAGCTCCTTTAAAGGGCAAAGCATGAAAGTCATACTTGTGCCTTAGGACTTCGATATTCTAGTGACTGGAATTGATTTGTTTAGTATTAAAATTTGAAACAATGTAATATTTAACTCTTTATATACTTGTGATATTTTGAGTTATATTCATTTTAGCATGTATAGATCCATGAATATGTTTATTATTCTAAATGTTCGTAGTCGGCCATGTTTGTGGGAACAAATATGAATGTAAGACTATTGGTGGATATTCCTAAGGACTGATATAATGAACATGGATGGTGGATATTCCTAAGGACTGAATATAGAGCAATTGGTTGATGCCAAGGTTCATAGATATTTGTGGGATACAAATATTGGACTAACCCGCATCTCAATTTTACTACATGGAATCTTCTAGATTGATCATAAGTAAATTTTGAGTAACGGTGAATATCATTTGGTATCCTCCGACCTGAGATACATATTGGGTTTTGATATTCACCAAATGTTATACTTTGAGCTAGTTCTTCACTGCTCCGAAATAATGGGTTGTACATAAGGCTATGTTCAGGAGTGACACGAGGGGATTGTGAAAAACGTACGTAGTCAAGATGGAATTTGTTCCTCTTATTCGTTGAGAGCAAGATGTCTAAGGCCTGATTAAGTTAAATCAACAAGGAATGATCATTCTATGTCCTTGGATTTAACATGACATCTCAAACAAAAGGATAAATGATTGATTCACCTAAATCATTTCAAGTTGGATACTTGAAGGGGATGATGTTATTGAATGGCTTTAAGTCATGTGTATTAAGGGTAGTAAACCGTTGTTAGGCGGTATTTACTACTTGCATCAATCTTCTATGTATCTTGGCAAGTGGGAGATTGTTCGATTCTTTATGCCCAAGACACATAGAACATGATGTGTTAGTACGTTATGATCCAAGTCGGGTCATACCCAATAACAAGCTTAGCAAACCCAAATATTATTTAATTGATGATATGATCATACAATTAAATAAATACACCAATTTAGAAAATGGGTTTTCTAAATAAGTTGCATATGAGATTGAACAACTTATATGGATATTTTGTTCATGGATATTATTTGTAATGTTGTTTTAATTTAGTTAAATAACATCAAATAATAAAAGTGTGTGTATGTGATATAATTAAAAGGTTAATTATATATCTATATTAATCATTAGTTTAACAAAAGATTAAGAAAGGACTTTTGGGGGAAAACAAACCCTTAAGAGGGTTCGGCCGCCCCCTTTTGAAAGGTTCTCCCCTTTTGTTTTCTTTTGAAGTTTGGAACCTTCAATCTGCTTGAAAACACACACTTCATCTTGCTCTCACTCATATATGCTAAAGGGTCATATGAACATCACCTTTCTTATCGAAGAAAGTGTTTGAGGCTGGAACAAAACTCCAGCAGCTTTCTTGATTGTTCACGGCTGGAACAAGGCTCCAGCAGCCTTCTTGATCTGATTTTGGTGCTCAAATCCTAGCAACAAGGTGTTTGCTTGATGCTTGTGGGTATGAATGCTTGAGGACACCTATCCTTGGTGTTTTGGTCATTCAAGAAGCTCATATTCTTCCTCCTTCATCACGTTTTCAGCAGCTTGCAAAAGGTAGTTTGTATGTCATATTTTGGTTGTTATTTATAGTTGATAGCTAGCTCAACACATATAAATGATCCTATGTTCTTGGGTTTGTTGATGATAAGTTATAAGCCTTAATTTTTCAGATTACTAATGTTATATTAAGGTTTCATTCCACTTCATTTTAAGTTTTAGAGGTTAAATTACTTTGGTATGGTCCACAACCCAACACATCAATGATGTCACACACTGCTTGGATCAAGTTTCACTTGAAAAGTGTGCTAATGTGGTGGGAGAAAATTCCATGCCAGATCTAAATTTCTCTAATTTAGATCTTTCTCAACAACTTGTTGTGATCCCTCAGCTTAGGATCCACAAGTCTCACCCTATCAAAACATCATTAGAGATGTTGTCTCAGGGGTAAAGACAAGAGGACAAAACCATGAAGCAAATGTTTGTCTTCACTCTTGTTTTCTATCCTAGATAGAGCCAAGAAAGTTGATGAAGCTCTAAAGGATGGAAGTTGGGTTGAAGGTATGCAACAAGAGCTGCTTCAATTCAAAAGGCAAGAAGTTTGGAACCTTTGTCCTCTTCCTTCTGGGAAGACTACAATTGGACCAAATGGGTGTTTAGGAACAAGAAAGATGATAGAGGCATCATCATCAAGAACAAAGCTAGACTGGTTGTTCAAGGATACACACAGAAGAAGGGATTGACTACACTGATGTCTTTGCTCAGTGGCAAGATTAGAAGCTATTAGGATATTCCTGGCATTTGTTGCATCCAAGAACTTCAAGGTCTTTCAACTTGATGTGAAGTGTGCCTTTTTGTATGGAGTGATAGATGAAGAGATTTATGACAAATAGCCACCTGGTTTTGTAGATCCTGATCATCCTGATTGTTGGACCAAAAGAACCAATGAGCCAAGATCAGAAAACCTCTAAGTCCCACATGGTATCACAACAACTGCTGAAAGCCTCATCAGTAGTTTGACAAGTGCTGAAGACTCCAACAGCTGAAGATCAAGTGCTGAAGACCTTAACAGCTGAAGAACCAAAGTGCTGAAGTACAACAGCTGAAGAACACAAGTGCTGAAGCTGAAAGACCAAAGTACTGAAGTACAACAGCTGAGGAGTTCACAAGTGCTGAAGATCAACAACTGATGTACAAGGTCTGAAGACAAAGACTGAAGACATCAGCTGATGATATCTACTGAAGTCATCAGCTGATGAAACGCCTGAAGGTCAAAGTCTGAAGATCAAGTACTGAAGCCTCAGTAGTTTGTCACAACTGCTGAAGAGTACTTCTTCAGTAGTTGTGATATCAGTAGTTTTATATTTTTATGTTTCAGTAGTTTTGTAAAACGACTGAAGAGCTTGTTCTTCAGTCGTTGTAGTTTCAGTAGTTTTATATTTTGTACTTAACATGCTGATATGTTCTCAGTAGTTGTGAACATTTCAGTAGTTGTTAAGAATTAGTTATTTTTGTATTGGATCTGCCAGTTATTTTTGTATTGGATCTGCCAGTTGTCACTTTCCGTGATAACAGCAGTGATTGTTGCACTCTATATAAGGAGTGACAACCTATTGTAATATGTGACGAATGAGTGAATGAATGGAATGAAGGATTGATTTGATTAGAAATATTCTACATCTATAAACATTCCTACAATCAGAAATACATATTCTCTCCCTATAACCGTATGCGATCTTAATGCTTACAAGTATCGATTGCTTGCTACAATTTGTCTAATTCTAGTTTGTATTCCGCTGCTTTATATTCTCATACATCAAACTTGTGATCACTGATCCTGTCAAATGGTATCAGAGCAGGTAATCATTGATCGATCTAATAAGTGATCATTGAAACTGCTATTCAAGATCTAAGTTTGATTGAATTAGCTTTTGTTTTTGCAAGAAACGGTTATAGAGATTGAATTTTCTGTATTTCTGCTCATTCATCCTGAGATCTTTTCTTGGTTCTCATTGAGTTTGTTGTGGTTTGTCTAAAACTTTTAAAAGCTTGAACTAAATTGTTTTTGAACTGAAAATGACTACTCCCTCCAATGATCCTCACAATACTGGTTCCTCAACCAAGCCACCTATGCTGGTTAGAATGAGTATAACATATGGCAAAGACGTATGCTCCATCACCTGTCTGTTAACAGCGCAGGGTGTTGGACATCAGTGGTACATGGTCCACACAAGCCTATGGTGAATAACCCGGAAACCAATCAAATGGTTCCGAAGAGGAGGGAGCAATACTCAGATGAGGATAAGAAGTTGCTTGAGATTGATGCAAAAGCCCATGGAATTCTGGCCATGGCATTGCCCAATGAAATCTATTCTGGGCTAATGCATCATGAAACTGCCCATGACCTCTGGATTGCTTTGAAAGAACAATTTGGAGGAACGGATGAGGTCTTGGCAAATAATAGAGAAATTCTTGCCCAACAATATGAGACATTCTCTCATAGAAAGGGTGAGACACTGACTCAACAATATGAGCGGTTTTCTTGTTTGATCTCTGAACTAAAAATGGTCAAACATGAATACACCAATATTCAGATGAATAACAGATTTCTCAGATCACTACAAGCTTGACAAAGCTCTCTATGGGCTGTATCAGGCACCCAAGAAATGGTATGAGACACTATCTTAGTATCTTTGTAAACATGGATACAGGAGAGGTACTATAGATGGAACTCTCTTCATCAAAGAACAAGGAAAAGACATATTGCTAGTTCAAGTATATATGGATGACATCATCTTTGGGTCAACTAATCCAAAGCTCTGCAAAGACTTTGAAAAACTGATGAAAGACAGATTTGAAATGAGTGCCATGGGGGAACTCAATTTCTTTCTAGGAATTCAAGTGAAGCAAGTTGAAGATGGCATCTTCATAAGTCAGTCAAAGTATGTTCAGGACATACTCAAGAGATTCAATATGACTGACTGCAAGATTGCTAAGACACCCATAGCCAGAAACCACTCTCTTGGTCCTGGTCTTGAGGGGGAGTGTGTAGATGAGCATTTATATAGGGCTATGATTAGGTCTCTTATGTATCTTACTGCTAGCAGGCCTGATATCATGTTTGCTACATGTATTTGTGCAAGATATCAAGCCAACCCTAAGATGTCTCACCTCGTCACTGTCAAGAGGATTCTAAGATACCTTAAAGGTGCATCAACACTTAGACAATGGTATCCTAAGAATTCTGACTTCAATCTGTATGCCTATACAGATAGTGATTATGGTGGTTACAACATGACTGCAAAGTCTACATCTGGGGGATGTCAATTTCTTGGTGGAAGGGTTGTCTCATGGCAATGCAAGACACAATCCTGTGTCTTTACATCAACTGCTGAAGCTGAATACATTGCTGCTGCAAGCTGCTGTGCTCAAGTACTTTGGATTCAAAATCAGATGCTGGACTATGGGTTAAACTTCAAGGAGACTCCCATTCACATAGACAACAACAGTGCTATCTCAATCATAGAGAACCCTATACAGCACTCAAGGACAAAGCGCATCAATATCAGGTATCATTTAATAAGAGATAACTATGGAAAGGATTAATTAAACTAGTCAAAGTTCACACAGATGAACAATATGCTGATTGTTTACAAAAGCCTTTGATGAACAAAGATTTAAATATCTAATATCAACTACTGGGATGATAAACTTTGAGTAAGCTTTTCTTAAAACTAATTCTTATTATTTCTTTAAAATTTAGGTGTGTCCTAAGTTGTCTAGTTCATCACTTTCATAAGCTCATGTTTTTCTTTGGATGAAAATTTCTTTTTGAAGACTTTCCTTAGACTTTTGAAAATTTATGATACTTCGGAAGTTATGCTTTTAACTTCGGAAGTAAATCATGTCTTCAAATAAATAACTGTCTAAGAAATTTACCTCCGGAAGAGTCTTCAAATTTATCTTCCGAAGCTTAAATACTTGTCTCAGACACCTACTCATTTTCAAGGACCATTTACTTCCGAAGCAAAATTAACTCCCGGAAGCTTTGTTAGTTTATATACAAAGCACTCAAGTTTTAATTCTTCTTCTGAAGCAAAATTCTCAAACCTCTCAGGAAATTCTTCCAAAGTTATTTTAGCTTCGGAAGCTTTTTAATCAAAACTTCCGAAGATAATTAACCTTCGGAAGCTTTTTGACTTCCAAGAATACTACTTTTTGGGCAAAAGTAAACTACTTTTTCAGAGGTGGGACTAACATCTGGATTTCAAAGTTTATCCTCTTTCATTAAACTTTATATGAAATCCCTCTCACATATAAACCCAAGGGTTTCCCCCTCTTTCTATCATTTGTTCTTCCTCCAAACCTAAAAACCTAAATTTCTCTCTTAAATTTCTTTCTTCCTTCTTTCTTCATCTTTAAGCTACCTCAAAATGGCCAACCTTGCTCACAGAAATGATCCCAACTATACCATGCAGCTACACAGGCAATACAATCAGGTTGCTTTGTTAAGCCTTGAGAAAAATCCTCATTTCTCAGAGGTTTGTCATTTCTTAGCTTTATCAAACTACTTCCCCTCCCTAACCATTGATCCTACTCTCTACGAGGATCACTGCTTGAATTCTGGAAGACCTACCAAGAGGTCATTATGGACGGGGAGAAGGCACTGTCTTCCACAATGCAGGGGAGAACAATCTTCATCACTCCGGCTATCATCAATAGGCATCTTAGCTGGATGATAAAGAAGGTGAGGTGTTCTTCCCAAAGGAAGCTGTCAATCATTCCTTTGAGCAGATGGGATATGAGGGAGATTTCTCTGTAAAGACCTTTAGGAAAGGGAAGGTCTCATCCCAGTGGAGATTCCTACTCCATGTGGTCATCCATAACTTATCAAACAAGCATGGTGGATGGGACTAGATTCCTGTGGATCTCTCCTTCATAATCCATAGAATGGTTCAGGGGGTCAAATTCAGGTATTCTCAGTTTGTTTATACAAATTTACTTGCTAATTTAGACTCCTTAGAATATTACATGTTTCCTAGATATGTTCGGTATATTCTTAACTGTGAACTGGGCTCACAGTTGAGGGAAACATGTAACATTCATAAACTGGGACAGATGAAGCCCGACATCTTTAAAATACTAAGAAAGCCCACTGTTGGCTTCTCTAGGGTAGAAACATCCCTAGTCCCAAAAATGTTAGAGCTCATTGCTCAAGGTGACAACCTAGCAGCACAAGCTAGTGTTGAACCCACACCTGCTTTTTCCCAACCACTCTCACAGCCTCAAATCTCCATCACCTACCAAAGAAGATCCAAGCGAACCCCTGGTCAGACTATTCAGTCTGTGGAGGCCCCCATATACTCAATCATACAGGAAGAAGTGGACACTGGAGCTCCCACTTCTCTTGAGGAGCAGACCACTCCATCTCTTCAAGAATCAGTGCTGAGGTTCCTCATGCTTAGCCTGATGAGCTAATTAGCCCTACTACCTTAAGCCATCATTCTGAGTCTCAACACTAAAGTGATCAACCTTCAGGGGACAGTTACCATCCCCATCCTATAGATCTCAACCAACCAATTCACACCTTGATTTCTACACTGATGAAGATATAGGTTTCAGTGAGTATAATGAATCTCTCTTCTTTCCCTCTACTCAAAGAGAGATGAGTACTCCTGAGTCTCCTACATCTATCCCACATCAGTCACCTACAACTGAGGTGGACCCTCCTGAACCTGTTCAGGATGTCCATATGGAAGAGGCTCTCACTTCTGAAAGTGATTACATCATAAGACCTCAACCATGGCAACTCAATCCACTGATATCTCAACCGAGACTGCCAGTGAGCAGAGGAAAACCAGCAGCCAAGAACCTCAAGCTGGTGGTGAGAGAAAGGACTCTAGTCCAATCATCTCATCCCCCAATGAATCTTCTGATGAAGATGAGGGAATTTGAGACTACTGGTGCAAAAATTGTCTAAAACATGCACTTACTTAATCTCCAAGGTCGGTCACCTTGAATCTCAGGTGACTACCTTACACAATAGGATCAATGATCAGCAACTTGAGATTTCATATCTTAATGAAAAACTAGCTAGGAGACCCTTAAGGAGAGCTCCACCACGAACACAAGAACCTATGGATGTGATTGACCTATCTCCAGCTCACCTATGCAAGTGGGTGATGCTACCAAAAAGGGGGAGAAAGTCATTACAGCCACAGAACCTGGGAGTTCTTTAGAGAGAATGGACATTGAGGACTCACCATCCTCACTTAAAACTGTGCATTCTAGCAACCTCCTCTAGTTCACATTGATGTGGACTACACAAACTCCTTCATACAAAGTCTGTTTGAGGATAGGATACCAAGGGCTATGTCACCTTCACCATCTTTCAATCACATCATTGGGTGGAGGTAGGACAACAACAGGAAGGCCATCATCATCATAAGAGTTCAAGGACAGCAAGAAGTCTTCAATTTTCAAACCTTGGACTACTATGAAAGCCTGGATCTAGTCAACATGCCACTTGTCAACCCAAGCCAATCAAGACAAGCTGACAGGCTGGCTAAAAGAATCCAAGACAGGATCACTGCAGACTTCAGCTTAAGAAGGAGACTTAGGCAATCAGGCAATGTCATCGGTCAACTGGATGTTAAGGCAGACCCTAAGATTAGCTTCATAGGGGAAACCTTGACTGAAGGCCCAGTGACAGAACCTGAGAGCCCTTTCTCATCATCTCCAACTGCTACAGAGATCCATATTCCTTTTGAGACACCTCCCGGTGAAGGTGCTTCTCAACCTCTCTCTGGCCTGAGCTCAGATACTTCAACAAGCAATGAAGGCCAAAGCTCTCTCCACCCTGAGTCACAAAGGTCTTAGTGAGAATAGGAAAAGATGACATCTAAGGAGATTGAGGAGGAGGAGAGAGAGAGAGGAAAAGGAGGCTAAGGGGAGAAAGTTCCTCTGCTGAGTCTCCAAGACTCATGGAGTCTGTAATCAGGGCTGCCCCAAGACCAGATACTCAGAATGATGAGTTAAGGGCAGTCAGGATTAACTATCTGCAGACTAGGAACTATGACATAGATAGTGTCATTTCTCTTCCCTTGGATGATTTGAATGAACTGGTTGACCTGGAAAGGTCAAGAGAGAAAAAGGAGCCAGAAGATGCAGAACTCCTAGTACAAGTCAAAGAAGAGAGAAGAAGAAAAAGACTGTACAGAGGCATGCCTACCCTCTCACCAGTTCAAGAAAGTCCTAAACAAGAGGATGTGGTTCAACAAGAACCTTAGGTAGATAGGGAAGAAGACAGAATCAAGATGATTAACTACCTGAGTGCCACAGGCCTCTATCAGGCAGATGCACTCCTTCCCTTAGCTTATGACTATATTGAGTTTGAGTACTTAAAACAACCTGAGCTTGAGCTAGTCAAGGAAAGAAAAACAACAAAGAAGATGCTAGGGAAGAAGCTGCAAAATCAATAGCCATCATCCAAAAGAGCATGAAGAAATCTGCTCATAGGCAGAGGATGATGAGCTTCTTGAAGTTGTTTGGATTCTCCAGAAGGAGACTTGGACCCATGTCTCTATCCACTATGGATGAGCATATCAGGGTAGTCAAGCAGAAGATTAAGAGTGGAGAGCTCACTGACTTACACTCCACTCCAAGTCAGGCTCCACCTGAAGTGGAGGTTAAGGTTGAACAACCAGACACAACACAACCCGGACCTCCTGCTAATGCTCAGCAAGCTTCATCTTCTGATCCACAGCAGGGTCAACCTCCCTGTCCATCTGAACATGAGAGAGAGGAAGTCTCAACTGAGAAATACAATGAAGATCAATCTGGTGCTGCAGGCCAGTCTTCTCAGTTAAAATTTGGAAAGAGAAAGAAGAGGATGGCGTCTAGACCAAAGCCTAAGAAGAAGAAGCCTGCATCCCCTTCTAAACCTCAGGATGAATCAGAACAGCCTGAGGATGTGCAGCCAGAGGATGCTACACCAACTCCAATTCAAATAGCTCCTCTAGCATCAAGAAGACCCATCTTGTCTTGGACATACACCACAAATCCGGAAAGATGGCATGTTATTAGAGATCAAGGCATTGAAGATATTTATACATGGAAAGATATGTTTCAGTTGCCTCTACATGACCTCTTTGACATGAGAAGACACTTTGACAGCCTGAAGGATCCTGATCATCTTATGAAGAAAGGAATGGTGATCATCCTAATAAGGACTGTTAATATCTGAAGTTTTCAAAGTGTTTTGGTAGCATCAGCCAAGGGGGAGTTTGTAGAGATTAATGAAAAGGCTAATGCAACCTAAACATCTTTAGTCTTTCCTGCATGCTGCACAAGTGCATTGAAGAAGAAGCTTAGGAAGTTTCACACATGAAGCAAAAAATACTCTAAGTGTGAAATCTTCTGAAGCCAAGACCAATATCTTCCGAAGCCAAACATGAAGTCTTCCGAAGCCTCAGAGACAAAGTCTTCCGAAGCTTCAAGTTGATGACGACAGATTTCTTCTGAAGACTTTTAGTAACATGCTTTATCTGATGTACTGCTCCATAAAGCTGGACACCTTTCCGTTGTGCCTGTGCAAGTCACTAACTTCCATGGGTTAGTGAAAAGGTCCATACTTTTGGTAACTGTACATTGAGGTCTTGAGTCTGTAACTTTCTACTTTATGTACTTTATCCTTTTTGTAATAGATAAGGATGTGAGCTATGGCATGTCATAGTCACAAGTCAAAAGGCAATCTGCCTTTTGACTCTACAATTGATTTTGTTTGTGTCTAGTCAATTGTATCCAGCTAGCTTTCGAAGTATAGCCGGCTGTAGGATGTAGTATAAGTATCTTATGTTCTTGTATCTTTCGAATATGCTTTGTAACATTTGTAATAGAACATAGAGAAGGCAAAATATTGCATTCTTGAAAACCAAACACTTGTGTTCTTTGTGTTTTGTCTCCTACATTTCTTGTGTACTTAGTATCTTATCTTGGTTAATCCAGTTTGTTGTTTGATTAAAGTTTAGTTAATCCTCTCTTGCGTTGTTGTGTTGTAACTAGCCCTTCAGCGATCCTGCATTATTGAGTTTGATCTATTCAACAACCACAAACCTATATAATTAGTTCAATAAGCATTAGCCTACTAATCAATGAAATAATAAACATTATAAGCACAACCACACATTGTATTTCATTACGTACCCGTTCAATTACATATGAGTAAGACAATAAAGACATTTACATTAAGTTCAGAATCTAGGGACACATGTATCTACAAACTCCCCCTTGGACCTAGTTTCATCTAATGTCTTACGTCCTTCATAAGCTCCTCATATTTCTTGTACTTCTCTTCTCTTGTGACTCCTGCATGTATCTCAAAAGCAAAACAGAGTCGTATCACGTTCCGAAATTGTAGAGCTTGTACATTATCTTGTGAGTCATAGAACATTGGCAACTTGTATAATGTATAGACATCATCAGCAGACAAGTTAGTAAGCCACATAGGGTCAAACACCCTAATGATTTCCATAAGACCATTCTTGTGCAATAGTATGACTGCCTCTCCTATTCTCCAATCATAGTACCACCCTTTGAAGTGTGGAGTGAAGTCTTGTGGCATTTCCCGTAGGGGGATCTTAGACATTATGCGTGGAGGACTCCACTTCAGCACTATTTTCGGTTTCCCGGTTATGGCATCAACCTCAGACCGACTGATATACCTTGTTGGTTGTTGCGGTTTGAAGTTGACCCATCTGGTGTGGTACTCTCTCTTTAGAGCTGCTTCAAACCAGCCTGACATTTTACGTGGGTCAGTGTATAGCAATTTCAACTTTGCTAACTGGTTAGCTCAAAACTAGGAAGAGTCTTCAGATCGTGTTGAAATCTGAAGTACTCAATCCCTTTCTCACGTTTAACTGCATAAACGTTGAGATCTTCAAAATACGCCCACACTAAGACTTTTCCTGACACCTTGTGATGTTTCTTCACTTTGTAAAGCTTGGTGTACACAGTTGACGTTGGAGCACTACGTTAGGCTCTTATCTCTTCAAAGCATGTAGCCCATTCAGCCTTTCTGATATTTACATCTACTTCTGAGGCTTGGGCATTGTCTTCTTTCTTTTCAGACTCTTGTTCCATTTTATCCAGAGTCTCAAAAGTTTCACTAACAAGAGTGTCGCCCAGATTGGGAATGACATTACCCTCATTGTCTGTGTACTCTGGATAATGTTGGTCCGTGACATCTTCAATCTCGATCTCATCGACATCATTGAGCTTGTCGTCACTTTCCACATGGACTGTAGGAGCATCTTTCACGATCCCATCAGGATTGAGTCAAAAGATTTTAGCAAGTTGCTCGTCAGTGAGATCATGAATTATCTCTCCTTCTTCAAGAGTGTAATTCACCAATCTCCTGACAATCCCCTGCAGATCAAGAATCATCATGAGTTGAGTCTTGATCTGTTGGAGGGGAGCAACATCATATTCATCTCCTTGAAAATTTGGATCTACTTGATTTAAAACATGTAACACATCAACCTTTAGTTAATAATCAAAGTAGTAAACATCAATAATAAATATAAACATTAATTACATTAACTTGATAATATATTCAAATACACATGATTTTAAATAACATAAACACACTATGCATACTCTTGTCTTGAATCATGTGCTCCTATGCTGACGGGGCTGAAGTAGAGGCACCTTTGTCTTGAGCTCTCTTGGTCCTCCTTTCACTTGCAGAAGTGGCACCCGTAGCAGAAGTATCTCCTTCTCCTTCATCATCATCATCACCTGCATCATCACCTCCCTCTGTATCATCCCCATTATCATCATCATCTGCATCATCATCATCATCACTGTTATCATCATCATTTCCATCGTCTCCATCACCTTCTCGGATCATCAGAGGCTCTTCTTTGGATCCCTTCAGTCCCAGAATAAGCTTCTTGTTTTGGGCCTCTAAATCTTGTATCATCTGTACTGAGGATGTGTGTATCTCTTTCAGCTCTGTGATCTCTTTGCTCTGAGCCTTAATCCTCTGAATGGATGAAGCATGTGTCTCCTGCAGCTCCTCAATCTGTTGGCTCTGAGCCTAGATCCTCTGGGCTTGGGAGACATTAAGCTCCATCAGTTGATTAAGCTGAGAGGCTCTCTGTTCAACCGTAGCCAGCAGCTTCAGCACTAACCGGTTATGGTTGTCTAGCTAGTCCTCCAACCTAACAGATGGGTAAGAGGGTCCAAAACTAGGTGGGACCTGAGATGAAGTCCCTGCTTCGTGAGTGTGTGTGGTGGTGTATGTAGAGAAGATTGGGGTGGTATAGATATGGCTGGCTGTGGATGAGTTGTAGTGGTAGTGGATAGGAATTTTGTAACCGGTGGAGTTGTGGTAGGTGAAGTGGTAGTAGGTGGAATGGTGGTAGTGGTGGTGGTAGGTGGAGTGGTGGTAGTGGTGGTGGTGATAAAGGTCATCCTCCTCCACTTCTTCTACATCCCGTGGGGCTGAGCCACCCGTTTCGTCCTAGAACCCCGTTGGATGCTCCCCCTGGGACGTTAGGCTGATCTGGGGTGTAGGTTGGATCAGTCATAGTCTCCCCAGATCCTCCTGGGCGCTCACCAACCGCCCTAATCCCTCGCTCGGTGGCAACCACCTTGCTGCCCACCGTTCGAGTCAACGACTCTTCGTCCGACTCCTCCTCCTCATTAGGTTGGAAGTCCTGATGGAAACCTGCTGTCTCTATCCCACCTTGGGTAGTTGCTATATTAGTAGTGGGGGCCCTCAATTGAGTGGGCCCTGCATCTCCACCATCACCGCTATCATGGTCGTCGGAATCATCGTCCGGGAGCACAAGTTGCTCAACATCCGAATCACTATCTACGTGGCGCCATTTACGCCTCCCTGGCGCCACGTAATCATCCTTGGCCAGATGGCCTAAGAGTCTCTTCACAGGGGGCTGGACTTGCTTCCCCATGTAGGCCTTCATACGGCCCAAGGTTGTATCATCCATAATCTCCACCGCCATAGCATCGTGGCTCTCCTTGGGCAGAGAGGGCGGCTTCTCATCAATGATCATTTGGAGAAACCTAGGGTACATGCAGAAACCCTCTTTACCCTTGGCCTCCAGATTCTCTATCAGATAAGAGAATATCATGCTCGAGAAGCTAAAAGGGTGGTTCAGAACCAGTGCCACGTAGGCATTTTGAATCTGGTCTGAAAGATCATCAAACCCACCCCTTCGCGAAGCCAAGCACTTAAGGATGACATGTGCTAAGTACTTGTACTGGGGACACAGGTTGCTGTTGTTGAGCACACCTGCATTAATATCCCCAGCGTACTTCATCCTTAAGAAGCACTGTTAGGATCAGTGATCTACGTTTGATTGATTAGAGAGTATAGCAGCGGAATTCTAACAATGAATTAGCCAATTCACAAGAACAAAAAGATATTCAATGTAAGAACAAAAACGGTTATAGATAGGGAGAATTCTGCAGATATATTTCATTCAATATTCGCTTTCGTGGTAACGGAATGTCACACTTACAATTAGGTCGACACCTCTTATATAAGAGATGTGACGTCTGCTGATGTCACTTGATAGTGACATCTAACAGAATTTATCACAAACTACTGATAGTTAACACAACTACTGAAGATGTCAAACAACTGACATCTTCTTACAAAAATGCTAAGTGTTAACTATTATTAAAACCACTGAAAAGAAACTACTGAAACAATAACAACTGAAGAACATACTCTTCAGTTATTTTACAAATACTGAAAAAAAGAAAACTACTGAAAGGTAACCCATCACAACTACTGAAGAAGACCTCTTCAGCTGTTGTGACAACGTCTGATACTTTGTCTTCAGCACTTGTGTCTTCAGACTTTGTCTTCAGCACTTGTGTCTTCAGACTTTGTCTTCAGCACTTGTGTCTTCAGACTTTGTCTTCAGCACTTGTGTCTTCAGACTTTGTCTTCAGCACTTGTGTCTTCAGACTTTGTCTTCACTACTTGTGTCTTCAGACGTTGTCTTCAGCACTTGTGTCTTCAGACTTTGTCTTCAGCACTTGTGTCTTCAGACTTTGTCTTCAGCACTTGTGTCTTCAGACTTTGTAATCAACTGTTGTCTTCAGCTGTTGTGGTCTTCAGTAGTTGTTGTGACGTCTGTGGGACTTAAAGGTTTTTCTGATCCGACTCATTGGTTCTTTTGGTCCAACAAACTCCCCCTGAACCAATGCAACCAAAACCTTTAACTTTATTGAGGTCCCGCTTATTGTTGGCAGAATGGTTGGTCTTTTTCCTTCTTGATCAGTTGAGAAGATGACCATATAAGCACTAGCCTGGAAATGAGTCTCTGAAGATTTGGTTGGCAGTGTATGGATGGGAGCTCTGTATTGGGGAATTGGACACTGAGCTGTTCCCCCATCCATGAGACTCACTTCCCATGTATAAGCCTGTAGGACTCTCTGGTGTATGCTCTGAGAAACATGATTTGTTCTTCCATGGTCAGGTTCTCGGCTTCACCATCAAACAATCCTTCTCGCCCATACAGCTCTGAGATGTACTTGGCCTGTTTACCATTTTTGAGCTCAACTGTTGTAATCTGTCGGTATGCAAACTCATCAGGATGAGTCCCTTCAAGTAACAGACTGGGCTCATTTTGTTTGAAGTTCTCAAGCCTCTTGTAGACTAACCCCTTTTTAATAATTCTGTTCTCTAACATCTTTTAGGGTGGTTGTTAAGTCTTATAGGCCTTCTTGAAGTCTTCTACAATCTCCCAGGTGATACTACAAGGACCACTGTGATCTCTTCATCTACGATCCTTTTGACTTGGCCCTTGTATCTCGAAGGAATGTCTTTCTTTACAATCCTGTGAGCCACCCTAGGATCAGGCCATACTCTCACCTTTTCCTTCTGATATTGAAATGTGTTGGCAAGGGTGTACAACCTTAGAGCTTCTTTCATCATACTAATAATGATGACGAAGCAACATAAGTTTTGTCAATGCTTTTCAGCATTTCATCATCATGAAGCTTTTCCTGTTGTTCTTCTTCAATCTTTACTCTCACAGCTTCCATCTGTGAGGTGGGAGTGAGGGGCATAGGTTTGGCTTTAGCCAATGTTAGGACTGCAGACAGAGGCAGCCTATCTTCTTCCACATCATCCTCTTCTTCTTCTTCTTCTAGCCTCAACACCCTTCTCTTCTTCTTCTTAGGTGCATCATCGGCTGTTGGTTTAGATGGTAAGGGAGTTGGTTTTGTGGTTTGTGGTTGTGGTTGTTTTGGAGAGGGAATGTTGACAGGCTGAGTTAGCATTTTGGAGGTGAGTGTTGCTTTTGAGTATTTGGCTAGCTCAGTCCTGCTCCCTGCTCCTGCTTCATTCAAAGCTTCAATAACAAGTCCCTTAGTATATGCTTCAGATGAACAGATCTTGGTGGTGATTGCCAAGATACTGTCCCTGGACCAAGCTTTGATTTCGATCATTGATCTTCCCAGATATTTTGCAATAAATCTAATCATGATCTCAAGCCTTTCTCTTTCTAACACTTCATAACTTGCCCATCTATTCTGAATTTCTTCAATCTCTAATCGTCGAATCTCAGAGTCAAGTTTATCGGTGTCATGGCCTTGCCTAAACAGCTGATCAATGATGTTGTCCATTGATCTGCTGTGTTCGGCATCAGCCTCTTTTATCAGTAGCTCCAAGGCTTTCTCTTTTTCCTTCTCTTATCGGTCTCCACATTCACTCCAACTCCTTTTCCACTACTCTCCCTTCTGTTTCTTTCTCCTTTTCTTTCTCCTCTATACTCCTCTTTCTTTTTCCTTTCACTGACTTAATCTCCCCCTTTTGGTTGCATTGGTTGCAAGGGGTTGATTGCCAGAAAGTTGTTTGCCCACAACCTCTTCTATCAATGGTGTATTAAGGAAAGCCTCTCATCAATGGCTTTGATCACGATGTCAGTGATTATGGGTGTGATGAGAGGGAGGGAATTTTGAAGCATAGCAACTATTTGCTCAGGAGGGTTCTGTTCCTGAGAAATAGTGCCAAAGCAGAGGCAGGTGGCTGAGTTGTTGGGAGTGGCTTAGTGTTTGGAGACCTTCAGATGAAGGTGCCATCTGTGAGGTGGTAGAGGCAATGGTCTTTGTTCCTTAGAAGTTTTGGCAAGCAGCTGTTTGAGTCTGCTCACCTCCTCTTCCAGGATGGTGTTTTGGGCGATTACATCGTAAAAAGCCCAGGTCATCATCAGTAGATACTGAATCACCTGACCTCCTGATAGATCAGGATGAACATGCACTGAGTGTAGCTCAATTGTAGCATGTGCCCCTTTGTCTTGGAACTGGGGACTTCCTGCCTCAGGACTTTTTCCGTCATCAGCAGTTGCCTCTGGTAAGGTCTTAGTAATGGTACCAACTACAACCTGATCATATGCTGACGCAGGAGAAGTGGCAGCCTCACCAGAAGTTCCAATCTCCATTGCTACACTAGGAGAAGGAACATTGTAACCCCTATGATGTGGGTTCTCAGCTGCACTTTGGTCCTCCCCCTCAATGGTAGAAGTGTTCCCAGTAGCAATTGGTATCTGGGGAGGGGGTGCAGAGTGCAACTGAGTCAGCACTTGTGCAACAAGTAATGTAGGACTTTGGGGGGCGGTTGCATGGGGAGATGGGGTAAAAGCAGTCTGCACCTGGAGAGGATGGTGCTCTTCAATGGCAATCTCCTCAAATGAGGAAGATCCAACATTGGTGGGTACCCCTTCTAAGGTTGCTGCAGGCTCCTTTTGAGAGGAATCCTGAGCGGCTGTGGCTGGAAGAGTCCTTATATCCACTAGGGGGTTATAACCAGTGGATATAGCCTGCGTTTGTGTTGCAGGGGCATCCTCAGGGGGCTCATTTCCCTGAGTAGCGTTTTTGGTTTTCTTTTGAGTGGGTTTGGTGGGGACTTTTGATTTGGAGGTGGTGGCTGTTGGTTCCAGCTACGTGGGTTTGCGCAGCTTGGCAGCCATTTTGAGTGATTGGTCAGAGTTGTGCCGGGAGTATACTTCAGGCAATACAGCCATAGCAGGGACTCCCAGGCCAACAAGTCGCTCAGCTTGAAGCTGGTTTGCAATTATGGCCATTATGAACCGAGGATATAATATCCAACGGTTGGCAGTTTGTTTTTTGAGCCATATCCTTGAGCTCTAAAAATAGTATTTCCAAAAATTTAAAGGTTGTTGCTCAAGGATGGAGTACATTACCTGCTGCCACTTGTAGACATTTGATCCCAAGAGAAGTCTTAGGAGCCAAACAGACATTTACCATGTGAAATATGAGACGTCAGCATCATGGAAATGTTTCTTCAGTATGGTGGAGGCATAAGGTTTCCCTGATATCCATGGTGGGCAAAGGATAAAGTAGTTGTGCCCTTTGGATATCCAGCAGGAGAGTGGCATCATCCAGGTGTAGGGTTTGACGAAGTATATCGGGAGTGATGACCACTTCGTGGTTGTTGATGACCGACCGGAGAGACGCTGTGTTGTTCTCCCCAGTGGTGAGGGTGACGTTCATCCAAACTGGTTAAGGGATTCGGCATGAAGGATTGGATTGAGAAGAAAGGCTGTTTTGTAGGGTGACTGGACCATAAGATCAATAGCATTATCGAACTTAGCCCAGAATGGCGATTTGGTGAGGTAAGCTACACAGTTCTGTCACGTTTGAGCTGCATGGACGCCATTTATGAGAGAGAAGTTTTGGAGAGATGAACGTTAGTTGTTTGAAGAAGATGAGGCTCTGAAGGATTAGGTCGGATATTTATAGGATACGGGTTAGAAAACGACTGAAGGGTTTGGTGTTAGTCATCAGTAGTTTTTTAAACGACTGTTGACATGGTATTACCCTTTCAGATGTTGAAACAGCTGAAGTCGTGGTTTTAGGCATCAGCAGTTAGAAAACTACTGAAGACCATGGTTTTGACTTCAGATGATGAAACAACTGAAGACATTGTTTTGTCAGCAGTTGTAAGCAGCTGAAGACTTGGTGTTAGTCTAGTAGTTGTGAAATACTGAAGACATGGCTTTGTCATCAGTTGTTGAAAACAGCTCATGACTTGGTATTAGGCATCAGTAGTTTGAAAACTACTGAAGACATGGTTTTGTCATCAGTTGTTTAGGATGAAACAGCAGTTGTAGAAACAATTGAAGAGAAAGTTCTCTTCAGTAGTTTTCGTCAATTCATAGCCTTTCAGCTGTTTCATACTGTCCTCAACACTTACTCTTCAGACTGTGCATCTGCTTTTCAGGTGTTTCATAGGACGTCAGTACTTATCTGTTTGTACTGATTTCAGTACTTGGAACTACATCAGTGGTTTAGAACAGATAAAGTACTTCAGTACTTGTGAGGCATTTAGCCGTCAGTAGTTATAAAAACTACTGAAGGTGAAACAACTCATCAGTACTAATATGTGACATGGTTACCAAGGATCACCAGTACTTTTTACTGAAATCATCAGTAGTTGTCACTTATTCTAGCTGCAGCATACCAAGCCTTAACACAAGGTTTTGGAAAGTAGAACTATCCAAAGGCTTAGTAAAAATATCTGCAAGCTCATCAGCACTAGGCACAAACTTAGGATCAATCAGACCTTTTTCAAAACAATCCCGAATAAAGTGATGTCTGATCTCTATATGTTTGGTCCTAGAGTGTTGGACTGGATTTTTGACAATACACAGAGCTGAAGCACTATCCATTAATAATGGAGTCTTAGTCTCTGTAATGCCATAATCGAGAAGTTGGTTCTGAAGCCAGAGTACCTGAGAAGTGCAACTTGCAGCAGCAATGTACTCGGCTTCAGCAGTTGATGTAGCAACAAATGTTTGTTTCTTACTCTACCAAGAAATCAAACAGTTGCCTAGGAATTGACAACCACCAGAAGTTGACTTTCTAGTTAACTTGCACCCTGCATAGTCACTATCTGAAAAAGCAACTAATTTGCAAGAGTGTCCAGTGGAATACCATAAACCTAGAGATTGTGTACCTTGCAAATATCTAAAGATTCTCTTGACTGCAATCAAATGAGACTCTTTAGGAGCAGCCTGAAATCTAGCACAAACACATGTAGCAACATAATATCTGGTCTAGAAGCTGTTAAATACATCAAGGACCCAATCATACATCTGTAAAGTGTTTCATCAACAGCTTTACCTTTCTGATCTGCATCCAGTTGTGTGGTATTGCACATGGGAGTAGAACAGGGCTTACAGTTTTGTAAATCAAACTTATTCAAAAGATCTTTTGTATATTTTGACTGATGAATAAAGGTTCCATCAGCCTTTTGTTTAATTTGCAAGCCTAGAAAGAACTGTAATTCTCCCATTGCACTCATTTCAAACCTCTTTTTCATTAATGTTGTAAAATCATCACACAACTGGGGATCAGAGGATGCAAAAATGATATCATCAACATAAATCTGAACAAGTAGCTTATGCTGATCCACCTTCTTAATAAACAAAGTTTTATCAATGGAGCCTCTAGTGAAATTATTCTTAAGAAGAAAAGTGGAAAGTGTCTCATACCAGGCTCTAGGAGCTTGTTTCAACCCATAAAGAGCCTTATCAAGTTTATACACCCATTCAGGATGTTTATTATCCTCAAACCTGGTGGTTGACACACATAAACTTCTTCCTTTATTTTACCATATAGAAATGCACTTTTGACATCCATTTGAAAAACTTTAAGATTGTGGAATGCAGCATAGGCTAAAAACAATCTGATTGCCTCTAGTCTGGCTACAGGGGCAAAGGTTTCATCATAGTCAATACCTTCTTCTTGTGAAAACCCCTGTACAACCAATCTAGCCTTGTTCTTAAAAATAAGCCCATTTTCATCAGTTTTATTCCTAAACACCCATTTAGTGCCTATTGCACACTTACCTGGGGGAAGAGGAACCAGTTCCACACTTGCTGTTTCTTGAACTGAAGTAGCTCAAGCTGCATGGCTTCAACCCATCCATTGTCTCTCAAAGCAACATGGTAGTTCTTTGGCTCTAGCTGACTGATGAAGAGAGCATAGAAGCAGAAGTTAGACAATTGACTTCTTGTTGAAACACCAGCATTGATCATCGATAATCTGAGACATTGGGTGATTCTTCAGTTCTTGATAAACAATGAGATCTGTGCAAGTGTTTGTAGGACCTTCAGCAGCAGCAGATGTTGATGCAGACTCTTGAAACCAAGAATTAGATGGTAACCCAAAAGATGTAGAGGAATCAGAGATCTCATCAGCATTTGTTGTGGATGGAACTGCTGAAGCTACAGGAACATTAATTAGCAGACACAGGCAGTTGGTCACTAAACTTGAATAGGTGAGTATTGATATTATCATCATCATCATCAATACCACCAGGTGAAGACATACTGCAAAAGATGATTTATCCACATGATCTGCATAGCTGGAGGTTGATAAGGAACATATTGCAGTATGTCCAAATCAAACAACTCCACAGGGTTTTGTGGAATCTTGTCCTAGGGGATTCATTAAACTTCACATGCAAAGTCTTTTCAACTATCTTTGTTCTGCAGTTGAAGACTCTGTATGCCTTGCAAGTAGATGAATAACCACAAAATACCCTGCATCCACCTTAGGATCAATTTTTTGAGTTGATCCTTTGTGTTGAGAATAAAACAGGGACACCCAAATGCTTTGAAAAATGAAATTAGAGGAGCCAAGTGATGGAGAACTTCATATGGAGTCTTCATCAACCTCTGATTTACTAAGGCTCTATTCTGCACATAGCATGCTGTGTTAACAGCTTCAGCCCAAAAGGTCAGTGGCAAACCAGAGTCAGCCAGCATGGACCTTGCAGCTTCAATTAGGCTCCTGTGTTCTTCCTCTCCACTACTCCATTTTGTTTTGGAGTCCGTGGTATGCTAAACTGCCTTTTGATTCCCTTTGAAAGATAGAAGTCATCAAGTGTATGGTTTCTGAATTCAGTTCCATTGTCACTCCTAATACACTTGACTGGAAGGGAATACTACTTCTCAACATACAACACAAAGTGAATAATCTTCTAAGCAACCTCATCCTTTGAATGTAGAAAGAAAGTCCATACAAATCTGGAGTAATCATCCACAATTACCAGACAGTATTTCTTCTTTGCCATGCTCATCATTCTCACAGGACCAAATAGATCCATATGTAGTAATTGCAAGAAGGCAGTGGACTTAGGCTCTTCAATAGGAGGGAATGAGACTTTGTGCTGTTTTCCTTTTAAACAAGCGGTGCAGGTTTCATCACAGTGGAACTCCTTTATTGGTAAGCCTCTGACTAAACTATTGTGGATCAGCTGATTCATATGTTGAAATTAACATGACCCAGCCTTTTGTGCCACAGTTTAGATTCTTGAGAAGAGGCTTTGGAAAATAGGCAAGGATTGCCTCTGAGATCTATTTTCTTGGAAAGATCTAAGGCATACACTCTTCCTGTCCTGTTGGCTCTCAGGAGAGTGTGATCATCCAACACCTTATCAATCAAATGCAGAACTTTGGATGACAAAATCCTACAGTTCTGACTGGTGAAAAGAGCAACATGGCCTTTATCACACATTTGACTGACACTCAAGAGATTGTACTTGAGATTTTCCACATGATTAACATCATCAAACTTTATTTCTCCATTGGAAACAAAGCCGTTTCCAATGATGTAACCCCTAGCATCATTGCCAAAAGAAACAAACCCCTTCTTTCCTTGAGAGTAGTCATGAAGAAGAGAGTTGTTCCCAGTCATGTGCATAGATCCCCCACTGTGTACATACCAGATGCTACTTTGGCATGTTGAAGAACCCTGTAATTATAAACAATCATTAGTTTTGGAGACCCAAACCTTTTTGGTTTTGGGCCTGTTCTCATCAACAGATGGTAAACTAACAGGTTTGATGGAAACAACAGCCTGAGAGGAAGAAGATGGTGAAGAAGAGGAATCCTTTGACTTGGACCTCCTTTTCTGTGGTTTCAACATAGGAACATCTAATTGGTTAACTCTTCCCAATAGATGTTGAACCATCATAACCAGCTGTGTCTGATTTTGTGATAAAGCTTTCAGCTCATCAGACACATTGCCATTGGAGTTTGATAAGTTCCTATGTTGCACCTTCTTCTTTTGAGCAATCTCAGCTGTTACCTATTTAACCCCTTCCTTTTTGGATTTCTTTATGGACTTAAGGGTTACAGGATTTGATGTTGTTCATACAAATGTGGTCTCAAACTCAGTTTTCACTTTAACCATCTTCTCTTTAATTTCCTCTTTATGTTTGAGTTTGGATCCTCTTTTGTACCAGCAATCATCTGTAAGATGATTGAACAAACCACATACTTCACATGGTTTCTTCTTCATCTTATGTTGATCATCAACTAAAGAGGATGAAACTACTGAAGACTTGCTCTTCAGTGCTTTGAAAGGATTGTTTGCTTTCTTGACTTCCTCTCTAGTAGTCCTCAAACTCTTTCTACTGACAGTTTTCTTCTTTTCAGTAGTGACAGTAGTTGGAGTTTGAACTTTAGGTTTTAAATCTTGCTCTCCAGTCCTTTCAGGACTTTCAGAATTAACTATTGAGTTGATCAACTCTTGATCATGTGAGTGTCAGCAGTGGAACCATCAACATCAGCTGATAGATTCTGAGAGGGCTTAGTGCTGACTTCTACTTCTGATGGTGCTGTATCAGAAAGTAGATCACATGATGAAATGGATTGGTTATTGCTCTCACCATCAGATTCTACCTCTGCTCTGGGAGTAAAATCTGTAGGTGGAGCAGTGTGATTGTAACCAATGCCAAACTTCACGTTGGAAGCAATTGCTTACTAAGAAGCATTTCAAAACCTTTGCATGATTGTACCCATCGATCACACTCTACTTGGGTGACTGCAAGGGTTTCTTTGAGATCTTTGTACTTCTCTAGAAGTACCTCTTCCCTAGCCTTATAATCTGTGATTTGGCATTTAAGTTTGTAAATCTCATCATTCTTTTCATTAAGCACAGACTCAAATTCAGCTTTTCTTTTGAAAATTGTTTGTTCTAGCTCAATGTTCTTGTTAATCAAAGCTACATTTGCTTCTCTAATAGATGCAAATGCTGCTATGCATGTTTCAGAACATAATTTGGCTTCTGCCTCATAGGATACCTGTGATACCTTTGGTGTAGAGGCATTAGTAGATGAAGTATCCGCAGAATCCAAAGCCATAAGAGCTAGATTTCCAAGGGACTATCACCACCATGTTGACCTGCACCAGTGAACAGTTGTTCATGACCAGACAAATCATCTGGTAAACTGCTCCAGTCAACAACTCCTGGGGTGAAGAAACTGTGTTGTTGAGGTTGAGTTTGTTGATGAGATTGGGAAGGTTGTGGTTCAGGCAATGCTTGTGGTTGTTGTGCAATTGGAGCTTGAACAGGATTTGGTTGAGGCATATAATAGCAGGGATAAGGATATGACATTTGACCCTGGGGGACAAAGTATGCAGGAGACCTAGGATGTGAATGATGACCAGAACCAGCAGGATGTTGCCCTCTGCTTTGTGGACTAGTACTAGGAAAAGTCACAAAGGGTGCAGAAGAGTTAGATCCAGTTGATCTACACTCTCTTGCAAAGTGTCCCAGCCTTTGGCATTTGTGACACCTCAACTTACTCTTGTCAAAACCAACTTTGGTTTTGCGAGAGAGTCCAGGAAATTTCCTGCCAGTTCTCTTATAGAACTTCTGAGATCTGATATTAATCAATGCTATTTGGCTCAGAATATCCATCTCTTCTAGATCATCATCAGCTATTCCTTTCAAATCATCCATGATGAAGCATAGATTGTCACTATTACTGCCAGAATGACTCTCAATACCAACAAATGCATGATCATAACTATTTGAAGAGAAATCAATATGCTCATCATAATTGCTTTCAGATGCAGCATATTCTGACTCATGACCAACCAAGGCAATATTCCCTGGTACAAAGTCATCAGTGAGCTTTCCTGATGAGGACAGTTTCCTCTTCTGCTCTATCTCTCTTTCGAGTGTAAGCAGTTTCCCATGAAGTTGGGTGAGAGATAGGCTATCCAGATTTGCACTGGAGCGTAGGACAATAGTGTATGTGTCCCATCTCTCAGGCAGTGATCTGAGGAACCTGTTATTCATCTGGCTATTGGTGTATTCCTGTTTCACCATTTTCAGCTCAGAGATCAAGCAGGAAAAATGCTCAAACTGTTGAGTCAGTGTCTCATCCTTTCTATGAGAGAATGTCTCATATTGTTGGGCAAGGATTTCTCTGTTGTTTGCTAAGACCTCATTTGTGCCACCGAATGGTCCTTCAGGGCATTCCAGAGATCATGAGCAGTTTCATGATGCATAAGCCCTGAATAGATTTCATTAGGCAGTGCCATGGCCAGAATTCCATGGGCTTTAGCATCAATCTCAAACAGTTTCCGATCTTCATCAGAGTATGTTCCATCTTCTTCGGAACCATTTGATTGGTTACCGGATTGTTAACCATAGGCTTATGTGGTCCATGTACCACAGATGTCCAACAACCTGAACTGTTAACAGACAGGTGATGAAGCATTCTTCGCTACCATATGTTATACTCGGTCCTAACCAGCATCGGGGGCTTGGTTGAGGAACCTGTATTGTGAGGATCATTAGAAGGAGTAGTCATCTCAGATTCAATCAAATTCAATTAAGCTATAACAGATTTAGAAAAAAAACACAACAACCAATTGAACCAAGAGAGATCTCAAAATAAATGAACAAAAGCGTCAGAAATTCAATAATCTATAACCAGTTCTTGCAAATATGCTAATTCAATCAAACATAGATATCAATTAGCAGTTTCAATGATCAATTGTTAGATCAATCAATGATTAACCTGCTCTGATTCCACTTGTTAGGATCAGTGATCTACGTTTGATTGATTAGAGAGTATAGCAGCAGAATTCTAACAATGAATTAGCCAATTCACAAGAACAAAAAGATATTCAATGTAAGAACAAAAACGGTTATAGATAGGGAGAATTCTGCAGATATATTTCATTCAATATTCGCTTTCGTGGTAACGGAATGTCACACTTACAATTAGGTCGACACCTCTTATATAAGAGATGTGACGTCTGCTGATGTCACTTGATAGTGACATCTAACAGAATTTATCACAAACTACTGATAGTTAACACAACTACTGAAGATGTCAAACAGCTGACATCTTCTTACAAAAATGCTAAGTGTTAACTATTATTACAACTACTGAAAAGAAACTACTGAAACAATAACAACTGAAGAGCATACTCTTCAGTTGTTTTACAAATACTGAAACAAAGAAAACTACTGAAAGGTAACCATCACAACTACTGAAGAAGACCTCTTCAGCTGTTGTGACAACGTCTGATACTTTGTCTTCAGTAATTGTGTCTTCAGACTTGTCTTCAGCACTTGTGTCTTCAGACTTTGTCTTCAGCGCTTGTGTCTTCAGACTTTGTAATCAGCTGTTGTCTTCAGCTGTTGTGGTCTTCAGTAGTGTTGTGACGTCTGTGGGACTTAAAGGTTTTTCTGATCCGGCTCATTGGTTCTTTTGGTCCAACAAGCACCCTCTCACAGTCAGCGGGTGAAGACTGGTAGGGTAATCAGCATCGTCACCTAAGGCAAGTACCCGTCATATATCCTCAGCTGTGACCTTAATCACCTGCCCAAAAATACTACTGCGGATGCTGTAAGGCTCGTGTGTACGGTCAACCGATGCCCCCTCCCAAATGTCCTGCTGAATATACTTGTAGGGAGTGCATGGCGTGGTTATAGCCCTGTAGATCCTGGATCTCTTAAGGAATGCGATAATACCCGGAAACTCAGTGCCACTCCAAGTAGTGGCATCTAAGTGAGCACATATGTTGTGCTTGGGGTTGATGGATGATGGAGTACAGATAGTATATATACTTTGAAAAAGATTTATTACACGGATTCAGTTTTAATTGGTTATTACTAATACTAAACCACACACACAAAAGGCAGTGTACATGTCGTGTGGTAATATAGTGTTGGTAAGAACCGAGTATCAATCCGTGGACATACCTAGCCTACTCAACAAACTTGATGTTTATCTATCATATTTGGTTTTTGTTAAAGAAAATGATAATTTGCATTAGAAAGATTTTTAGGGTTTAAAAATAAACAATAATAGAAAGAAAGTAAACTAAGATTTGAAGCGTTTGGATTTAAAACCACGGAATAAAAGTTATCATCCTAATTAGATTCCACTTATGTAACCGTGATGAATTGGTGGTGTGATTTAAAGATATGGATTAATTTAATTATGTTAATGTTTATAAAGATGAGTTGTCGCGATTTCTAGTCTATCCTGCTGTCGTAGTGACTTGATCCTGTCAGGCTGAGTTTTACTACTCAGATCAAAGCCCTAGTAATGTTGGTAAATATTTTGTGACCTATTTGACATACGATTTCTGAAAACATAACTTAATTTAAAAAGAGAGTTGATCAGGTTCCTTCCTAACATACCATTAATTTTAGAAAACTGAAGTTTCCAAACTAATAAAAAGGAACCCATAAATGATCAGAAAGTTAAAGTGATATGATTTCTAATAACCATTTCTAGTTCATTAGCCATGGATTTATTATGAAGACCGGTTTCGCGAATGAAAGTTAATCATACGGTTTTTCAATTTTGTATCACGATCACAATCCCAAACCATAAATTTATAACTTCCCGTTCAAATGTAGATACTACCCATCAATAGTTTTCCCAAGACCACCATAACATTAACATAATATTTATCACGCCTTTAGTTCATCACAAATTACATAAGTTTCGTCCAATTAGGATGATAAAAAGAGTTTAGCTCATAATGAGCTTGAACATAACAACATATAACAAAGAAGATAGATATGTAATCATCGGTGAAATGGAACAATCAAACCGATAATCCACAATGGATGGCGTTTAAACGCAACCCGAGCTTCTTCCAAGTGTTGTATGCACCTCCCGAGCCTCCAAAGCAAATTGAAAATTTCTTTCTTGTGTCAAACGTGAGATTGAAAATTTGTTCATGGATTTCCGGGGGAAGTCCCGGTATTGCGTGATGAAGGCAACAAAGCAAATTGAAATCAAAAGAATGCATTCCAGTTCTTTAAGATCTACCGGTAAAAGACCAATATTTTTTTGTTTTTTTTACAAGCCAAAAATGTGTCTTTAACGAAAACGGGTTTTGTTGAAGGCTTTTTGGTTAAGTGACATGGTGGCTCGAGTGATTGAAAGATAAAAACGTTTAAGCTCAACGGGGCTAACTAAAGTTGATGTTCAGGTAAGGAAAGTTAAAGAGAATGGTTAGGGCTCGAATGGTTAAGGATTCCTAGTGCCTAACTCATTTTTATGCAACAAATACTAATTAAGGTCTTAAAATGCATACCCAAAGCAAGTTTTAATCACACGTGTCATATGTCACCCTTAATTAAATCCTGAATGAAAATAGAATTGCAATTTGCAAAAACTGTTTAAGGCTCAAAAATAAACTCGCATATGGATGGAATTGGGTACAAGTGTTTCATTTTACGTGATTAAATATTTTACTAGATTAGATTATTGCTTTTAAGGATATCGCAAAAAAAACATTTTCAATTTTATTTGGACGTCATGAATTTACTTTTTTATTTCCCGAAAACGTATATTTATAATTTGGTTTATCAAAAATTATATTAAATTTTTGTTTCTTGTCATAAAAATTACTTGGTAAGTGATCTTTTCTTAAAAATTTTAAATTTGGACCTTTTTAGCAAAGTCAAATGCATTACTTGCATCCCCACACTTAAAATTCACATTGTCCTCAATGTGATTAACATATTCAAGATCGAGAAAGGGTAATGAAATAACTCCCCTAAAAATGATGAATTTTTCACTTGTGTTTGGTTGGCCTCGCGTTGTTAGAATCCTCGGTATCACCTGAAATGTCACCAATTTATTAAAAGCATTAAAATCCTAAACACACAAAATAAAAACAAAACGACATAAAATAAAAGATGGATTGGCACAAACCAACTGTGTCGGGTCCTTGAAAATGATACAGTTTTCAAGGGCTTTGTGGGGGGATATCCCCCGACTCATGGTACATTCGGTTCCTGATGTACGTGACATCACTGCTGAGGTCATCGACTCAGGAATGCAGACTTTTGACTCGGTTGAAGGCTTGTTGGCCATATGCATATAATCGCCTTGCATGGTCGCTGGTTGTTTATATTGACTCATAAAGGTCTAACATGGTTGGGAATTCCCTTGTACGTGAACTTGAAGATCCAGTTGCGGCTCCTTCCGGCTGTATTGGCATGTCGAGATCCATAATTATTTCTTCGGGGTTCGTCGGATCCCAGATTTGTCCCTTCTTATCCATGAATCTTGGCTGCCCATTTGTTAGGCTTGTCACCATGTACATACTTGTGCAAATGCTCAACTCTAACACTCACGGCATCACTCCTTCAATTCCCTCAGTGTTATAACCATAGCTCTCATATTAGTTCAAAATCTAGCTTCCTCCAAACATGGGTGTTCAAGCACCTGCATTCGCATTCCTGGCAAAAAGATTACAAAATAAATACCCAATATTGCATGGAAACTGATTAACCATACAATATAAAATGAACAAGTCCCTCAAGTTAACAACTCCCTTGCTTTGACCATAAGCTGTTATGGAATGACTAAGTAATCGATGAATGTATCACAACAGCGGGTCTCGTGTCTGACTGCTTTTTGTTTTACTCTAGTTGAACCCTCCGGTTCCAATCTACTCCCAAAATGCTACTATAAGAAACCTCCACACATTTCGTGTGGAAGGTTCGGGATGGGATAGTGAGAAGTGCGGTTGCTTAATTCCGCAAGCTGCCGGTTAATGGAAATGAGTTCGTCACTCATCTATTGAACTTTTTGGATAAGTTCAGCTAAGCGTTGGGATGCAGCGAGGTTCATTTCAGTCAGTTGCTTGATTAGTTCATGCAGCTTGAAGAAATATTCTTGAGTCGTTTGCTCTTGTGTTTCAGAATGTGGTTTCTTCACATGATTCCAGTTGAAACTTCCATGCCTTGATTCCTTCATTTTTCAGATGTTTTTAAACAGGAATGAGTGTGATGAAAGAATGGAACAAGTGTGGTATTTATATACAGGTCGTGGAAAGTGAACACGGGGCATGCTTGCCTAGGCACAACCCCGTGCTTGTCAGAATTCGTCTTAAATTCGACGTGCAACATTCCAGAGTCGTTAGTGGAGATCGTGGAAAGAAATTTGTCAGAGACACAGGGGTGTGCTTGATGAGGCATGACCCCGTGCTTGTGCTTGTGAGATCCTAAAAATTGTTAAAAAGTAAGAAAAATTTATGTATAGGTGCCGCGTTTAAGTTTTGGGTCTTCGGCACGACCCTTCCCCACACTTAGTTTCCGTCGGGGCGGAGGTGTGATTCCTCCGAGGGATCTTGGTTGGTCCATCATTATACGGTTTCAAATGATGACCATTTACTTTGAAACTTAAACCTTCATGGTTATAAATTTCAATGGCACCATTCAGAAACACGTTTTTGATCGTATAAGGTCTAGACCAACGTGATTTTAGTTTACCGGGAAACAAACATAAACGAGAGTTATACAGTAAGACACGTTCTCCCACATGAAATTGTTTTGTGTTCTTAATCAAGCGTCGTGGAATTTCCTTGTCTTTTCTTTGTAAACCCTAGCGTTTTCGTACGCTTGTTCTCTCAATTCCTCCAATTCGTGAATTTGTAGGAAGTGATTCTTTCCTGCAAGGTCTTTGTCCAGGTTTTCTACTTTAAGTGCCCAAAAAGCCTTGTGCTCTAGTTCTATAAGTAGATGACACGACTTCATAAACTAGTTTAAACGGTGTTGTGCCGATGGGAGTCTTATAGGCTGTTCGAAAAGCCCATAATGCATCATCTAACTTTGTAGACTAGTCCTTGTGGTTTTGACCTACAGTTTTCTCAAGGATTTGTTTGATGCCTCGGTTAGTGACTTCAGCTTGCCCATTCGCTTGTGGATGGTAAGCAGTTGCAAAGCGATGGTGAACTCCATAACGCGCCATTGCTTGTTCGAGCTGATTAGTACAGAAATGAGTTCCTCGGTCACTAATTAGAGCTTTGGGGACACCAAAATGAGAAAATAGTTTCTTGAGGAATTTAACAACGTTTCTAGCATCATTAGTAGGAAGGGCTTGAGCTTCAGCCCATTTTGAAACGTAATCAACTGCTACCAAGATGTAACGATTGCCAAATGACACCGGGAATGGCCCCATGTAATCAATACCCCATATATCAAATATCTCGCATACTTGAACTAGTTTCTGAGGCATCTCATCCCGTGTTGAGATATTGGTTGCCCTTTGACATGCATCACAAGTGCGTACCATGTTGTGAGCATCTTTGAATATCGTGGGCCAGTAAAATCCAGAGTCAAATACTTTTTTGGCTGTTAAGGTTACTCCATGGTGTCCTCCGGTGGGTCCTTCATGATAGTGCCTTAGAATTTGTTCTGCTTCTCTTTCCGTATACGCATCTTCGAAGGAGTTGGTCTGCACCGATTCTGAATAGATATGGGTCTTCCTAATAGTAATGTTTGATATCAGTAAAGAACTTCTTCTTTTGCTAATAAGTCATTCCTTTGAGAAGGATTCCTCTTGCTATGTAATTTGCAAAATCGGAAAACCAAGGATGTTCATCGATTGAGGATTGAATGTGCATAAGGAATTCGTGAGGAAAGTTGTCGTTTATTATGGCTTCCTCAGTTTGTGAAGGACTTGAATTCTCGAGACGCGAGAGATGATCAGCCGCTAGATTTTCTGCTCCTTTCTTATCACGAATTTCGATGTCAAATTCTTGAAGTAGAAGGATCGAACGAATCAATCTTGGCTTTGCAACTTGTTTGTCGAACAAATAACGAAGGGCTGCATGATTGGTGTAAACAATTGTTTTTGAAAGGATGAGATACGAGCAGAATTTGTCAAATGCGAAAACTACCGCAAGAAGTTCTTTTTCCGTGGTGGTGTAGTTTTCTCGTGCGTCGTTTAGGGTTTTGCTCGCATAATGAATTGGGTGAAATTGCTTGTCTTTCCTTTGTCCTAATACGGCTCCTACCGCGAAATCGCTTGCGTCGCACATGAGTTCAAATGGTAGCGTCCAATCTAAGGAAACCATGATTGGAACGGTTACCAATCTCTGCCTCGGTTGGTGGCACCTATGGTTCTTAAGGTTTTTGATTCCAAGAAAGATAAAGAAAAGAAGAGGATTTCTCCTCTACTTGCAAAGGATACTGCTTACTACGGATTCGAGTGAAATGGCTGGTGGTAAGGTCGCTGCTAACGAATGGTGGGTGCGTGGAGAATGCTATGGATTCGAGCTCCATTTCCCTCTTAGTACTTAGATCTTCCTCTAAAACATGTCCCATTCCTCTTTCCTTTGTTCCGAAGAAGCAAGAAAAACACATAGAATACACCGACAGCTTTAGGGTTCCTCGAACAATTGTGGGATGCTCGTTTAACCTCTGTATTAATCTCGTTCTTATTTACATGGGTGCACTGCGTTTTCAAACACCTCCTTTCCTTGCATTAGCGCCCGCTTTTCCACATGCACTTCAGGGAGAGAGCAAGTATAAATCATAGCTTTAGGCTTTCGAGCCTTTCTTCCTAGGACAGAAGCCTTTACTTGAACTTGAGCGGTTGTCTGGAACTGATGCTACACCTTGGGGCTGCAGTCCCTTCTTCTTAGCACGGATGTCCCTCTTCAATCCCCTGCTCCTACCATTGAAACAGCTAGGGGCTAGTAAGTCCTGCCAATATCAGGGAAAGAATAGCTCCCGAAGGGCTTCCTTCTTTATCTAAGCGACTAATAGGCTTGGGTGGCTAGGGCACATGCTATCGAGGTTACACGCCTGGTCCCGAAACCACATCTGGCAGATGCGATTCCTGGATGTAGTTGGATGTGATTATCGGTGAAAGCATAGAAGGTCCCTTCTTTATGCACATCCATATACATAACCAGACACAAAGGTGTACAATCCGGTAAAAATATGTGGTTCTTTAAGTTTATTCACTGTAGGTTCTCTTCGTTGCTCTAGTGGTTGGCAAAGGCCAACCGAGAGGTCAACAAGAGCTGGTCTAGTACTTCAGGTCAGTAACTCAAAGTGGTACCAGGTCAGTCCCTAACTATCTGCTTCCCCGAAGAGAGAGAGCACATGACAGAAGAGAGAGAGCACATGACAGAGGAGAGAGAGTAGCTCAAGGCAGCTCATTCTTCTCTTTAGGAAAGCAAGCCCCAACCTAAAAATAAAATAATGAATGAATTTTACAATCATTTGAAAGTAACAAAAAAGGATTTTCTGCTTTGTAAGAGGGATTGAGGGATCCAGTCACACTAGCTCAGGCGCAGTACCAGCAGATGCATAAGATGGAGAGGTGCCCCATTGATTTAAGACGTAGGTTTAGAATGCCCCACTAATTGATCAGGCAGTGGTAGAGGTATAGGGCTTGGCCTATAGTGACGTCGAAGGCTTTCTTTCCGATGCATAGTTAGCTCGCTTGCTTGCCCATCATAGGTTGTATTAACCCTATTATAAGTCTAAGCCAGTCCAGTTTAATAATCCCGAACTTCCTCTCCTCCTTTCTTTCTAATGAACTTATTTAGATAGATAGCCCTTCTTGTAAAGTTATCCTTGCTTAGTGATAGGATCAAATGAATCAATATGTGATGATTTATGAACACAATTCAATGAAATTCACATAAAGTAATCAAATCAAAACAAGATATCAATAAAATTCAAGTTTTCATTAATATCAAGCTAAGACAATTACAAGTATGAAAAGCAGATTCGAATATCTTGTGTATTCATTACTATCTACCTGCAAATCTAAGCTATTTATACTGAAAACAAAAAGTAAAGGAACTAACAAATTACACAAATAGTCCCTATACTATTACAAACTATCAAAAGACAAATAAAGACAACATGTTAATATTTCTTAGAGCACTTAACAATACTCCCCCTAAGATTGACATGGTCTTCTGACTTCAAACTCTTCAAGCTTTGACTGCTAACTTTATCTTCAATTCTATCTTCAGCCTTGACTTCATCATTCAAAAATAATCTTCTGGTTCGTCTTTGACTTTGAACATTGGCTTCTGTTTGTACATATCTAATTCTTTCAAAGCTTTTGATATTGCAGACTTGAATTTACTTGCAAGAATGCCTTGTTTGGGTTTAGCTTCATTTGTTTTAATCTCCATCTTGTTCATTCTTTCCAATGTGTCTTTTGAAAGACATGAAATATCAATGTTAGCATATAACTCAATAGGCTTGTTACTTTCCTTTGAGTACACTTCTAATACTCCTTTCCTTGATATTCTCATGAATTCAATATCTTTAATATATTTCTTGACTATGTTGGCATACGCAAGAGCTTTTCTCAAAGATATTCTTTCCATGGCAGCATTCATCACATTAATAATAGAAATGAAATATTTCTTATCTTGCTCAGCCACTTCAGGAGATAGTTTCTCAAATTTTTGTACTGACAAAAATGAAATATAACTTGGATGTAACAGTTTTAGTTCAAAAACTCCAAATAAAGTAATCATGTCCTCATCCCAACTTTCTAGATTTCGGACTAACTTCAGCTCAAATGTCTCAGTGTTATTAAACCATCTGAGAATTGGCTTTGAGTTTTGATTACCATCAATCACTTTCAGTCCAGGAGTTGTAACTTTCTCAAAATATTTATCACAAAATTCTATCAAAGAATGTTCTTCTTCTGAATGAACTCCCTTAAGCTTCTTGTTTTTCTTCATAGTAGCAAAGTACTCTTTGTCCTCTTGATCACATCTTGTGTTAAGAAAATTACTTGATCTATCCAATCCTCTTCTTAATAATTCTACAAATATCTTCCCATGTTTTGAATCAGAAGGATTGATCAGAGGTAATCTATTCAGCTCTTTTAAATCTTGCACAGGAAGTTTTATGATACTGGAGTAAAAATGATAAACATCACATACAACATTTACTCTCTTTATCAAAAATGCATCAAAAACTTCATCATACTTCCATGCAATGATCTTTACTTGGTTGGTAAAATCTGGAGCAATCATAGCATTCAATAGTTCTGCAACTGATTGTCCTTTTTGCAATATGTTTCTTACCAAGTCTCCAGTTGTTCTTGAACTATCAAGAATATGCCTTTGTTCAGTTGATGCTTTATAAGTTTGCCTTTCTGGATCAGCAAACATTTCTATCAATTCGTTTCTATGAGCATGAGCATCATCAAATCTTGACATTTGTTTTATCTCCTGAGGCTTTAACATTCTTGTTCTCTTAGTTATTTCAAGATACTGAGGGTTATCTGTATCAAGCACTATCATTTTCTTCATTTGTTTCTCAGTCTCTTGAAAGCTTCTGACAAGATTTCTCAGAGATACAGATTGTAATCTCTTTAGCTTCCTCCAAGGGTAATTTCTAGCTTGCAACCATGGTCTAAGAGCTGGAATACTCATATCATCTGGATCAGGATGATGCAACTCAGAACTAGACAGTTCTTTTACATTTATTACTTCTTTTGCTCTTGTCCATTCACCATGCTCAACAACAATCTCATTTGGATCTATTGAAGCAACTGAATCTGCATAGATACATTTCTCGTATTCATCGTTAATCTGAGAAACAGTCAGTCCATCCAAATATACTCGATTATATTTCATGTTCACAAGATAATTATATTTTTCTTCGAAGTCTTGTGGTACTTCATCTTGTTCTTGTATATGTTCTTGTGAAGAGAAATGTGATACAAATTCAGCTTCATCAATATCTTCATATCAAGAACTTCATCATACCAATCATCATCGTATATTTCCTCAATATCATCTGAAGCATCAATCTGTTCTTGAATATTTTGTTCTTCAACAGATTCTTTAGGTCTTTGAAGCTTAGAAGAGGATTCAGTTTGAGAATATCTTCTAATTCACTCACTTTCCTTTTGCCTTTTATTTGCTCAAGATTTTCATCAACCTGCATCTTAGTAGTAATCACATGTACTGGTGATATAGGTTTCTGAGCTTCTTTTTCCTTTAGCAATTCAGCTTTGAGATTTTCATTTTCTTTAGATAATTTCTTGAATTTCTCCTCAAGAATATCATAATTTTAATCATAACTTCAAAGTTCTTGATCACGTCTTCTTTATCTTTGGCAATACTTACAATCTTTTCATCTTTTAATGCATTTTCTTCAGACAACTTTAAACTTTCATCTTTTAGCTTTTGAATTTCTTTTTCACAAGATCTGTTTATCTTTTTCATTCTTTCATTCTCTACTTTCAACTCTTCAATCTCTTTTTTTGCTTAAATTTTCTTTTTTCAATTTTTTGATCTCATCAACGTTAACTATTTCCTCTGTTTGTATAGACACATTGTGTGACATACTTACAGGGATTTCTTCTACTCCTTCATTTGTATCAATTTCAAATACTAGATTGAATAGAATATCATTTATAAAGTCAGAATCAAATGTTTGATTTTGAGAATTCCTTTCTTGTATAGCTTCCTCAACATTTTCTTCATTCAAAGGTTGTGGCTCATTTCCAGTATCTTCTGCATTTCTTTATTCATAACCTTCTTGATATGCTTCAGTGGCATCATCATTTCCATCATCATCATCATCACTTTCTTCACTTGATGAAATTTCAGACACATCATCATCACTTTCTACATCAACTTCTACATCTTCAATCAGATCATTTGGATCTATTGGTTCTTCTTCAGTTAGATGGAAGTGTGGCTAAGTAATATCAACTTCATCCATTGATACATTCCTGATATAATCAAAAACTGAAATGTTTTGAGCACCAGTGATCATTGCAAGTCTTTTGTAAACAACCTCTGACATGTGCTCTAACTGAATCTTTTCACCAATAACTTTCTCAGCATACAGATCTGGATTTGCATCATAATGAGAAGTTGAAGAATCTTGGGTACATCAAATACTTATGCCTTACTCCTCTTTCAAGATTAAAAATGAAACCGTTCATTATCCACTTAGCCATATTAAATCTTCTGTTTGTGGATAAGGCTATAATTGGAGATGCAATGTCTACAGGGAATGAATCCCAACCAGCACTTCGTTTAGACATGCAATGTTGAAAGATATAGCATAAAAGCTTCCAATGCTTAAATACATGAGCTCTAAAAAATTGCTTCTTAGGGAAATGATCTGGATGACCCATCTGTAGAAAAACCTCTCTACATTCATTAAATGTATATTCTGATAAATCTTCAGGATCATTATCACCTAGTCTTAGAGCTTGTCTGATTGCTTCTTCAGAAACTTCAAGCATTCTTTCTTATGTGATGAAGGCTCTTAAAACTTTGTTTCCTTGATCATCTCTTTCAACTTGAGCAATTCTCCAGAATTTTTTAATCATTCTTCCATTTATCATGAGCCTTGCACACATAGCATACACATATTTTGTTCTGAGTAAAAATCTGATAATATCTTCATATCTAGTAGCTTCTCTGTTTTCATCATCTAAAAAAGCAGCTACATTATTCTTTGGCTCAAATTTTAATTTTGCCATCTACAAACACACAAAAGTATTATGAGAACATTGAATATTGATTATGAAATTTATTTCTACATATGACTTTTGATTTTGACTTTTGAATTTGACCTTTTTATTTTTACTTTTGAATTGAGATTTCAAGTTGTAAAACATTAATCTTTATTCATTTTGAATTTACTATTTAACATTTCAATTTTGATTTAATTTTTTTTTTGTTATTATTTTTTTTATTAATTTTGTTCAAAGAATGACTGTCTGTTCATCTTCTTCTTCTTCGACTATGTAAAATCGACTGAGTTCATCATCAACAAAACATTTTCACTTTAAGATCAAAACAATACATCACTGTACTCGAAAATGAGTTGTTATCAATAATCCAGTATCAATTTTTGATATAATACTCATTTGATCAGATTAACTTGGATTATATTGGGTTCGAACGCCCAAATAGCATTCAACCGTCTATAACAATGCACTGATTTAACCCAAAATTTATATATTTGAATCACAAACTTATGTTTATATATTTAAATACAATGTATACTCAATGGATTTGATTCGATTTCAGATGAAATAAGGATGTGATGATACTCGACAGTCGCAAGTTCGAGGGTTTTGTTCTGAGAAATTTTGAAGTGAAAATGAGAAATACACATAAGTGTTCAATTTATATAAGTGAAATTTTTAGGCGTATGAGCACTGTTTGGACGTATGGTCCCTGTTTGGGCGTATGAAAACCTAGAATTCACTTATTTTGTTAGACGCATGAGCACTGTGTGCGTTTTAAATCAGACGCATGGGAACTGTTCAAACGCATAAGCACTGTTTAGGCGCTTTTGCACTGTTCAGTCGCATGGACTTTGTGAAACGTCTAACACTTGAAAATTTGAAACTATGTAGACGCATGAGACATGACAAACATCTCACACAGAAACACTATTTAGACGCATGGGATTATCACAAACGCCCAACACTTGTAATTTTCATAGATGTATTACAACTGTTTAGACGCATGGGAATGAATCAAACGTCCAACACTTTGTATAATCCTGAAAATTTCATCATGCTCCTATTGAGGCGCATGTGCACTATTTAGGTGCATGAGTTGACTTTCATGATTTAAACACTTATGATTTCCAATTTCTTCACTTGCACACTTTTTACCATTTAGATCCCCAAATTTTGAACTTTTTGCATATTGCACTTTCAATTTATAAAATTTTATTTTCTATTTCTTTTTAAATTTCTTTTTGTCCCTTCATTTTAGTCTCAACATAAAATCAAATATCATCTGATTTTCAACTTAAAAAGCATTTATTTGCAAAGATTATGTAGATTCATATTGTAATTTTCAAACACATTCTATTTTCAGTTTACACAAATACTTTGAACATAAAGCATCATCCTTTCAATTCAACATTTCAAATTTTGATTATGATTATTGAATATTTTCTGAGAACAACTCTTTCAGTTATTACTCCCCCTAAACTTTTAAGTTTGAAAAACTTATAAGTTTCTTATGAAAAAAAAATAAGATCACACATTGAGACATTGCCTTCACACACAAGACATGCATAAAAGAAAAATGAAAATAGAATCAAAATCTAATATAAGCACAGAATAAATGTCTGCAGAGAGATCGTATTAATGAAGATCAGCACATTAAAATAAAATAAATATGGAGATTCATAGACAATGAAAAAATCCTGATCAAGTGTGTTTTAGGTCAGTGATATCACAGCAAAGGAGACACAAGATCTAAGGACAGACAATGAGTGTTTTTGACACAATTATCAACTCTTACTTTTCAATTCTTGGATTGATTAGTGGTGATTTAGATATGACATGATGTAAAACATACAGAGACTAAGAGAGCTCAACTATCATCATGAAATGTAAGAAAGAACACATGCTCAACTTATTACCTGAAACATAGATATCACCAAAGTTCATGTTACTAAGTTTATAGAGGATGATCATGGATAACCATTTGATCAGCTCTGACTATTCATTTGAATAGGTTGTGCACATTGGCATCTTTTTGAATCAAAAAGAGAATCCAAGTCTGTAATGACTTACAACAGAGGATATCTCAGTACTTCAAGTCTATGATGACTCCTAACAGAGAAGTAAAATGATGCTTTGTAACAGATCTCATGATTTCACATAGTTTCAACAGGTGTGAGAGATGTATCTTAACAAACATTCATTCTGATAAGCTAAAACAACTCAAAAGTACTCAGATGAATACACATAAGCATGTATGTTTAGTTTGATCACAAGAATTTACTTTTTTAGCATAATAGTCAGATATTGTCTACACATCATATCTGATCATGTCTAGACTTTATTAATGAGTGATGTATGCAACTGATCTCACTAATGTACTGTCATTTCTCACATGTTATGAAACATAATCCTTTCTAAAAAAACTCTATTTTTGTATTTTTGATATATATTTTTGTATTTGATTTTTCTATGAAAAACATAAAATCACACACACACAAAAATATAAACAGGCAATTAACAATGAGAGTATCACTTATTATGAACTTTTGATTTAGGGAGATCACATATGATTTATAAGACCAATTGATTCTACTAAATACTCAAACCCTCCTGGTAGGAAGGCTTTATAAATAGATCTGCCAATTGTTTTTCTGTTGCAATTTGAATCAATATGATTAATCCTTTTTAGAGTTGTCTCTAAGAAAATGATAACGAATTTCGATATGTTTTGTTTTTGAGTGTTGAACAGGATTAGCTGTTATGAACATAGCAGCTGTGTTATCAATGTAAATTGGTGTTTTAAGAAAGTTGAACCCATAATCCAGTAATTGATTTTGCAACCAAAGGATTTGAGAACATCCTGCTGATGCAGCAATGTACTCAGCTTCTGCAGTTGAAACAGAGACATTTGTTTGTTTCTTACATTGCCACGAGTCTAATCTGGGACCAAGAAATTGACATCCACCCGAAGTAGATTTTCTATCTTGACAGCATCCACCATAATCACTATCTGTATATCCATATAGTTCAAAGTTACCCTCGTAAGGATACCAAAGCCCTAAGGTTGGTTTACCTTTGAGATACCTGAATATCCTTTTGACAGCAATTAAGTGAGATTCTTTCGGGTCAGATTGATACCTGGCACATACACAAATAGCATACATAATGTCTGGTCTAGATGCAGTAAGCTACATCAAAGAACCTATCATTGATCTGTATGACGTTTGGTCAATAGATTTTCCTTTTGGATCAGGTTCAATCTTGGTGTTAACATCTGCTGGAGTTCGTATGGACTGACAGTCTTGCAACTTAAATTTCTTGAAGAGCTTGTCAACAAACTTTTCTTGATTGATGAAGATTCCATTTGTAGTTTTCTTGACTTCAAGTCCAAGAAAGAAGTTAATCTCTCCCATAGAACTCATTTGGAATCGAGATTTCATGATTTCTTCAAATTCATTACACAATTTTGGACAGGTAGAACTAAGTATGATGTCATCAACATACACTTGTACACATAAAACATCATTATTATCCTTCTTTATGAATAAAGTTGGATCAATTTTCCCTTGTGTGTATCCATGTTGAATTAAGTGTTGTGACAACGTCTCATACCAAATTCTAGGGGCTTGATGAAGTCCATATAAAGCTTTACTCAGTTTATATACTCGATGTGGAAATTGTGCATCCTCAAAGCCTGGAGGTTGCTTCACAAACACATCGTCAGTGATTGGACCATATAGAAATGCACCCTTACATCCATTTGATACACCTTGAATTTCATGAATGAAGCATAAGCCAGAAAAACTCGAATTGATTCAAGTCTTGCAACTGGTATCATAATCTATACCTTCTTCCTGTGTGTATCCTTGTGTAACAAGTCTTGCTTTGTTCCTTATTACAACACCACGATCATCAGTCTTATTTCTAAATAACCATTTCGTGCCAATTGCATTTTCTCCATTAGGTAGATCCACCAAATTCCACACTTCTTGTTTGTGGAATTGAAGTAATTCTTCTTGCATGGCATCTATCCAACCATTGTCCTTTAATGCTTCAGGAACATTTTTAGGAACAATTTGAAAAAGAAAACAAGAGTATAGTATACGTTTGCTTGTTCTGATTTACTCCTTGTTGTTCTCTCATTCAATGAACCAATAATCTGAGAAATTTTATGATTCTTGTGAATACGAGATCTAGTAATCTCATCACATTGAACATTACATCCAGATTTGTTTGATTCAAGTTGGAAAACTCATGTATCAAAGTAGAAGAATGTGGATTGAAGTTTGGAACTTGAGTAGGTGAATTGACAAAGTAATCAAAGTTGCCTGTATCAACTACATCACCTGAAATGGATGATGGTCCAGACTCAGGTATCACAAACTCATTACCATCATTAGGAATATTTTGTGATTCTTCCTGATTAATTGACTCTGAATGATCTAAAACTATATTTTCATGGTTTTGTATTGTTGAATCCTTGACAAATGACAAAAATGGGTAGTCTGAGCTTGAATCATCTGGGTCATCAGAATCTGAATCTTCATTGAAAGATCCAAAATCTCCTCTTGAGTTCTTCTTATCTGTAGAATTAAGACAATTTGGTTGATCAAACAAATTAGATTGAAAAAAGTTTGATAATGAATCTAAGTCAAATAACCATGCAGGACCATTTGAAACTGATGGAAAAGAACTTTCCAAAAATTTAACGTTGAATGTTTCAAGGATTACATTGTCCTAGAGTTGTAGACTTGATAGGCTTTTGAAACCGATGAATATCCAACGAAAAATCCATTATCAGATTTTGCTTCAAATTTTCCTAATTGATCACTTGAATTAAGAATCATAGCAGCACAACCAAATGATTAAAAAGTTTATGTTCGGTTTTCTGCCAAACATTAACTCATATGGAGTTTTCAGTTTATCTTTGACAATTAAGATTCGATTCCGAACGAAACACGCAGTTGATATTGCTTCATCCCAAAAAGTGATAGGGACTTTTGCATCAGCTAACATAGAACGAGCAGCTTCAATCAGTGTTTTATTCTTCCTTTCAGCAACTCCATTTTGTTGAGGAGTTCTGGGAGCACTAAACTGATGAGCTATCCCTTTCTGTGCACAAAACATTTCAATGTTAGCATTTTTGAATTCTGTTCCATTATCACTTCTTATTATTTTCACTTTCTTGTCTAATTGATTTTCAACTTTAATGATAATTCTTTTAGTAATTCAGCTGTTTCAGATTTGGCATAAAGAAAGAAAACCCTGAAAATCTTGTGAAGTCATCAATAATAACTAAACAATATGATTTTCGTCCAATACTCTTGACGTTTGTTGGTCCAAAAAGGTCCATATGTAACATCTGGATAGGTTTGGATGTTGAGTTTATAGGCTTGGACTTATAAGACGCTCTGTGTTGCTTTCCCTTCAAACATGCTGAGCAGTGATCATTTGTTGCAAACTTCTTGGATGGAAGTCCAATGACATGATTTCCTGCTACAAGCTTATTCATGTTCTTGAAGTTTGAATGATCGAGACGTCTATACGAAAGCTGGCTTTCATCATTTGATGCGTTTGCAATTAGACATGTTGTTTCAGTTGAAGGATCAACTTGAGACATATCCATTTGTATACATCTCTGTCTCTCTCAGCTGTACAATCACCCAATCTTTGCTTATCTTGAAACCTGGCTTCAAAACATAACAGAATGAATCATCAAACAGAACAGAATAAGATTTGTCACATATTTGAGATACGCTTAAAAGATTAAAGTTCAACTGTGAACAAAAGTTGACTTTATCAAAGCTTATTATCCCATTGGATACTGTTCCTTCTCCGTTATTTTTCCTCCGGCATCACCACCAAAGGCGACGTGAGTTCCATCTTTTGACTTAAAGTCTTGTAACAAGACAGTATTGCCTGTCATGTGCCGAGTACACCCACTATCCATATACCATGAATTGATTGGTCTTTTTTGGGCGTACCTGCACTACAAGAAAGTTAAGTTGAAATATCTACCCAAGCCGAATTGTCTTGGGCTTTCCAAATTTATCAACAACTGTAAATTGTTTATAATGGAGATTATTCAAATCAGTTTATTTTTGATGAATTTACCATTTTATTTTGAAACTTGTTTGATTTATTTTTTGTGAACATTCATACCATTTGATTGATCATCTTTTGAAATGTATTGATGACTAACATTTTATTATTCGTCCTTACAGGTCTTGGTATGAAGTGTTCTTGCATGTTATGTTTTGAGCTCACATTATTGTTCTTAGGAAAAGATCTCAAACCTACATTAGGTTGATTAATGTCTCTTTGAAATCCATTAGTTTGATTTCTCAAATATTGTGAATTAGCAAATCCTTTGCTCATGTTTGGTTTTGCAAAGTTTCTAGTGAGAGATCTATTTCAAAAGTAACAATTTGCAGTGTTGTGAGTCTTTTCATCACAATAAGTACAATATTTGTTATAATAACAACCTGCTATCGAATGATTTCTCATGTCACATATGTGACAGTACTTGTTGAAGTAGCACTCAGCAGTATTGTGATTATTCATATCACAAATTTCACAGTAATTTTGTGGAGTTAAAAATAACTTTTCGTTAACTTTTGACAATGACATAATGTTTTATTTTGGTGTCAAATAGTTAAACTGTTGTCTTTCATTTTTCACAGTTTGATTTTGTGTCAGATTATTGTTCATTTGTTTATCATGAACTTCCTTCTTGAATATATTAGGAACAAATCTTTTTGCTACAGCGAAAGTCTTTGAATCTGAACTAGATTTCAGATCAGACTTTGATTTGTTCATAATATTTGCTTTATTATTTGGAAGAGAATTCATATTTAACATACCTACTGACACAAATTTAATTGGTTTTAGTTTTGATGCTTGATTTGTTGCTTTAATCAAATTTTCTGAACTTTTGTTTTGTTCAGATGTTGCTTTTGCAGATTTCTTTCTTCTTCTTTGATTCTTTGATTTAGAAGAACTTGGTTTATTTTCAGATTGAACTCATCAGAAGATTCCTTTTCTGATTTGAAATTGTTTCATATTGATGGTGTTTGAATCTTCTGATGTTCCTCTCTGTTGTTTATCCTTGTTTCGAACTATCACTTCTTCTATTACATTATGAATTTGATCAGAAGAGATATTTTTTTTTGGTTGTTTTGGTTCAATATTTTTATCTTGATTGGATGACCATTTTTGATTTTTCTTGATCTTTTTCAACAAACACTTGAACATTTCTTTTCTTCTTCTGCATTCTTGTTTTTGATCTGGAAGGCTTTAGGCTTTGCTTTATTTTCAGGTGAATGATCATGAGTATTCAAATTCTCTGGTAGTGTGTTTGTGATAGATTCAGGCATAGGTTCATGAGTGAAACCTAACCTTACTTTTTGTTTATCTTTCCTTTCACTGATTAGTTTTTCTACTATCATTTTTAAACTCTTTACTTTTGCCAGATCAACTTGAGTAGCAGCATGTGCTATTTTCTCTTGGCAAGATACTTGGTCATCTCTTCTAGTTGTTTTGTAAACAATTCTAATTCTTTGATTGTTTTGTTCCATGAATTTGAAGAGAGATAATCTTTTGATCTGTAGTTTTATGATCAAATTAAGTTGGTTATGCATAGATTCCTCTTGTTTTAGCTTTTCACAGATTTTGAATGAATAGTTTGTGTAGTGTTCAACATGTTCATAGCATGATTTGGTGCAAAGCTTTTCTCTTACTTCTGATGGTATTTCAGGAAATTTGGGAACTATGGTTTCAGGTGGTGGAGTAGAAGAGTTAACCTTTGGTTGATCATACTGACCATTAGAGCTACTTCCTCTGTATCTTCTTTAGGATCAAACTTGTCCCTCCAATCATAGTCATCTTCCTCTTCATCACTTTCCACTTTTGAGTCATTGTTTTCTGAACAATCTTCTTCTTGAATTTTTGCAACAAGAGATAAACTTGATGTTAATTCATTTGTAAATTGATCTGCATATGCACTCCAATCATATCAATCTTTATGCTGAATACTAGTGCTTTCTTTGTTTCATCAGATGATTTGGTTTCATCTTTAAGCTCTAGCATAGGAAGACTTTGATAAAGCTTTTGAAAAGTCTTCTGAGCTTGTTGAAACCTTTGATTATTTGAGCTTGATTGAGCACTTCCTCCATTATTCCTTGGAGCTTTGCATTCTCTTGGAAAGTGTCCCATAACTGTTGCAGTTAAAACATCTAGCTTTTGACTTGTCAAATCCAACAGTCTTGTTTGCACTAGGCTTGTATTTCTTGTTGACATAAGAATGTTTTGAGTCCTGTAGGCAATACCATCTGCCAGTTCAGGTCCATCTCTTCAACATCTTCAGCATCCATCTCAAATAAATCCTGGAAATAAAATCTAGTTGAGTTAAATGGCTACCTTGATATGCTTGAAAGCTGGCCATAAACGCACTGAATGCAGTTTTGGACTCTTCATCCTCTAATAGGATGTTAATCACATCTTTAACTTTGCTAGATTTAGTAGAGTTAGATGATGAAGAAGTCTCTGTCTGAATATTTGATGATTGTGACTATGGTTTAGGAGGAGATTGAGAATGAGACTGAGTTGTATATGCAGGTTACTGTAAATGATGAATCAGTGAAAAATCCTGCTCCAACAAACAAATCTCCCTCTTCATCATGACTTTTCTCACTCTTTGCCATGAATGCATTCTCTATAGTGGTTGCAGAGAAGCAACAAACTGATATTGAACATTGATGCTGCTCTATCATTGTTCCTTGAGCTTTCATCAATCTCCACTGATTCTATTTTTGCAATAAGAAGATCTAGATCCATTGGAAACTTCTCAGTATGCTTTAGTAAAGTTACAGTTTGTTTCCATGATGATGGTAAAGCATTGAGTAGTCTGAGATTTAAATCTTCAAGATCAGGTTTGATACCAGCTGTTGACATCTCAGTTATGAGTTGAACAAATCTGTTCATCATCTGATTTATTGTCTCTCCAGACAAATGTTGAAACAATTCTAATTGTCTTTTCAGCTTTTGTTTCTTTAGATTTGGAATCTCCTTACCTCCTTCGCAAATGATCTTTAATGCTTTATATAATGTATATCTAGTTTGATATGCATCAAGCCTTGTAAGAACTTCCAAAGGTAGTCCTTTACACATAAATGAATAGGCTTTAATATCATTCTTAACTCTTTTCAGATCATCTCCTTGAAGATCATCTTCTGGATAAGGTTCTGGAGAATCATTAGTATACACAAATCCTCTGTCTGGTCCATCAGTTATTATAGAAATGTATGGTCCTTTTTCTATAGATTTCCAGAGATCAGTGTCAATGGAATTAAAATGTTGTTTTAGTCTAAGAGACCAATTTTTGAAATCAGCTCTATTTTTAAGTTTTGGAACTCTGTTTTCAAAATCTTTTGATTTTACCATTTGTATATTTTTTTTGTTTTCTTTATTTTGAATTTTTAAAAAAATTGAAAAAGTTTTCAAAGAATTTTTTTAATAAAAATTCTAAGTATCAAGGTTGAAACGTCTGAACAGTATTCAAACGCCTCAACAGTTGATGCGTCTAAGTTGAGAGTTGTCTAAGGGAATGCCTTAGAAACTTTTTTTTTCAAAACGTCTAAGTATTAATGCGTCTGGAAGGTTTCAAGAGCCTAAACAGTTGTCAAACGCCTGAATAGTTTTCAAACGCCTAAACAGTTGTCAAGCGTCTAAATAGTTGTCAAACGCCTAACAGTTTTCAAGCGCCTAAGAATTATCAACTCAACAAAAGTGATACGTCTGAGATTCTTCTCTTCAACAGTACTCAAACGACTGACTAAAAACATCTACACAGTGTTAATGCGACTAACACTTAGACAAATTTTCAGTCAATCTCAGCTCATGCGACACATTCATCATCTTCAAATGAATGTAACAAACTCAAATCTTCTGAATTCTTCAAATTTTGTTGAATTCGATTGAAACTTTCCAATTAAATGAGTTTTATGCCGATAAACATTCTTCTTAATATCAATTTCTTCACTTCAACACAAATCACTCAATTTTCAATTTTCATTTCGAAACTTCAAACCTTTTTCGAACAACAATTTCAACAAATTGACTTGAATTTGATGAATTGATCTGCTAATTGTGATTCAAATCATGTTTCTGATGATGAAACACAACTGAAATTCACAAATTTTCAATTGAATTGTATCTCAATCACAGATTCATTGAGATTTTGAGGTTTTTCAAGTTCGATAAACTTCAAAAAGTCAATCACTAACAGCTTACCAACAGCTCTGATACCATTTGATAGGATCAATGAATCAATCTGTGATGATTTATGAACACAATTCAATGAAATTCACACAAAGTAATCAAATCAAAACAAAATATCAATAAAGTTCAAGTTTTCATTAATATCAAGCTAAGACAATTACAAGTATGAAAAGCAGATTCGAATATCTTGTGTACTCGTTACTATCTACCTGCAAATCTAAGCTATTTATACTGAAAACAAAAAGTAAAGGAACTAACAAATTACACAAATAGTCCCTATACTATTACAAACTATCAAAAGACAAATAAAGACAACATGTTAATCTTTCTTAGAGCACTTAACACTTAGCAAAGATAGACTTGGGCCTATCAAGCCTGCTTTCCTCGATGCAAGTCGATCCTAGCTTCCCTCCACCTCAGCTTGCCTTCTATCTTTGCCTTTTTATTCTATGTCCGTTGCTTGTTCCCTTCTCTTTCACCATGGAGATGTGATTACAAGATTTGGATGCCAACAATCTCAATAAAACCTGATTCTGTAACAGCTTGTTCTGTCACAGCATTTTCAACTCAACCTCCTAGTTGTAAGGTAGCAGGAATAGATCTACTAGGCCTTGAGTCGGGTTTTCACTCCTCTCACCTCACTACTCTCTTTGGTTCTGCCTTGTTGAGGCCTGTAGAGGGAGCTACAAACTCTTCTCGGTCTCTACGATTTCACAAAGTCTTATTGCAGACCTTCGTCTTCACAGTTTGTTGTTGTAATCGACTCCTCCGCTTGGCGTTGTCCCTATAGGTTGAACCGCTAATGCCTCCGATTAGAGATTTCACAATGCCATAGGATTGATTGAAGTTTCTGGTCGGGTAACCTTTCATTCCTACACCCAGAATAAAGGCTTCTCTGCCGTAGTTGGGTTCATACTCCTTTGTTTAGGACCAACGTGAAAATAAAGATTAATCTTTTGAGTTTCAAAAGAGCAAGATTGATGTTTTGAGTAAAAAATAAAAAATAATAAATAAACAAAAAGATGGATGCATTTTGTATATCTGAAAAACCGCTTGTATTGACTTTTTTGTGTTTTATTTCCTTGTTTTGTTGCCTTTTTTGGTTAAAAAGTATTATATGACCATCTTGACTTAAGACAGAATGATATATTTCAATATCAATATAGGTACTTTATGACCTGTGAATCTTTAAGCAATTTGAATGCACTAATGCATTCATCAGAAAATACGAATTGAGCGTCTTTCTCGAGAAGTTGAGTCATTGGTCGAGTGATTTTTGAGAAATCTTTGATGAAACGACAGTAGAATCCTGGATGACTTAGGAAACTTCTGATATCTTTCACGGTTGTGGGATGTGGAAGTTTAGAAATAGTGTCGACATTGGCTTGATCGACTTCAAGCCAAAGTCAAGAGATTTTATGTCCTAACACTATTCCTTCCATAACCATGAAGTGGCACTTTTCCCAGTTTAAAACAAGGTTAGAATTTTCACATCTAACCAGCATCTTTTCCAGATTTTGAAGACATTGCTCAAATGAGTTTCCAAAGATGGAGAAATCATCCATGAAAACTTCCATTGAGTGTTCAATCATGTCATGAAAAATTACTACCATGCATCTTTGAAATGTAGCAGAGCATTACACAATCCAAAGTGCATTCGCTGATTAGCAAATGTGCCATATGGACAGGTGAATGTCGTCTTCTCTTGATCTTCGGGAGCAATAGGGATTTGAAAATAACCTGAGAAACCATCCAGGAAACAATAGAACATTTTTCCAGATAATTGCTCAAGCATTTGGTCGATGAAAGGAAGAGGGAAGTGATTTTTCCTTGTGGGGTCATTGAGTTTGCGATAGTCTATGAAACTCTCCATCCGGTAACCGTACAAGTGGAAATAAGCTCATTCTTCTCGTTAGTTACAATAGTCATTCCTCCTTTCTTTGGAACAACTTGGACGGGATTGACCCAAGGTGAATCAGAAATAGGGTAAATCAAACCAGCATCTAGCAGTTTGATTACTTCTTTCTTCACCACCTCTTGCATGCTCGGGTTTAAACGTCTTGAGGTTGAATGAAAAATTTGAAGTTCTCCTCCATCAATATTTTATGAGTGCAAAAGGATGGATTGATTCCCTTGTTCTCCATGATTTTCTGTGCAATTGCTCATTGGTGTGCCTTTAGCATATTGAGCAACTTGTTCTTCTCATCAATTGATAAGCGGATGAGATTATGACAAGAAGTTGAGTTGTGTTTTCAAGAAAAGCGTATTCGAGATGAGATGGACGTTCTTTGAGCTCTAAATCTGGAGGGTCTTCTATAGAAGTTTTGGCTTTCGTTCTAGATCTTGCTTAATGATCTCAAATGCTTCTTGATGAAGTGTTGTTTTATCAACTTCAAGTTCTGGGATGATTTGGTTCTCACAGATGAGTTCGGTGATATGGACTTTTATTAATTGAGTGTTGCAAGCTTCATTTTGAAGGGTTTTCTTCAAATGACGGCTTATGATCGAATCGCAAGCATCAACATAATAGGGTGAGTCATCATGATGTTGAGGGTGTTTCATGGATTGGTCTATATGAAAGTTACTTCCTCCTCGTCTACTCTAAGCATGAGTTTGCCTGTACAAACATCAATGACGGCTCGAGCAGTCGCTAAGAAAGGTCGACCTAGGATAAGTGGAACATTTTTGTCTTCATCTATGTCAAGGATCACAAAATCAACGGGAATACGAATTTGTCAATTTTAACTAAGAGATTTTCAACGATGCCCCTCGGATTTTTGACCGAACGGTCAGCTAACTGGTTGCTCATACGGTAGGTCTAGGTTCACCTAGGTTTAATTTTTCGAAAACTGCATAAGGCATAAGGTTAATGCTTGCTCCTAAATCAGCTAACGCATTACACAAAAAGATTTCCTATTAGGCAAGGTATGGTGAAACTTCTGGATCAGTCATGTTTTGAGGTAGTTTGTTTTGAAGAACGGCAGAGCATTCCTCATTCAAACTACGTGTGATAACTCTTCCATCTTCTTTTTGTTTAACAAGGCACCTTTTAGAAACTTAGCGTAGTTTGTTATTTGTGCTAAGGCTCCACCAAGGGCAGATTGATGTGGAGTTGCTTGAACAACCCAAGGAATTTTCCGTATTATGCTTCCATTCTTTGTTGTCTCAAATGACCTGGATATGGAGGTGTGGAACATATGGAGGTGGTGGAACGTATTTCTTTGCTGGTTCTTCAATAACAATAGGTGCTTTTGCTTATCACTCGCATTACTTGGAGTTTCAGTTTCTACCTCTTCAAGGATGGGTTGTAATGCGGTGCATCACCTTGAGTGGTTTTGCCACTCGTGGTGGTGATGGCTTTGACTTGAGCATTAGGGTTTGTTACAGTGTTGCTAGGCAAAGCTCCTTGAGGTCTTTCAGATAGCTATTGTGTTATTTGACCTACTTGGTGCTCTATGGTTTGCAATGATGCTTTGTTGCTTTTGATGTCAACTTTGTTTCTTTGGAACCTCTCCTCATTTCTTCGATCAGATTTCTGGATGTGCTCATCTGTGGCTTGTGTGGTTACACAACTGTTGCAATATGTATTCCATTGATGATGCTCCACGGTCTTGGTTACTACTGCTTGACCTTGGTATGGTGGTTTCTATTGTTGGTAAGGTGGCCTTCAGTTGAATCCAGATGATTGTTGGTTATTACCAGCATCTCTGTAATTCGAGTTGCTTCTCCAATTTGAGTTGTTGTTGTATGAGTTGCTTGGGCCTCCTACGTAGTCAACATCTTCAACCATCATAATGTCTTGTGGACATTCGTTGGTCTTGTGTGAACTTCCACATGTGTTGCATCGCGTTGGAGTTGTCTTTAGCTCATTTTGCAATTGTTCGAATTTTTTGGTTAGAGCTTCTAATTGGGCTGCAATTAGGGTTTCAGAGTCTACTTGATGAATATCTTTAGAACTAGGTTTGGTTCTTAAGGGATTGTAGGCAAAGCTCTTCTTAGCTAAGGCTTGTTATGCTTCTGTTGGCGTGACACTTCCGAAATCTCCTCTCGCACTTTGGTCTACCACTTGCTTGTGGGCTCCGCTGATTGCATCGTAAAAGGTTTGACACTGCAGCCATAGATCAATTCCGTGATGTAGGCATCTCCAAAGGAGACTTTTTTATCTCTCCCATGCTGCGTGTAATGATTCATCGTCGTCCTGGGGAAAACTTGTGATGCTGCTTCTTAGTTTGGCAGTGCGATCGGTTGGAAAGTATTTTAAAAGGAATTGTTCAGCCATTTCCGCCCATGTGGTGATGGAACCAGGCGAAAGTGAATCAAGCCAATCGATGGCTCGGCCTCGAAGTTAAAATGGAAAAAGTCTTAGTCGAATGGCGTCGTCTGAAAAGTTATTGATTTTGAAGGTAGCATGGATACGAAGGAATCGTGATATGTGAGCATTAGGATCTTCGTCTTGTAACCCATGGAACTGAACAGAGTTTTCTACAAGTTGGATAATACTAGACTTAATCTCAAAATTGTTGGCCCCTATTGTTGGTTGGACAACACTAGACTCATAATCATCTATTGATGGTGTGGTATAGTGTGTCATCTTTATTTCCTCATCTTGGTTAGCCATGTCTTCTTGAGATGGTGTATCTTCCAAAATGTCTTCTTCAATGACTGGTGCTTCTTGTTGTGATCTTTTGCACAATCTTTGACGGAAAAGTTCATAACTAGATGAGTCGGACATATACTAACTTAAAGAAGCATAAACTAACTAAGGCTTAAAATGAATCAGGAAAAAGTAACTAAACTAACTAGGGCAAACTACATAAAAATAAAAATGAAGTTTCAACAAATATATTAATAAGTTATATACAAGTTAGTCAAAAATTTAGTTTGTCTTTCAAACTGACGTGTGTCCCCAGCGAAGCCAAGGTTGTATCATCCATAATCTCCAACACCACAGCATCGTGGCTCTCCTTGGGCAGAGAGGGCGGCTTCTCATCAATGATCATTTGGAGAAACCTAGGGTACATGCAGAAACCCTCTTTACCCTTGGCCTCTAGATTCTCTATCAGATAAGAGAATATCATGATCGAGAAGTTGAAAGGGTGGTTCAGAACCAGTGCCACGTAGGCATTTTGAATCTGGTCTGAAAGATCATCAAACCCACCCCTTCGCGAAGCCAAGCACGTAAGGATGACATGTGCTAAGTACTTGTACTGGGGACACAGGTTGCTATTGTTGAGCACACCTGCATTAATATCCCAGGGTACTTCATCCTTAAGAAGCACCCTCTCACAGTCAACGGGTGAAGACTGGTAGGGTGATCAGCATCGTCACCCAAGGCAAGTACCCGTCGTATATCCTCAGCTGTGACCTCGATCGCCTGCCAAAAAATACTACTGCGGATGTTGTAAGGCTCGTGTGTACGGTTAACCGATGCCCCCTCCTAGAAGTCCTGCTGAATATACCTGTAGGGACTGCATGGCGTGGATATAGCCCTGTAGATCCTGGATCTCTTAAGGAATGCGATAATACCCGCAAACTCGGTGCCATTCCGAGTAGTGGCATCTAAGTGAGCACATATCTTGTGCTTGGGGTTGATGGATGATAGAGTGCAGATAGTATATATATTTTGATAAAGATTTATTGCAGAGATTCAGTTTTTATTGGTTATTACTAATACTAAACCACACACACAAAAGGCAGTGTACCTGTCTTGTGGTAATATAATGTTGGTAAGAACCGAGTATCAATCCGTGGACACACCTAGCCTACTCAACAAACTTGATGTTTGACTATCAGATTTGGTGTTTGTTAAAGAAAAGGATAATTCGCATTGGAAAGATTTTTAGGATTTAAAATAAACAATAATAGAAAGAAAGTAAACTAAGATTTGAAGCGTTTGGATTTAAAACCAAGGAATAAAATTTATCATCCTAATTAGATTCCACTTATGTAACCATGATGAATTGGTGGTGTGATTTAAAGATATAGATTAATTTAATTATGTTAATTTTTATAAAGATAAGCTGGTGTGATTTCTCGTCAATCCTGCTGCCGTAGTGACTTGATCCTGTCAGGCTGAGTTTTACTGCTCATATCAAAGCCCTAGTAATGTAGGTAAAATTTTGTGGCCTATTTGACATACGATTTCTGAAAACATAACTTAATGTTAAAAAGAGAGTTGATCAGGTTCCTTCCTAACATACTGTTAATTTTAGAATACCGTAACAATTACTGGAGTTTCCAAACTAATAAAAGGGAACCCGCAAATGATCAAAAAGTTAAAGTGACATGATTTCTAATAACCATTTCTAGTTCATTAGCCATGGATTTATTATGAAGACCGGTTTCGCGAATGAAAGTTAATCATACGGTTTTTCAACTTTGTATGACGATCACAATCACAAACCATAAATTTATAACTTCCCGTTAATGTAGATGCTACCCATCAATAGTTTTCCCAAGACCACCATAACATTAACATAATATTTATCACACCATTAGTTCATCACAAATTACATAAGTTTTATCCGATTAGGATGATAAAAAGGGATTAGCTCATAATGAGCTTGAACATAACAACATATAACAAAGAAGATAGATATGTAATCATCGGTGAAATGGAACAATCAAACCGATAATCCACAATGGATGGCGTTTAGACGATCCCGAGCTCTTCCAAGTGTTGTATGCACCTCCCGAGCCTCCAAATGACCTTGAAGTCTTGATTCCCGAGAGAGTTCTGCAGAGTAACTCTCCCACCAAAGCTTGCCAAAAATGGTGAACTTAGGCTTCTATTATAGGCTTTTCGGAGTGTTTAAGCACGGCCCCGTGCCTAAAAGGCACGGCCCCATGCTAGTACAATGCTTACGAAAGTTGGTCGGCTCGTACACGCAGGTCGTGTCGGGCATGGCCCCGTGTTGGAGGTGGGGCACGGCCCCGTGCCTTATAGGGCACGACCCCGTGTCTACTTTTAGGGAACAGTACTTTTTGTCCTGTCAAATGTCCAAACACGGGGTTGTGTTAATTTAGCACAGGGGTGTGTTTCTTGCAAAGCATGGGGGCGTGCTTAATGAGGTACGGCCCCATGCTTGGACTCCAAAGCTTGGATTACTTTAATTTCTTGCTAAATATGCTTCTTTTGTCCATCTTGCCCTTTTAAACACCTGAAAACACAATTTTACATTTTTAAGTATATTTTCATCATTTTAAGAAAGGTATTAAGGAATAAATGATGTGCTTTTGATAGAATTTTTATGTATAATTTGGAGCACATCAATGGACCACTTGTCAGCCATAGATCTGTAATACAAGACACATAGACGTTAGATCACCACATATCAAAAATCAATTCTAATTAACTTGGTTGAATTCAGTCTGGTTCAATCATGCAATTGAACCATGCGACTGTGTTCAGTCGGTTGACCTGGCATGCGACTGGTTGAGCAGGCGACTGAGTTCAATCGGTTGACTGAGTAGGCGACTGAGTTCAATCGGTTGACTCAGCCTGGATTGGTTCAGTCGGTCGACTAAGCTCATTCGAATTATCCATTCGGCCGATTGAGCCATTCGACCAGTTCAATCGCGCGATTGGAGTTCATCCTGGTGTCCAGTCGCATGACCCACTATTCGGTCAGCTGAAATTCGAATTTGAAGCAATTCTTGAAATTAGACGTAGGTATTGGTTCCTTAGACTCACAATCATAATACTAATAACCTAATAAACTTGATTTTAACATTTGACATAGTTTATTTAGGTTATTTGTTCATTTTCAGTTGTGGTTTTTATAAAGGCCGAGAATCACAAATTAGGGCTCGAATCAAACAGCCTTCGGTTACACAACACCGCATTGTACCTGTATAACAAGTACGATTCGTTAGAATGTCGAAATTTGGAGATACAATCGGTTAGGGAAAATTTCAGTAGAGTAATGGTACAATGTGTGATTTTAGGGTGATTAGGAGGTGATGAGGTTATGCGATCGACTATGGCCCTATTTATACTGAATCTGGTTTCAATCGGCCGACTAGACCCATTCGCTCTGTTCATTCGGGCGATTGGACCTCAATCGTGCGATTGGTTCAGTCGATCACATTCAGTCGACCGACTGGATTTCAGTCGGGTGACTGGCTCAATCTGACATGCCATTCAGGTGAATGGTTCATACTCATGTTCCATTCGACTATCAAGTGCATGAGTATGGTCCATTCGTACGGTTGGTCCATACTCATGGTCTAGTTGTGCGATTGGATCATAGTCATGATTTTGACTTTATGACCATTCCACACTTAATCCATTTTAATTTCGATTAAACATTATGAGCATTCGATCATCTCAGACATGATCATTTTAACATGGAAAACTTTTGATCACCTCAGACGTGATCCTTTTAAACAATTTGTCACCTTAGACGTGATGGATTTAACATTTGAAAATACGTATGATCACCTCAGACGTGACCTTTAGGTGATTAAATCCCTTATTGAATTCCATGGCGTAGTCTAATATCTAACAAACTAAATTGACACACTTTAAACAAATAAAAGACTTAAAACTAAAATACAAAACTAAAACTTGTTTTTGAGGTTTTGTGTGAGGTGTAAATCCTAAGATAGAAATGTAATGGATTCAGTTCCAGAAAAGGCAGCTTCAATTCATTTTGACCATAAATGGACCAATTCAATTTGGAATCATACAAGCAAGTCAAATCATTTGTGACATATTATCCTTACATAGACTTTTGACACACATTGGTGATGGTTTAAGGTTTGATTATTTCAACAAGCATTTGTGGATACCACACTTATATGGTAATCAACATTCCTCAGGAGATTTTCGAGCGGTCTCAGGGTAGTTTTCAAGAAGAAACTATTCTTAGAACTTTCAAAGAGAAGCCAAGCCTCAGGTCAGTGCCACCGCATAGCAGAGAGGCGGCAAACAACAATGAATTCTAGAATATATAGGTTATGCTTATCCTCAGGTCAGTGCCACCGCACAGCAGAGAGGCACATAACCTATCTTTTTGTTTGAGCAAGTTTAATCTTTTTGCACAGATCTCACCAACAACATAGGTTATTAGTTTGATTGCTTTTGCATTTTTCATGTGCTTTTGCTCATATTTTGGTCTTACGCTCACATTTCTGGCGGTTATTCTGCTCGTCACCCCTTATTGGAATTTTGTTTATTGTGTTAACCAGGGATAAGATGATAACCCACAGCTTGTTGAACAACTTAGTTTAATCTTGAGATCACCAACAAGGTCTAATCATCTATTGTGTTGAATCTACCGACATATCATTTGCGGTCTAGCAACCTCTAGGTCTACTTTCTTTGTGTTACCTTAGTAGTAGCTAGTTTTATAATAATTTTTCCTTTTATATTGCTCAGACTACACAGACTTATACTTTGAACTTCGCATCTTATTCAGTTTAAAATTTTAAAGTCCCAACTGGTTTGTTCCTGTGTACTATCATTTTCCAAAGTCACTAAATCGGTATCACATATACGATCTAGTTTCAATCAGCTAGCCTCTCCTCCTCCCTCGTTTTTTTTTGTTTTTTTTTTTGTTTTTTTAATGTTACTTACTGACCTATTCTCCCCCTAAAATTCTAAAACCGTAACCGATTTACGCTTTTATGATTTTAATAGCGACAAGATAACACCACTTGATTAAATACTTAAAATAATGAAGATAACAAATAAAATAAAAATTAAAAAAAAATTGACTATACGCACAATCTGACTACATGGCTCAGCTTCAGAATACAATCCCTTTTCTTTTATTCGCCTTGACCCTCTAGACAATATAGAAAACTGGTTATCCAAAAGCCTGGGTATAAAGGCTCACGCATTGAAAATCACGAGTTTATTTAATTCACATCGAGTTATGTTTCTTTCAAAGCATCATATAAAGGAATTTTTGTTGGGATTTTAACATGTTTATCAAAGCTTCATACAACATGATTTATATGAAAACGCAGCGGAATAATATTTTAAAACATATAAGATCTGATTATAAAACCCATTTTATAATAACCCCAAGCCATGGATCTTTATACATAATGCATACAAATGTAAAAACAACAAAACAAGGAACTACAACCTTTGTAGCTACTTAACCCGAGCTTTAAGATGAGAAGGATGGTGATGATCTTGAAGGCTAGATTCCAACAAGCAATCCTCAAGAAGAAATACCCCAAGCACGTGCAAAACACCTCTCTTTGCTAGGATCGAACACCAAGTGTAGTCTCTCTTCCTTGTGAAGTTTTTCAGCCAAGAACCAAAACTTGAAGCTGAAAATTCTTCTCTTGTTCAAATCCGAAAATCTTGAAAGAGAGAGAGAGAGAGAGAGAGTTCTTGTGTAGGTTGAGTGTATGTGTTAAAATGAATTGATTAGAAGCTAATGCATGTGCTTGGAACAATAAAAAGCATTCCCAAGACATACACCAAGGGGGCGGCCGAATGGCTCCCCTTTTTTTCACCAAAATTCAAATTAATCCTTTTAAAGGAATACACTAGAAATCAACCCTTTTATAAAATTGAACCACTTTAATTTTATAACACAATACATATGTTATTTGTCATTCTTTAACTAATTTAAACAATGAACAAATAATCCCTCATGAACAAATTAATACATATAATAATGTTCATCTACAAAAGCAATAATTTAGAAAATCCATTTTCTAAATTGGTGTCACTTATTATTTGTATGATCTTATCAACAAATAAATTTTCTTTCGGTGTTTGTTTGGCTTGTTATTGGGTATGACCCGACTTGGATCATATCACACTAGCCACATCAATTTAATATGAATCTTGGGCAGATCAAATCTTTTAATCTCCCACTTGCACAAGATTCATAGTAGATTGATGCAAGCAGCAAATAACGCCTAGCAACGGTTTGCTACCCCTAATGTATATGACTAAGTGCCATTCAATAACATCATCCTTTTCAAGTACCTTACTTGAATATGTTTTAGGTGAACTAATCATTTATCCTTTTGTTCAGATGTCATGTTAAATCCAAGAGACACAGAATTGTCATTCTCTGATGATTTAACTTTAATAGGCCTTAGACATCTAACTCTCAACGAATAAGAGGAACAAATCCCATCTTGACTACATACGTCTCTCACAATCACTTCGTATCATACCCGAACTCAGCCTTATGTACTGCCAATATTTCAGAACAGCAAAGACTAAGTCAAAATACAATATTCGGTGAATATCAAGACCCAATATGTATCTCAGGTCTGAGGATACTATGATATTCGCCTTTACTCAATATTTCTTATGACTAATCACAAGGATTCCATGCAGAAATAATTGAGTGCGGGTCAGTCCAATATCTATATCCCATAGATATCAATGAACCTTGCTAGCAACCTCTTGCTCTATATTCATACCTTATGAATATCAACCAATCCAAGTTCATTATAGTCTTACATTCATAATTGTTCCCACAAGTATGATCGACTACGAACGTTTAGAATAACTTATTTATTCACGGATTTAAACATGCTAAAATAGAAGAACAAATGAATATTATAACCATGTAATTAAGTCAAATAACATAAGTTCCAATATTCAAATAAAAGTACAACATTAAACCCAGTCACTTGAATATCTAAGTCCCATGGCACAAGCATGACCTTCATGCTTTGCCTTTTCAAGGAGTTTTGTGAGTGGATCCGCAATGTTTTTATCAGTGTGGACTTTGCGAATACATATCTTTCCCTTTTCAACTTCATCCCTTATGTAGTTGAATCTCCGTTCAATGTGCCGAGTCTTTTGATGAGCACGAGGTTCCTTGATTTGAGCAATCGCACCTTCGTTGTCACAAAAGATCTCTAGGGGATCCTGAATGGAAGGGACTACCCCTAGGTCGGCTATGAATTTCTTCAGCCATGCAGCTTCCTGTGCTGCCATTGAAGCGGCGACATATTCTGACTCTGTAGTGGACAACGCTACGACTTCTTGCTTTGAGCTTTTCCAAGAAACAGCTCCGCCATTTAGAAAAAGATGTACCCTGATTGAGATCGTGAATCATCTCGATCGGTTTGGAAACTCGCATCCGTGTAACCTTTTACTACGAGTTCCTCTTCACCAGACCCGTAGATCAAGAACATGTCCTTAGTCCTCCTTAGGTATTTCAGAATGTTCTTGACAGCCATCCAATGACTATCACCAGGATTTTGCTGGTATCTACTTGTCATGCTCAAAGCGCATGACACATCTGGTCTAGTGCATATCATTGCATACATGATGGATCCTATAGCAGATGCATATGGGATTGCCTTCATTCTATTTTGCTCCTCCTTCGAGCTTGGACATTGAGTCATACTCAATATTGTCCCTCTTTGAATAGGTACAGTACCTTTCTTAGAGTTTTCCATCTTGAACCTTTTCAAGATTTTGTCAATGTATGCACTTTGATTCAAACCTATCAGCCGCCTAGATCTATCCCTATAGATCTTTATTCCCAGAATATAGGTGGCCTCACCAAGATCCTTAATGGAAAAACAACTTCCAAGCCAGGTTTTTACACCTTCCAAAGTTGGAATGTCATTTCCAAATAGTAGTATGTCATCGACATACAATACTAAGAAGGTTATTGTGCTCCCACTAGCCTTCTTATACACACAAGCCTCATCAGCGTTTTTGATGAAGCCAAATTTCCTTACTTCATCATCAAAACGGTGATTCCAACTTCTCGATGCTTGTTTCAATCCATAGATTGATTTCTTTAACTTGCATACTTTGTTAGGATGTTTTGGATTGACAAAACCTTCAGGCTGAACCATATAGACATCTTCCTCAAGATATCCATTTAGGAATGCGGTTTTGACATCCATTTGCCAAATCTCATAATCATAATGAGCTGCTATGGCAAACAATATCCTTATAGACTTAAGCATTGCAACAGGTGAGAAGGTTTCATCAAAATCAACCCCTTGAGTTTGAGTGAAACCCTTTGCTACAAGTCTAGCTTTGTAAGTATCCAAGTTTCCATGCATATCGGTTTTCTTCTTGAAAACCCACTTACTTCCAACTACTTTGAATTAGGGGTGGTACAACAAGTTCCCAAACTTGATTGTCATACATGGATTGCATCTCAACGTTCATGGCCTCAAGCCATTTGTCACAATCCAAATTGGACACTGCATCATGATATGTGGTTGGTTCATCGGAGTCAACCACGTAGCATCCATCCATAAAAAATCCATATCTTTCAGGTGGATTACTTGTTCTACCACTTCTGCGAACGTTTTGTGTGTATTGATCAACCGCTTGATCATCCTCAACATCCTTATGTTGAGTGCTAGTTTCAACCAAACGTGTATTAGGCTGTGGTTCTTGTTCCTCCTCAAGATCCACTGTTCTACTACTAGCTCCTTCCATAAGGAACTTGGCTTCTAAGAACTCACCCTTTCTGGAAACAAACACCTTTTGTTCCAGTGGATCATAGAAATAATATCCCATAGAATCTCTAGGATATCCAACAAAGATACACTTGGTGGATCGGACTTCTAATTTGTTTGGGGTGGGAGTCTTAACATACCTCACAACCCCAAACCCTTAAGTATGATAGGGATGGAACTCTTCCATGCCATATCTCAAAAGGTGTCCTTTCCACCTTCTTGGTTGGGGCCATATTCAGAATACGAGCCGCGGAGAGCAAAGCGAAACCCCAAAATGATAGAGGCAATGTGCTTCTAGCCATCATAGATCGGACCATATCCAATAAGGTTCGATTCCTCCTCTCAGACACACCATTATGTTGTGGTGTTCCAGGTGGAGTGAGTTGTGAGACAATCCCACAACTCCTAATATGATCTTGAAAAATATCACTTAGGTATTCACCACCCCTATCGGTGCGGAGAACTTTAATTGATTTGTTGAGTTGATTTTCTACTTCATTCTTGAAGATTTTGAACATTTCAAAAGCTTCATCTTTGTGTCTTAATAAACACGTACCCATAGCGACTATAATCGTCGGTAAAGGTAATGAAGTATCTTTCACCATTCCTAGTCATTGGCTTAAAAGGACCACATACATCCGAATGTATGATACCTAATAAATCTTTTGCCCTTTCGTTAGTTCCACTAAAGGGTGCCTTAGTCATTTTTCCTTGTAAACAAGATTCACATACATCAAATGAATCACATTCATTTGTTTTTAAAAGACCATTCTTTTGAAGTGTTTGTATGCGTTTCTTGTTTATATGACCAAGACGACAATGCCAAAGGTAGGTATCACTCAAATCCAATTTAAGTTTTTTGGTGGTTGCTTGGTATATTGAGCTATCATATGTTGCGTTTTCATGAACCAATTCATAAATACCATTACAAGGTATAGCTTTAAAATAAAATACATGATTTAAAGAAACATGAATATCATTGTCAACAAACTTGAAATCATAATCATATTGTCTTAAACGGGAAACAAAATTGTTCCTAGTCAAACTAGGAGCATATAATACATTACTTAAAATAACTTCCAAACCATTTGGAAGTTTCAAAATGTAGTCTCCTTGGGCTTCCACATGAACCTTTGCACCATTGCCCATGAAGAGACTTATTTCCCCTTTCTCATAATGCTCATTTCTTTTGAACCCCTGCAACAAATTGCAAATGTGAGTTCCACATCCGGTATCTAATACCCATGTGTTAGAAGAAATAACATTTAATTCTATATGTATCATGTATATTATACCTGAGGTTTGCCCCGCATCCCTCTTTTCTCTCAACTCTTTGAGATAGACTGGACAATTTCTCATCCAATGCCCTATCTCACCACATTTGAAGCATGGGTCGTTCACAGCAACCTTTTGCTTCTTCTCCTTGGGTTTTGGAGGTTCCGCCCTAACAACCATCTTCCCCTTTCCCAAACGTGCCCCCTTTCTTTGGCAACAGTTGCCTTGGAGGGGGTAGAGACCTTCTCCTTCTCCCACCTTCATTAATGGTGAGAACGGGTAAAACCCTTTTACCCATTCCCGCCTCAGCTGATTTGAGCATCGAATGAAGTTCATTTATGCTCTTGTCCCATCCGTTCATGTTGTAATTCATGACGAATGCCTCAAACCTTTTAGTTAGGCCATTAAGGATCAAATCCGTGGCCAACTCCTTTGAGACGGGACAGTTCAGCCTTTGAAGGCGGTCGATGTGGCTTTTCATCTTAAGAACATAAGATGAAACTGATTGGGATTCCTCCATCCGACATGCATGAAGCGCTCGAACCGTTTCGAAGCGCTCCACTCTAGCTTGTTGCTGGAACGTTTCCCGCAGCTGAGTGATCATGTCATAGGCTCCATGGAGCTCATACTCCTTTTGGAGTTCGGGTGTCATACTTGCCAACATTAGACAAGAGACCTGGATGGAGTCCTCCACATATTTAACCCAATCATTATAGGCTTCCACATCCTCCTCGTTAGGTTCATCGGGGATGGGATCATCAAGGATATAGGCCCGCTTTTCTTGCTTGAGAACAATTCTCAAGTTGCGGTACCAATCCATGAAATTGTTAGGTGTTAGACGATCCCTTTGAAGAATCGCCCTTAGGGATTGGTTGTTTTGGTTTGGTACATCATTATTAGCGTTGTTGTTGTCGGCCATCTACAAGATGTTACAAAGTCTATTTTAGTAATCGTTGATAATTATATTTCATTTATTAATACCCTTTATGTCTCATAGACTATTAAAAAAAAAATTTAGAATCCAACGTTATATTTAAATATTGGTTAGGTGACCTTTATCCCATTATTCAAAAAAACAAGGTAGTCATAAATGACAATTGCAACCTATTGCAACTTCTAGTGGTATGGGATCGTTTAAACATCATATGTTTATCACGGCATGTTTATCCCATCAACACCTTTTATAAAACATATTTTAGGTGATCCATTCAATATATTTTACAAATCAAGTCGTCCTACTTACACACACGTGTGAGTTTACTATATAAGTGGTTAGGTGACCTTTATCCCACAAACATGGTATTCTCACCTCAAATTACAAGTTCCCTCAAAGTGGTTAGGTGACCTTTATCCCACTAAGAGTTTGCAAGTAACCTAAGTGTTGTGAAAAAGGATGGTGTTTAACTTGTTTTCAAAAGGGATATACGATTTCACAATTCTTGTTAAGAAAAGTCTATGTACCATGTGATTGTATGCATTCAACCATATGGTACCCTATTGGTTCTTATGAATAAAACCCATTTTATTTTGCAAACCATTAATCCTTTTGTAGAACCATTGAATATGGCTTAATGATTTGAGAACCAATTATTCATTTATAGTTTGTTTTAGTTGATGGTTTGTTAATCACATCCAAATATTCAAAACAAACATCATCATATGCATACAACCAAACATTAAACAAAACATTCAAATATGCATAACAAAGCATACTAAATTGAGCACACTTGTTTAGCCAAAACAAGTGTGTCAAATGGTCTTGTCCTAAGGGTTAAGAACATGACACATGGTTGACCCAAAAAGGACTCCCACTTGAATCCATAACTTCAAGCATCCTCTTTGTCCATCTTTTCCTTCAAGTCTTGATCTTGAGCTTCCTTACAAGATATGTATCCTAATATATTTTACTAGTAAAGATAGACTCCTAATCTATTTATTACAAACCATGTGAATAAATAAATTACAAGACTAGACTTGAAACAAAATTAAATTATTACATGCCCAAATGAATACAACATGACAATCAATCATACAATCCAAGTGGTCTAGGCTTTGTTATGCATAAACAACAACAATATATCCAAACATACATAAGAAGTCGATTTTTGGCAGCCCCTTAAAACCCATGTTTTTGGCCAACATAAACCAAGAACAAATGGGTTTTAGTCCAAGCAAACAATAATCTTATAAACTAGAGTCTTAAAGATCCTAATATGCATAATATAGCATCTTTAAAACATCAAAAGGGGGCACCAAAATAGCCCTTTAAACCCACGGTTTGGGCTGTCCAAAAGAAAGCAAAGTGTAATACATGTATGCATATGTATAAGTGGCTCTTGATGCCATTGTTGGGATTTTAACATGTTTATCAAAGCTTCATACAACATGATTTATATGAAAACGCAGCGGAATAATATTTGAAAAATATTAAGATCTGATTATAAAACCCATTTTATAATAACCCCAAGCCATGGATCTTTATACATAATGCATACAAATGTAAAAACAACAAAACAAGGAACTACAACCTTTGTAGCTACTTAACCCGCTTTAAGATGAGAAGGATGGTGATGATCTTGAAGCTAGATTCCAACAAGCAATCCTCAAGAAGATAATACCCCAAGCACGTGCAAAACACCTCTCTTTGCTAGGATCGAACACCAAGTTGTAGTCTCTCTTCCTTGTGAAGTTTTTCAGCCAAGAACCAAAACTTGAAGCTGAAAAATCTTCTTCTCTTGTTCAAATCCGAAAATCTTGAAAGAGAGAGAGAGAGAGAAGAGTTCTTGTGTAGGTTGAGTGTATGTTTAAAAAAAATTGATTAGAAAATGCATGTGCTTGGAACAATAAAAAGCATTCCCAAGACATACACCAAGGGGGCGGCCGAATGGCTCCCCTTTTTTTCACCAAAATTCAAATTATCCTTTAAAGGAATACACTAGAAATCAACCCTTTTATAAAATTGAACCACTTTAATTTTATAACACAATACATATGTTATTTGTCATTCTTTAACTAATTTAAACAATGAACAAATAATCCCTCATGAACAAATTAATACATATAATAATGTTCATCTACAAAAGCAATAATTTAGAAAATCCAATTTTCTAAATTGGTGTCACTTATTATTTGTATGATCTTATCAACAAATAAATTTTCTTTCGGTGTTTGTTTGGCTTGTTATTGGGTATGACCCGACTTGGATCATATCACACTAGCCACATCAATTTAATATGAATCTTGGGCAGATCAAATCTTTTAATTTTATGTCGATCTGTTTGGTCTTAGGATATTGGACCGGATTTTTAGTTACTGCAATTGCAGCAGAGTTATCAATAAAAATAGGAGTAGAAGAAAATTGCAAACTGTAGTCCCGCATTTGCTGTTGAATCCATATGATTTGTGAACAGCAACTTGCAGCAGCAACGTATTCGGTTTCACAGGTTGACAAAGCAACCGAGGTCTGCGTCTTACACTGCCAGGTCACTAATCTTCCCCCAAAGAATTGACATCCCGCTGACGTAGACTTGTAGTTCATCTTGTAGCCACCATAATCCGAGTCACTATACACTGTAAGCTCGAAGTCATCGTCATGAGGATACCACAACCCAAGTGTAGGTGTAGCCTTGAGATAATGAAAGATCCTTTTGACCCCTATCAGATGGTTAACTTTTGGCTTTGCTTGATATCTTGAACGTAAACATGTTGCGTACATGATATCAGGTCTTGACGCAGTGAGGTACATGAGAGATCCAATCATTCCTCGGTAGATGGTGGCGTCGACCAGATCACCATTCTTCTCGGGTGCTACATTATGGTTTGTAGCAAGTGGAGTCCCGACTGTGGAAGCATTCTCCATGTCAAACCGACTGAGAATATCTCCTACATACTTGGTCTCATGTAGGAAAATCCATTTTGGTGTCTGATCCACCTGTAACCCGAGAAAGAATTTCATCTCTCCCATGGCACTCTTTTCAAACTCAACCTTCATTACTGCTTCAAACTCTTTACATAGACCTTCGTTCTTTGAACAAAAGATAATATCATCTACATAAATTTGGACTAGTAGTAAATCACCATCCTTTTCTTTAATGAACAGTCAGTCAATAACACATCTGCGAAACCCATGTTTCACAAGGTTAGTGGAGAATTTCTCATACCAGGCTTTAGGAGCTTGATGAAGCGCATATAAAGCCTTGTTGAGTTTGTAAACTCTATCCCGATGATATGGATCCTCAAATTCCTCGGGTTGACTGACGTACACAGTCTCTCGGATTTCACCATGAAGGAATGCACTCTTCACATCAAATTGATAAACTGTAATCTTCATGTATGATGCATAGGCAATGAAGATATGGATTGCTTCCATTCTTGCCATGGGTGCAAACACTTCATTGTAGTCTATGCCCTCGACTTGTCAAAATCCTTGAACAATAAGTCAAGCCTTGTTTCTGATGATCACTCCTTGATCATCTTTCTTGCATTGCATGACCCATTTGGTGCTAATGACCTTAGCACCTTTAGGTCTATCCACCAAAGTCCATACACCTAACTTCTTGAACTAAAGAAGTTCTTCTTGCATGGCACTCACCCATGCCTCATCATTCAGTGCTTTGCTAATGTACTTTGGCTCAAACCGAGACACAAAGCAACGATATGCACCATCGTGAAGGTACCCCTTTTCCATCACCAAAGCATAATCAGCTGGTACAGCTGATTTCTGGTCTGAACTCCTGATCTCACATCCCCAATGACATTATCCAAAGGATGATAGACATTTAGGCGTGATCGAGGAGTGATTGGAACAACTACCTCAGAATGAAGATTATGAACATTGGGTTTAGTATCTGAGGCAGTAGGAGTCTGAGGTTCCGAAGACTCAGAGGCATCAATGTCAGATGCTTGTGGACTAGCTGTAGAGGAACCTGTTGCTCCTGGTTGTTCGGATCATTCTCCACATCTTCATCTTCAGTGGAAGAGTCACTCCCTTGAGTGCTCCCCCTGAGTTGGTAGATGAATCACCTTGTAATCCGGGTGATGTAGATTCCTGAGATGGTGTCTTTAGAACATCATACATCATCTATGTTGCTAACTCATCAATAGACGTGTAGAGTGGGATGTTGAAGGACTTGAAGAATCCATCATAGTCGAAAAAGAAGGTGGGTCCTTTTCCAGCAGGTGGTGTGGTGTATCTCTAAACATCCACGTTACACCACACTTCTACTTGACTCGTTGAGTTGTTGTAAACTCTCTTGTTTGGTATGTTGTATCCTAGAAAGATACCTTCATCAGCCTTCTCGCTAAATTTTCCCTCCTGAGTCTTCTTCAGTAGGGTGCACGGTGCGCCAAACGGATCGAGATACTCAAGATTAGGTTTACGTCTTTCCATATACTCTAGATTGGTTTACGTCTTTCCATGGCGTTTAACTACCAGAACTTAATTTAGCGTATAACACGCATTTGCAACTGCTTCATTCCAGAACTGGTTAGGCAGTTTTGAGTCTGCTAGCATCGTCCGTGCTGTCTCTATCAAGCTGCGATTCTTCCTTTCAGCAACACCGTTCATCTGAGGAGTGTAGGAAGAAGTGAACTGATGTACAATTCCCTTTTCCTTGTAGTAAGCCTCCATCCATTGATTCTTGAACTCGGTTTCGTTTTCTGAGCGCACTTGACGTATCTTCAACTTGTATAGGGATTCTAGAGTAGTTACTAATTCCTTGAATGACTCAAATGTTTTTTATTTTGATTTCAGAAACATCACCCAAGAGAATCTTGAGTAGTCATCAGTAACTACATAACAGTACAAGTCGCCCGCGATGCTTCTTGTACTGACTGGACCAAACAGATCCATGTGACAAAGTTCAAGAGGAAGTTCGATGGAATGAACTTTCTTTACCTTATGATACTTCTTCGTCTGTTTGCCCTTCTTGCACGCAACACAGAAATCTGGAAGTTGGAAGTTTTTGATGTTAACTCCTCTCACTAGATCATTCTGGATTAAGTGATTCATCTATTGTGGATTAATGTGTCCCATTCTCCTATGCCAGGAGATGGAATCCTTCTCGGTAGCTTTTGACAAGAAGCACTGAACTTCATGATCCGTTGTGGAGGCCTTTGATGGATCCAAGACATATGGTCCTTATATTTTGAGGCAGACGTTAAAACTTGATCCTCTGGGATGACATAGTCCCTTTTCAGGACATAGCACTTCTTGTTGTCAAAAACTATGTTAAAACCTTTATCACAAATTTGAGAAACAGAAAGCAAGTGATTTTAAAGTTGTTGAACATAGTTTATCTTGTCAAACTTCAATTTTTGATTACCTACTTCCCATTGAGCTGTGATGTACCCACCTTTGTTTCCAGCAAATGAACATGACATCCTTTTATATGTTTGACGTTTGATAAGAGAGCGTTGTTCCCTGTCATGTGCCTGGATGCTCCGCTATCTATAATCCACGTGTTGGTTTCAGCATTATAGCAAACACCCTACACATTCAATTTAAAACATTAGTTCATGTTAGGGACCCAAGCCTTCACTGGCATGGGTTTCCCAGAGACATCATACATCATAAACTCAACCCATTGACCGTTCGAGGGTGAGGGAAGCTCAGATGTCTTCTTGTTCTCATTATCAGACAATGAGGTTGATTTATCGTTCCATAAGCCAGCTTTGTGTAAGGCCTATTTGTGATAGACAGACGACTGGCTAATGGGTTGAACTTTAGGTTCACTAGCCCTTATAGGTGGCGTCACTGAGTTCCTCTTTAAAGAGCTAGGTTTTGGTTCCGGAAGTTCAACTTTCCTCCTCGGAGTCTGATAATAAGGACAATGAGACGCAATGTGTCCATACTCTCCACAGCTGTAGCATGATCTGCTTTTGACTTTACGATTTAACTGTTTTTATGGAGATATATGTGACACACGTAGGACCTTACTCTGTATGGGTTTTGACTCTTCTTGTTTAGATGTTTTGTCTGGTTTAACAAACTTAATTGCTTTAACAGTTTTAACATCTTTTCCTTTTCTATTATCTGGACTTTGACAAGATGCACGTGATTGGTTAACATTACAGGTCCTTTTAGGTTTAGATTTGACTGTTATTGAACAAGACTTTATACTAACCTTTGCAAACTCTTTGTCCAGATTAACAATAGGCATTTTACATTTTGCCTTTGAAGTGGCCTCCTTTTGTTTAGTACCAGATTCATTTCATTACATATCGAATCTGGATCACTTACAAGAGGAGTAGACACCACATGATCCTTGATTGGATTGTCATTGAATGGTTTACATTTTGTGTTCATCAAGATCTCATGTCGTGGTGGAACCACTTTATAACCCAATCCCTCCCCGTTGTTTCTCTCTCTCACTAAGTTTTGGACAATATGAGATGAACTTGTCCAACTGTGCAGTTTTTGCTTTAAGGAATTAACTTCTACTTCTAAAACGCCTTTTGTTTCTTAGTGTCCTCTAGGAGTTAAGATAGTACCTAATGTCATTAGCTTGGTTAAAGGCTACTACTTCTGTTTCCCTAAGTTGTTTGTTCAAAAGGTCTATCTTTTCTTTGTAACTATGCTCATTTGTTTTAGAACTCTATTAGCTTCCTGCACAGTTCCAAGTCCTTTACTAAGTTATCATTATGATTTAATAACCTAGCAAATTTTAATTAATGCTTTCCCTAAATTTATTACAATCAGAACAGCATGATTATTGGAAAGTTGGTCAGTAGTACTTACCTGAGAGGGTTCTGATGAATCAGCCATCAATGCAGAGTCTGGTATTTTTGGTGCTGGTGATTCTGACGTTGTTGCAGTTTTCCCTTCTTCAGGTAGGTATTGGCAATTGGGTAGTCTCTTCTGTGTTGACATCGCGAGTTCGACTGCAATATCTCCTTCACTAACAGAATCATCATCTATATCCTCCACACTAGCGATATTGGATTCTCCCAGTGAGACAAACCCAAAGCTCCAATCTTGTCCTTCATCATCATGAGCAGTCAAGGCTTTAGGATCCTTGTTTGATGAAGTAGGACTGCTAGTGGGTTTATCCTGATGATTGAAGGAAGTGAAAGGATTCCCGTTTCCAGTCTTCTATGGCTTCACACACTCCCGTTTGAAGTGCCCTTTCTCGCCGCAGTTGAAACAAGTCACCTTGGTCTTATCAAACAAAAGGTAGTGTCCTTAGTTGCAACCAAGTTCTGTCCGGTTTTCTTGACAAACTTCTTAGCTCGCCGGACAGCACTCGCTAAGGCCCACATTATGTCCATCCTTTCCACTCTGTCTCGTCAAACTACTCATAGTCCTCATCTGCCAGATGGCAGTTCCCAATGTTACCAGCAATTAGTCCATCATAGGAGTGGACTACCGCAGCTAAGAGATCCATGTGTTCTTTAGCTACCTCAAATGTCACATTACCGATTTCTGGTCTTCAGTTTCGCTGCATTGGCTTCAGGTACAATGTGTTGGTACCAGACGACACTGACGTTTCTGACCCTGAAGTAGAGGCTTGAGAGGACCAAGCAAGCTTGATACAAAAGTTGTTTGAAGAGATGGTCCGATGTTTTGGCTGTGGAGTCGCGTTGTACAAGGCGGGGTTCTGATCATAGGAAGACTTTTGTGCTCTATACTTCATTCTCAGCTCTTCCTCTCTCAGTTTCAGAATGAAGTCATTGATATCTAACTTCGTTAGCATATCATTCTGTCTGAGGTTGGAGACAAATGAAACCCATTTCTCCGCAACCCATCTGCAAAGTTAGACACTTTGTCCTCCATTGACGTGGTTACTCCATGAGTGCATTTCTCTCATCAAGTGGTAGAACCTATCGATGACATCATCAAGGCTTTCTTTTCCCATCGAAAAGAAGTTGTTAACTCCTTCTTTAAATCCTTAGCCTTTATGGCCTTCAATGATGCGCTTCCGTCATCTCGTTTCTCCAATGCATCCCATAGTATCTTTGCTTGCATATATTCCTAGAATTGATGGAAAATATCCTTCGGAATTGACTGTGTAAGCAAAGCATAGACTTTCTTTTCAACATTGTACTTGACTTTTTGTCCATCAGTCATGTCACCTAGTGTGAGTTTGACACCATTAGCTCCTACTGGCATGTTGTACCCCGTCTCTATAGATTCCCACAGACTGGGATCTACTCCATTTAAGTAGATCTCAAAACGTTGCTTCCATTATGGTATTCATCTAACGTGATTAGCTTTGGGGTTTGTTATGATTCCTCACTTCATTCTCCAGTAGCAGTAAGTTCTGAATACGTGAGTCTCTCCCAGCTGTGAATGCTGAGTATTGGTCCTCTATTGCTATAAACTTTAACTTTAAACTAAACTGTTTATTTGTGTGAATGAAGGTGTACGATTGGGCTATTCGAGCGATTGAACTATGCGAATGGTTCACTCGTGCGACTGAACTAATGCGGATGGCTCAGTCGGGCGAATGAACTAATGCAGTTGAACAATGCGAATAGTCTGCTCAGTCGTACGAATGGAAGTACAAATGAGTCCAATTGTGCGTATGGGGATGCGTATGAACTTGGTCGTGCGATTGAGTCAATCGTGCGACTGAACCTGCTGCATTTCGAAAATTCGTAGGATTAAGGTGTTTTGGACGCAAAACCACGAATTTCTTGCTAACCCTAATTGTCATATGCTGGAAAAACTAACCTTTACTATCAGGAGACGTCTAAAACCCGATTTGACACAAAAAATTGTGTTTTTGAGTGTAAAAACACAATTTTTATATCAAAGATGATTGAATCACACGTAAATCTAGAGCCAAAGCTCTGATACCACTTGTTAGGATCGTGTACTGGATGAATACTAACAGATTTACGTGTATACCGAATCAAATAGTGCGGAATCCTATTTGATTGGTGATTCAATCAGTGAGAACGCACGTAGAATCAATTAAAGATTGAATCTAAACGTTAAGAATGATTAGTAATCGATCTACTGCGATCTTTGAAGATGGAATAGGTTGCTAGAGGTCTCTGGACGGCTAGGATATGTGTAGGTATCAAAATATTCAAAGTGTCTCGTGCGATTGGACCAATAGCATGGTTCAGTCGTGCGATTGAGTCATGCGGTTGATCCATCCGCACGACTGAGTGTTCAGTCGTGCGACTGAGCCAATCTCATGTTAAAATCATGCGACTGCTCCAGTCTCCTGGTTCATTCATATGAATGGTTCATTAGCATGAGTTGTTCATGCATATGGTTCATTACCATGGGCCAATAACATGAGAACTTCATATGATTAAGTTTGAATATGTTTCTCAATCATTATTTGACTTTGATCTATTCAAACAACCACAAACCTATATAATTAGTTCAATAAGCGTTAACCTACTAATCAATGAAATAATAAACATTATAAGCACACCACACATTGTATTTCATTAAGTACCCGTTCAATTACATATGAGTAAGACAATAAAGACATTTTACTTTAAGTTCAGAAACTAGGGACACATGTATCTATAATTACTATAAACATAGTACTTGGAGAACAGGACAGTTTCAATCGTGCGTATGGACTTTGCGCATGGATCACTCATGAGAATGAACTATAAGTATGGATCACTCGTGCAAATGAAGAGTACGAATGAATTCAATTATGCGATTGTATTCAGTCATGTGAATGAACAAGAGATTGAAAGCGAACGACTGGAGTTGTTCAGTCGTTGCGAATGAGCAATGTGACTAAGTTCAGTCGTGCGAATGGAGTGAACAAAAGAGTTCAATGGTACGAATGAGCTAGTCGTGCGACTGAAGGCTGCTGTTTTTCCAAAATTGAAGATTTTGACTCTTTGACACAAAATACGATTTTTCTAAGAACCCTAATATGCCATATAGTGAAAAATCGATACTTTAATGCCTGAAAATATCGAAAACACCTACTGAAGCAAATGTGGTGACTCTTTTTATTAAAACGTAGGTTTTTGACACCAAACCTAATTGAATCAAACGCAAAATCAAGAGCCAAAGCTCTGACACCACTTGTTAGAAGACCGTGTACGTACGGAGTACTAACAGATTCTGCATTTATACTGGATCAAATATTGCGGAATCCTATTTGATTGGCGATCCAATCAGTGAGAACGATAACCCGATCATTATAAGATTGAACTAAACATTAAAAATGAGTTGGAATCGATCAGGAACGAACTAAGAACTTGGACAGGCTGTTTAGGATGCTCTGGACGGCTAGGGTTTATGAGTATGCATAATATCTCCTCCAAATGTTCTATTTTTCACGAATTAGGTGGTATTTATAGGTTAGTGGTTTCTATTTGTATGACTGAACCATTAGCATGGTTCAGTCGTGCGACTGAATCATGCGATTGATCCATACGCACGACTGAAGCTTCAGTTGTGCGACTAAGTGAATCTGATGTCTCAATCATGCGACTGATCCAGTCTCCTAGTTTAGCCGTGCGACTGTCCATAAGCATGATGTATTCATGCGTATGGTCCATAAGTATGTGCCATTAGCATGAATAATCACCCGACTAGGTTTAACACATTTCTCAATCATTATTGACTAAGAACTTTGTACAACAACTTCAAACCTATATAAGAAGTCATACATATGAATGAAAGATAAATAAACATCAAATCATATATCATATTTCATTACTTCGTTACATTACACATATGTAAGAAATGAAAGACTTTTACATTTAAACACATAAACTAGGTACACATGTATCTACATCCCTACACAAAGAAAATAATTAGTTACATTTGGAAACCCAAGCCTTACATGTCTCGGGCTCACTAAGATAAACAGAAGGTAATGCAACAGTAATGGATCCTATAGTTGTGCTATGAGAATCTTGAGCTACTATTGATGTAGAACATCCAGTCACTTGGTCTTTCTTTGACTTCCACACCACCTTTGGAAGTTTGGACTTGACCTTCAACACTTCGGAAGATTTTGAGACTTCAGAAGTTTTGATGACTAGACCTTCGGAAGATTCTACAAACACTGCAGCAGACTTCAATGCTTCGGAAGTATTCCTTCCTTCCGAGACCAAATTTTCTTCTAAAGGAAATTTTTCACTTGCCTTCTTCTTAGTTTTGGAGCTTCCGAAGGAAACAAATTTTCATTCCGAAGCTTGAATCTTCTTGGAACTCTTGGAAGTCCTTGTCTTGGTCATCTAAAGGGTACCTTTAGGATTGTATGGACAATCCTTAGCAAGATGAGCAGTACTTTCACACATGACACACTTTATTTTCTTCTTCCCAAAAGCCTTCTGCTGAAAACAAGACTAACTTTGATCACATCCCTTCTCCACCTTCATCTTTGCAAATGCTGAGACAATCCTTTTAGGCTGAGGACTGTTCTTGGAGTTAGATAGTCCAGGCTGTGTAGTAGTGGTACACAACAGATCAACCTTCTTCTTGGTGCTAAGATGATTTGAACATGATCCAGAACTCTTAACATTAGACTTTAGGTTGATGTCTTCAATCTTCACTACTTCAAACCCTACAGAGATAGAAACTTGTTTCTGTTTAGAGTCAAAAGTAGCCTTGATCTCTTGAGCCTTTCTAGCTTTTCTTTTGCTCTTTCTCATCAAGTTCTTTCTTATTGACTTAGTCATCACAGTCTTCTTCTACTCCTTAGAAGGATAGTGACCCTTCTAAAAATCCTCCTCTTCACTCTTCTCAGAGGAATTCTTCACTATTACTTCTTCATCCTCTTCACTCAAAGTATCTATGAGAGGAAGTTCATCTTCACACGTTCCACACCTAGGTGATCTTACACACAAGATTGTGTGTGGAGGAGCTATCTCATTAGATCCTAGTCCTTGCTTGTTTTGATAGCACACCTTGTTATGCAGGAAGAGGATATCATATTCCTGACGGTTTCTTCTTCAAGAACAAACTTTTCTGCCCTGGCTTTGCGATCACAAGCTCAGCCTAACACTCAGTCAGCTTAGTTATGAGATTCTTGATCTGAGTCCTAAACTTTGTATCTCATGTTTTAGAACTAAAATTGTTTTCTCTAAGTCCTCTATCTTTAGTTTATAATCACTTTCAGACTTTCTAAAATCAGCTTTTAAAATGTTTAAGGACTTAAGATCAGATATCATTTCTAAGTTGTAGGACTTGTATCTGTTAACTTTAACAATACATTCAGGGGTACAGAGATGTTCCAATACATTGGCTTCATCATGATCTGTCATTAGTGCTTGGTTTGGAGAAGCATCTTCCACCTGAAAGCTCCAGTTAAAGCCTCTGTCTTTAACAGCAACTGCAGCTTGCTACCTTGGCTTCTTATTCTGGGTAGCCTTGTCAGTGTAGTTTGGTCTTGATTGTGCTTGGCCACCATTTGTTCTTGGTGCCTTACACTCCCTGGCAAAATGGCCCATCAAGTTACAGTTGTAGCACTTGACTTTCATTTTGTCCCATCCAAACTTTCCACTGGTTGCATTGTTGGGGAACTTCCTTCTAGTCCGCTTGTAGAACTTCTTGGCTCTATGAGTGAGAAGAGCCTTCTGCTGGACTATTTCCATGTACTCCAGATCATATGGATGGATACAGTTCAGGTCTTCAAGGGTGAGAAGAGAGTTGCCACAGCTTTCATCAGAAGACAAAAAGGCTTGGAAAGAACTTGTCTCTTGGAATGGGTTCCCTTGAGTGTAGTTCTCCCTTGGTGTCTCAAAGAAGGTGATGAAAGGACCCTTTTGTGAGTTGTCAGGGTAACGTATGAGATGATGTTGGGGTTTTATGCTATCCCTTTCAACCACATGAAGGGGTGAACTCATTTGATTGTTGGAGTTTCCAGATGAACCTTGCATGTTCATCTCCGTCTTGTAGCCACTGAGGATCCCATACAACTCTGTCAAAGTAAGAGTTTTTAGGTTCTCAGTTCTCTTGATAACCACACAGTAGTGTGTCCATTTCCTAGGAAGTGAGGGCATGAACTTCCTTACAATGTCTCTGTTTTCAAGAGCAACTCCTCCATCCACTAGGGTATCCACAATCTCAACATACCTGAAATATTATTGAGTCATGGTTTCACCTGCTTTTAAGGTGAAATTTTCAAACTACTACTTCAGGAGATCCTTTTTGTTCTCCTTAGCTTTAGAGGAACCTTCATACATCAGTTTCAATGCATCCCACAGCTGCTTAGCTATTTTGCATTTCTTGAAACCTCTTTACAAAGAGTTTGGAAGAGCAATCTGAAGGGTTGTCATGGCTTTCTGGTCAATCTCTACTCCCTTTCTATCTTCATCTGAGTAGTTACCCACAGCCTTTGGGATCATACCACCACTAGTAGCAGAGGGGGTGCTTACTATGTATGGTCCATTTTCAACAGACTCCCATATTCTTGAATCTAGAGACCTGATGAAACCTTCCATTCTTTGGCACCCGGTGTCAAAGTCATCAAGAGTGATGAGTGGGGACTTGTTCATGGTTCCAGTTTCCATATCGGTTTTGAGATACATATACCACATCCTACATCCGGCCATACTTTGAAGGCCAGCTAGATACAATTGACTAGACACAAACAAGATCAATTGTAGAATCAAAAGGCAGATTGCCTTTTGACTTGTGACTATGACATGCCATAGCTCACATCCTAATATATTACAAAAAGGATAAAGTACATGAAGTAGAAGTTACAGACTCAAGACCTGAATGTACAGTTACTAAAAGCATGGACCTTTTCACCAACTCAGGTAAGTTGGTGACTTTACAGAGTTGCAACAGAAAGGGTCCAGCTTTATGTAAGCTACATCAGATAAAACATGTATACTAAAAGTATTCAGAAGAATCTGTCTTCAAGTGTTGGCTTCAGAAGACTTTGTCTATGAAGCTTTAGAAGACTTCATCTTTGGTTTTGAAAGATATTGGTCTTGGTTTCAGAAGATTCCACACTTAAAATATTTATATTGCTGGTGTGAAACTTCCAAAGCATTCTTCTTCAATGCACTTGTGCATGCATGCACGAGACTTTGAGTGTTTGAGTTGCATCAGCCTTAACATATATCCTTACATAAAGGATGGCAATTCATGTTATAAGTTAGTGAGCAAGTAACTAGGGATGTAAGACAGATACACAATCAAACCTTGACATTTTACAAGTTTCCACGTTTATATGTTTATACGATTAGCTAAGTGTACTTGGATTAACCAAGAAGGCTTGTCAAACCCGTAGATCTATGACGTCGCCAGGCTAGCAATAGTTAATGGTTGAACATATAATAGTCAATACATGGTAATTACTAAGATCAACTAACACAACATACAAGTGAATTGCCAAGAGTTTACAAGAATCAAATGAGTTTACAAGTGCAATGATTATAAGGTAACATGTTTCACCCCAAAGTGTAAAAATATGCAAAAGGGGTATGGAAATACTCACTTGATGTATAATTGTATAAATGAGGTTAAAAAGAATAATAAGAAACTCTTCAACATAGTCCTTCACAAGATACCTAATATATATTTTACAAGTATAAGTTTAATAATTAGATTAACGTTTTAACGTGAACTAGGGTTTCGATAGGAATTTGGGATGTTAATAATTAAATACAACTAAAATGGTAAATTTGATTATGTTTTGAGTCAATGAAATATACTATATAATCATTTTAATATTAAGAAATAAAATACAACCATTGTCAATAATGTCTAAATGTAATTTAAATAAACTTTTAAAGTTTTTAACATAACAATCATTTAAACAATATCATATATAGTTAAAGTTTGAACAAATAGTAATTTAGTGATTTAAAACTTTATTTAAAGTCATCTTTTATAAGAAAATAAACTAAATATATTGTTTGTCTAAAATATTTTAATAAAAACACTAAGATGTTTTACGAATTAAATTTGTAGAAATAGTATGGTGTCTTTAGAAAAAATTAACAAGTTCATAAATTGATTTTTATAAATTTTTAGAAAAATTCTGAATTTAAAACAAAGGCTAAAAGCCTTGAAACTAAAACAAGAGGTCCCCCGGTTCTAACCGGGGACCTCTTGTTTAGAAGTCATAAGTGTTACCGCTTGAACCAAGGCCACAGCCGCGTTTTAACTTCGTTTTGAATTCTCTTAAGCCACATTAACTAAGTGCCCCCAAACCCTAAGAACCCTAGAACGGATTGGACCAAATTGAATGTCAAATCGTAATGATAATGAAATCAACATTGGGTCTTTCGATCCCCATGTGATTTCAAGTCTAAGGACTCATTTGATTACCCGTATTGATGCTAAATGAGGATGAACAGAACGAAGAAATAGTCGTGACTTGGTCGAAGATGGTCCAAGATGCAAATGTGATTAAGAATTCAATTCGTTTTATAGGAAGCTCCCAAATATATCGGCAAGCAAAAGCCCTCTGTCAATTTCGATTTAAGAAACCCGGATGATGGTGTTCGACTAACGGTGGTTTCGTGACAGAATTTGTAAACGAATGTTAGATTGGTGGTTTATTAGATGAAATTGCAAGTAATGGTGTGTTAGGAATAGTTAATCGATAGTTTTAGGTTCCATTAATTGAGTTACTAACACAATATGTACGTTGAATGGTTAGAAGTTAAACGGTGTTTCGGTTTCAAGTGATTCATTGGAACATTGAGCATTTTAGGTTGAATTTTAATGGTTACAAGTTTGATTCATGGATTGGGTTCAATTCGAAATGGTTTTGATGACTAATTATCGATGTTTGTTTATCATTTAATGTTAAAAACTTTCATTTTTAAGTTTCCAAATTGACATCAAGCCCCCCTAAACGTAATTAAGTTTTAAATGTTTCAAAGATTAGTAATTTTTATAAATTAATACTATTATTAGTATTATTACTGTTATTTTTATTATTATTATTATTATTATTATTATTATTATCACTTTTATTATTATTATACAAATTAATATTTTAATTATTAGCTTTCATTATTTAACATTTAATGATAACTAAGAGATAACATAAATAACTCATCATTTCATAAATAACAAAAATGGCCCTTACAAGAATTTAACGAAACTAACTTTAGTTAAACAAAAATTCAAGATGTTACAGTCTTCCAAACTTAAAAGAATTCCGTCCCAAAATTAAGAATAAACTAAGTGAATAAATGCGAGTATTTTGACTTCATATGGTCCTCACACTCGCAAGTGAACTCAGCTCCACACTTATTCTCCTAGCGAACCTTGAGAATTGGAGTAGTTGTGGTTCTAGTTTTCTTCATAACGCGATCCATAATTTCAACAGGTTTCTTAACAAAGTGCAATGACTCGTCGATCTAGATGTCTTCTAGTGGAACACGCAGACTCTCGTCGGCCAAGCACTTTCTCAAATTTGAGACATGGAACACAAGATGAACTCCACTAAGGGGGTAAGGTAGTTCTAGTCTATAAGCCACTTTCCCAATTCTTGTTAGGATTTTGAAAGGTCTTACAAATCTTGGAGCCAGTTTACCCTTCTTTCCAAAGCGAATAACCCCTTTCCATGGTGAAACCTTAAGAAGAACCATGTCGCCAACTTGGAACTCCAATGGCTTGCGTCGCTTATCGGCGTAGTTCTTTTGACGACATCTTGCCACTTCTAGGTTCTTGTGAATTATGGAGACTTTATCGGTCGTTTCTTGTATAAGTTCAGGACCAGTGATCAAATATTCACCAATGTCGGTCCAACAAATCGGTGAACGGCATTTACGACCATCAAGTGCTTCGAATGGTGCCATCTTGATACTCGAGTGATAACTATTGTTATACAAAAATTCCGCTAACGGTAAATGCGTATCCCAGTCACCACCAAAGTCAAGGACAGAAAGAAATAGCAAGTGCTCGAGTGTTTGAATTTTTCTTTCGGCTTGACCATCCATTTGAGGATGGTAAGCCGTACTTAAATCCAATTGAGTACCCAAGAGTTCTTGCATAGATGACCAAAAGTGCGAAGTGAAATGAGCGTCTCGGTCAGATACGATATGCAAAAGCACGCCATAACGACTTACAATTTTGTCAATGTAGATGCGAGCCAATCTTGAAACTTTATATGTGTCTCGTATTGGTATGAAATGTGGCGTTTTGGTCAAACGGTCAACAATCACCCATATACTATCATGACCACGAGGAGTACGAGGTAACTTGGTTATGAAATCCATGGATATATGTTCCTATTTCCAGATATGGATTTCAGGTTGTTCAAGTAAACCACTTGTTCGTTGGTGCTCGGCTTCGACTCTTGCACATGTGAGACACTTGGAAACATAAGACACTATGTATTTCTTCATTCCAGGTCACCAATATTGACCATGCATGTCCATGTACATCTTATCGGAGCCAGGATGAATTGAATATAGGGTTTTGTGAGCTTCGTTCATAATGAAGTGACAAAGATTATCACGATTCGGGATCAAGGTGATTCAAGAAGTACCACATGCCATTCGATTTTGTTTCTAGTTCAGACTGAACATTAAACGCCAAGTCTTCATCTTTCCCCTCATCGGTTAATGTTGCTTTTTGAGCCTCGCGAATGCATAACTCGAGATCACTATCAATCCTTATGTTTTGAAGCATGATAGTAGCCTCGTTAACATCCACATGAATCTCAGTATCAAATTCCCCTAACGTGTCAAACTATTGACTTTGATCTTGGATTTCTGGAAGCGAGACAGTCTTGTTGTGGACCTTGTGACTCAATGTGTTGGCTACAACATTCGCCTTTCCAGGGGTAGCGAATGTCGCAGTCGTAGTCGGTAATCAATTCGAACCATCATCTTTGCCTCATGTTGAGATCATTTTGATTGAAAACATGTTGGAGAATCTTATGATCGATGTAGACTATGCATTGTGTCCCATAAATATAGTGTCGCCAGATCTTCAAAGCAAAAACCTTAGCACCAAGTTCAAGATCGTGACTTGTGTAGTTCACTTCATGAACCGTCAATTGTCTTGATGCGTATGCTATGACTTTTTCTCCTTGCATAAGAACACAACCTAGACCTTGATTAGAAGCATCACAGTACATGGTAAAATCATCATTTGCATCGGGGAGTGTTAGTATAGGAGCGTTACACATCTTGCGTTTCGGTGTCTCGAAAGCTTCTTCTTGTTCGGGCCCCCATTCATAAAGTCGGTTCTTTTGGGTTAGTGTCGTTAGTGGTTTAGCAATCTTCGAAATGTTTTCTATGAATATACGGTAATATCCCGTTAAGCCCAGAAAAGAATGAACCTCAATTGGGGTTATGGAAACACACAAGTTTTTCACGGCTTCAATTTTAGTAGGATCAACGTGGATTTCTTGGTTGTTCACCACATGACGTAAGAATTGAACTTCTTCTAGCCAGAAATCACACTTGGAAAAATTGGCATATAGTTGCTCCTTCTTTAAAAGTTCGAGAACTTGTCACAAGTGCATCTCATGATCAATTTTGATCTTGGAATAGATAAGAATGTCATCAATGAACACGATCACAAATTTATCCAAATACGGTTTACATAATCGATTCATGAGATCCATGAACATAGCAGGCGCATTGATCAAGCCGAAAGGTATAACCATAAACTCGTAATGTCCATATCGAGTACAAAAAGCGGTCTTTGGAATGTCGTCATCGTGGACACGTAATTATTGATACCCAGAAGATAGATCAATCTTTGAGAATTGGGTTGCTCCTTGAAGTTGATCGAAGAGATCATCGATTCGAGGAAGAGGGTATCGGTTCTTGATGGTGAGCTTGTTGAGTTCCCAGTAGTCGATAAACATATGGAAAGAACCATCTTTCTTCTTCACGAACAACACAGGTATACCCCATGGTGAAGAACTAGGACGAATGAATCCCTTATCGGTCAACTCTGGCAGTTGACTAGCCACTTCTTGCATTTCAGACGGTGCAAGATGATAGGGTGATTTAGCCATTGGGTTTGCACTAGGGATCAAGTCAATCTTGAACTCAACTACTCACACGGGAGGTAACCCCTTAAGATCCCCGGGAAACACTTGGGGAAAATCTTGCACGACTGGAATATCTTTCAGTTCCTTACCCTTGGCTTTTGTATTAACTACATACGCCATAAAAGCTACGTAGTTCTTACTTAGGCACTTTTGGGCCTTAATGCAGGACATAAGTTTGAGCTCTTGATATGACTTCTCCCCAAAGACTTTCAAAGTATCACCCGACGGTAAGGGAATTCAAATGCACTTCTCGAAACATAGAATTTCCGCGTGTTGCTTGGCTAACAAATACATGCCAATAATAACATCAAAGCTTCCCAGTTGCATAGGAATGAGGTCGATGAAGAACTCGTGTTCATTAAGGCTCAAGGTACAATCGCGTATTACGACCTCAACGATGATTGATTTTCCATCGGCGACTTCGACCGTAAAGGATTTTTCCAGATTAACATGTGGCGTAAAAAGTACAGGCTCAAACTCCAAAGACACGAAACTCCTATCCACACCCGAATCAAATAATACAGAAGCATAATGACTATTTACAAGATACATACCTGTTTAGTAATAACCTATTATTGGTATAATGAACACAGGTAGGAATTTTTACAAGACAAAGAACGATTAAAAGAAATTCAACGACGTACCATTCACCAAGTTGTTGTTGGCTTGTGCTTGGTTGGCATTGATGTTGAAAGCCCTTCCATGAGCCGATGGCATAGTTCCCACATTGCAAGGACATTGTGGGCGAAGATGTCCAGGTTTGCCACAATTGTAACAGGTTCGATTGGTAAGCATTGTAGTATTGTTCGGCGTGCGAAGGCAAGTAGCGACCAAATGCCCATACTTCCAACACAACGAGCAACCTCGGCATGGAATGTTACTCGTGCGATGTTACTTGCAAGTATTAAACATCGGGTATGGCCCCACATAAGCTTGATTTGCAACCACCACTTGTCTTTGAGGAGCATTTGGTGCTGTCACCGCATAGTAGCGTGTCGGGGTGAACTTGCGCTTCTTGTTTTGGGAGGATGACTCAGCCTTTACCTCCTTTGCTTCCTCGGGTGACACCTTTGCAGCAGTCTTGTCACTTTTCACCGACATAGTGCTAGCCCTAATATGATTCTCAGTGAGCTACGTGGTGATAGTAATTGCCTCTTCCAAAGTCGTGGGCCTACTACCCACCACGGCATCTTGTATTTGAAGTGGTACACCTTTGATAAATTTCTCAATATTGCGGGGTACAGTATCCACCATGTGTGGTAGGAGCATGCTCAACTCATGATGCCAGGTGGAATAAGCCAAGTGATTTCCACCATCTTGCTTAAGATTCCAGAATTCTTCCTCTAGTTTCTGCAACTCGCTCCTCAGGCAAAACTTTTGTCTCATCATATCCTTAAATTCTTCCCAGGGCAATGCCAAGGCAGCTTCAGCCCCTCGGTTCCTCTTTTCACTATTCCACCATGTTAGTGCCCGTTGTTGAAGGACACTTGAAGCATAACGAACCTTGAACTCATCAGGGCACTCGCTAACAGTGAACGTGTTTTCCATGCTCTTAAACCACTCGAGAAGTCCAGTGGCTCCTTCTTTTCCACTAAAACTAGTGGGTTTACACCATTTGAAATGTTTGAAGGTGCAGGTGCGATTGTTCCCACGTTGGTTGTTGCTATTCTCCCTATGGACATTGTTGTAAGCACCACTATTGTTTCCATTGGTGTTGTTGTTATTGGCCATGGAAGTTTTGTTAAGTTCAACAACCAATGATGGGAGTACGGCAGCCATTTGTTAGGTAATCATGGCCATAAGTTTACGATCGGAACTTCCATGCTTTCCATGGTGATGAGACATTCTGGATACAAAAATGAGTTAGACAGAGGAATGAGGATAACAAAGGATTGTAGTTTAAACAAGAATAAGCTAAGTGTTGTAAGGCATGTGAAATGGTTCCATTTGGTAACGCATTACCATTTGGAAATATTGACAGGTCAAGGTGAATTAACCCATTTGCCTTAGAAACTTGTGTATATCGACAATAGTTTATCACTCATCCCAGAAATCCCCAAGTAAGCATAACTAGTCCCGTAGGATTTATGCGAAATGCTTACCTTAGCCCGAAGGCCTTTTCCTAAGAAATCTGGAATACAAGTGTCTATGTATCACACAATATTTCTTAGGTTCATGAAATCAAAACCTTGAAGAGATTTGTGTAGATTAGACATAAAGTCTAAGATTCAAACCATAAACATAAAGTATACGATCCCTCGTGTCATCGAGAATTAAGATCAAGAAGCTTCATGTCGGGGAGAATCAAAGAGTCAAAGATAAGTTTAAGGGAGACAGGTAACGAGGTTTAAGCATTCATAAGGCAATCCTATGCTAAGGCATCAAGTTGCATATAAGAAAGCATAGCATTATGTATCATTGCAAACATAATTTTTACAAGGATAGAAATATGATTCTATAAGGTTCATGCATACACTATAGTCTAGGTCATCACTTCTAATAACCTAAATCCTTGTAGTTATGGGCTCTGATACCAATCTGTCACACCCCAACCTTGACGGCAGAAATGTCGAGGTGTGAGAGTTAAGATTGTTCATAACCATATAACGCTATTATTAAAACCCAAATATGATAATCATAAGTTTCAAATGTAACACTACAAACATAAGTCTCAAATAAGAAATTAACAATACATAATAAGAAATAATTCAAAACAATTCATTTATTTTACTAGGTCCATTCCTAGATGTGAATAATCTTCAAAGATGGCTATCAAACTTGTGTGTTTCCTAAAACATGTTAAAAATAAAATGTCAACATAGGTGGGATTTCCATAGCTTTCATACATAAATATATAAAGGATGGCAATTCATGTTATAAGTTAGTGAGCAAAGTAACTAGAGATGTAAGACAGATGAACAATCAAACCTTGACAATTTTCAGGTTTCCACGTTTACAAGTTTATACGATTAGCTAAGTGTACTTGGATTTACCAAGCAGGCTTATCAAGCACATAGATCTATGACGTCGTCAGGCTAGCAATAATTAATGATTACACATGTAATAGTCAATACATTGTAAATACTAAGATCAACCAACCATAACATACAAGTGAATTGCCAAGAGTTTACAAGAATCAAACGAGTTTACAAGTGCAATGATTATAAGGTAACATGTTTCACCCCAAAGTGTAAAAATATGCAAAAGGAGTATGCAAATACTCACTTGATATATAATTGAAGATCATGTTAGGTTGGACTCACTTTAGTATAGATGTTTACTTTACATTGTAATAGGACTTTTGTTAGTTTCATTTTGTATTTTGTTTGTAATTAGCAGTTTTGGCAGTCCAGCGAAACTGTGAGCGAATCTATACATTCGCTCACAATTTGCTGTTTTAGTTTACCCGGCGAACTTGTGTTCTGCCGGGCGAAACTGTAGTTTCGGAATGACAGTTTCGCTGGATGACAGTTTCGCTGGTAGCGAAACTGTCAGCGAATCTATGACTACTATATATACTATTGTCATTTCACTTTGTACGGCAAGCTTGCAAAACCCTAATCGTGGAATTCTGTTGCAAGCTACCATTTCTAAGCAGTTACTTCATTGAAATACAATTGTGCTTGTTGTTATTGAGTGAGTTTGTTCATTTGAGTACCAATTATGTCTTGATCATCATATTCACTTCTCAATTGTTGTTATTTGGATTGTGTGTTTGATATTGATCAAATTATCCTATCAATTGTACTGTTCATCGATCACATGGACCAACAATATGGTATCAGAGCCTTAGTGCTCTTGATTTGTTGAGTTTTTATGGTTTTGGTCAATATCTAGTTTCAATCAATTTTCATTGGATTATCAGCTGTTTTTGGCATGGAAATTGATTGAATTATGCTTTTTCTTGATTGAGGAAGATTCTACAATCATCAGATCTCAAATTCATTGAGATTTGGATGATTTCAGATTGATTTTGAGGTGAAAAAGGGTTTTGAGATCAACCAGCGAAATTACTGTTCTTACAGCAAAACTGTCATCTTCATTCAGCGAAATTATGAGTTATTTTGGATCAGAAGTTGTTTTCTAGAGTTTCAGCGAAAGTATTCCCTTGAACGAAAATTCATTAGTGTTTTTGACCAATCATCAAGCGAAATTGCTGCCGAATCTATTTTTGAACGAAAGTTCAAGCTTGTTTCCTGCGAATTTAGCAGCGAAACTAAGCAATTGTTGTCTCTGTTCAAGTGAAAGTGCTGCTGAAATTGCAAGCGAAAGTGTCTGTTTTTGCGAAAGTATCTGCGATAGTATTGTTTCAGCGAAACTGTTAGCCAAGTCACCTCTTTCAGCGAATTTGTTAGCGAATTTGTCAGCGAAATTATCAATTTTTTTGCCGAAACTATCATGTCGAAATTAACTACTCTTACACTTGCGGATCTTGAAAGTGTTGCTCCTAATAGACCTCCAAGACTTATTAATGGAGATAATTTTGAAGATTGGAAGAGATGTCTCAAAGCTTTCTTTTTCTACACAGATCATAATCAATGGGAATCGATTATTTCAGGTCCTCATATACCTACGGTTACGGTTGGTGATGTCGTTTCTCAGAACAAAGACCCATCTTCTTATACTGAAAGAGATCTGAAACTAATTGATGGTGATCAAAAAGCTTTTGGTGCTCTAACTCTCTGCTTGGATCCAGATATCTACAATCGTTTTGCAGAGCATAAAAATGCTAAATCTCTTTATGATGCTCTCTGTGAATTCTATGATGGGAATGTAGATCTGGTGAAAGACAAGCGTATTCAAGCTGAAAAGGAGTTCAATTCGTTTGTAGGATACAAGAATGAAAGTTTGACAGATCTGACAAATTGTTTCTTAACCGTCTCAAGCACTTGAAGAAGTATGATGAAAGACTCTCCAACAGTGAACAAGTTAACAGGCTTCTCGATTCTCTTCCACCACAGTGGAGTCTTCAAGTGAGGATGCTCAAACAAGAAAGAGGTTTTACAGATTATAAGCTAATGGATATCATTAACAAGTTGAAATCTTTTGAGTTGGATATGAAAAGAAGAGAATTTAACCAGACTATGATGCCCACATCTGGTTTTTCTCAAAATGCTGCTTTGTTGTCATCTGCTGCAAACTCTCACATTCAAAATCCAATTCAAGGAGGGAGCAATACAAGTAATTTCTCGAGTGGTAGTAATCATGTTGGAAAAGAATTGGGAAATTCTAAGGTGAATGCTGAAACTTCAATTTCATCTGAAACAATGGCTCTTTTTGGAATGTTTGTTCAGAGCTATGAAGCTCTTGTTGCTGGTGAATTGAAAGGTAAAGGAATGACTATGGAGGATATGTATCAGGTTGATCCTGATGATTTAGAAGAAACTGACATTCAATGGCAATGGCGATGTTAACTTTAGAGCCAGGAGATTCATGGAAAGAACAGGAAGAAAGAACTTTGGTGGTCAATCATCTACCTAAAACTAGGATTTGATAAGTCAAAATTGAGGTGCTTTAACTGTAAACAATTGGGACATTTTAAACGTGAATGTCCATTACCAATTGTCACAGATCCTAGTAACACTGGAGTACCAAGATTGACAGCGGAGAAAGAAAAGGAAGAAGGAAATTCAAAAAAGGAGTCAGCTTTGATCTCAAACTTTGACTGGAGTGTGGAGGTGGAAGAAACAAGATCTGAAATAAATCACGCGTTAGTTGCTGAGGTTGTGGAAAGTGATGAGATGGAAGTTGATAAAGATGGATTTGTGTTGTTCAAGGAATTCAAAGGAGAAAATGAATCTTCAGTAAAGGAGAAAGAAGAGAAGGCAGATGGAGAGGAGAAAGAGGAAATTACAGGTTCAGATGAAGAAAGGAATTCAAAAGCTGCGAAAGGAAAAGAGAAGGATGATGCGGCCGCTACTGTTGAGGAAAAGAAATCAAGTACTCCAGCATGCATGTGCGATAAAGCTTTAGCTGCCGAAAGGATGGTAATGGGACTTCCTTATGAGGTAATACAGGATATGTGCTCATCTGCTTGCAAAATTAGACTTTTTGGGATTTATAAGGCTAATCGTTTGTTAATTGATAATGAAAAGGATTTAAAACGAACTAATGATGAACTTAAAATGAATGAATCAAAATATTTTGTGAAATTAAATGAGGCTTTAAAAGAAACTGATCATTTAAAAAGAATTGTTTTGGAAAGAAATGTAGAGGTTAATACTTTGACTGAATGGTTGCTCTTGCTGAATTTGAAGCAAGCAAACTTCAGTCAAAGTTAGATAAATGGACTATTTCTGGAATGAAACATGATGATCTTTGTAAATCTCAACGGGGAGCAAGAATTAAAACAGGTTTGGGTTATGAAAATGTACAGGTTATCCTCCTCCTAGTACATACTGTTATTCTCCTATGCCTGTTCCTCATCCTTCTAATGATTTAATCAAATCAGATACTGACAGTATGTCTGCAGGTTTAGTCAGGAATAACTCTAAGTACATTCGTGAAGACTACGACTATGGACCAACTAGTGGGCTTGGATGCACTAGTTCTAGTACACCTGACAATCAGCAGTCTGTTTTAGATAATAAGTCTAGTTTAAATTCGGTGTTTGTTTCTAGTTCAAATGTAACATACTCTTGATAGTTCTATTTCATCTGGTACTTCAAATCATGATAGTGATGATTTTTGTTCTGGTAATGAATGCAATGAATCTGATGTTTCTCCTAAAACAACTAAGCAACTTAAAATTAATTCTTTCAAAAAGTTCTTTTCTCAACCTATTCCATCTTTCATACCATTAAATATGACATCATCAGAAAAATAAGTTCGTCTTTATCTGACACTGGTACCAATGGTACGAGTTTTACTGATTTGTCAGAAGAATCACGTTTTGATTTTGACAAGAAGAACTCTGATTCAAATAAACAAAAACATCATGAGATGTATGAGACATTCAGTGATGTAGATTCTAGTTTGTCTGAATGTGATGAGGAGATTATTATTGATCCTATTTTTACCTCATCACATCATCGACCTAGATTCAAACATCATTGTTTCAGGTGTGGTGAAGAGGATCATCTTATCAAAAATTGCCCTTTGATTCAAAGATCCTCTAATAGGAATGTTTTTGGAATAAATTGACAAAACTGGTTAATAATTTCTTTTGTAAAAAATCTCCTTCTTTAAAAACAAAAGTTGTTCAATCTTGGGTCCCTATTGCTCCTGGCTAAATGATTTGTTAATTCATTTCAGGGATCCTCTTCAAAGATTGTACACAGTCTGTGGCATGTTGATAGCGGATGTTCCAAGCATATGACGGGATTAAAGGATTTGTTGACCAATTATCGGATTATTGATGGAGGATATGTGGCATTTGCTGGAAATAAGAAGGGTGGAAAAATGATTGGACAAGGAGAAGTTACCAATGGTTCTCTTACTCTAGAAAAAGTCAACCATGTTCCTGAATTGGCTTTTAATCTTCTGAGTGTCCCTCAAATTTGTGATAAAGACATTCCTGTTCTATTTAAATCTAACGAATGTTTATTTTTAAAATCAGCGATAGCTATTCCGGAGGATTTTTCTCATGTGTGCTCCAAGGAAACATGATACATATCTTCTTGATATGAATTCAAATGAGTCAAAGGCTACTGCAACTTGTCTTCTCTCAAAAGCATCAACCTCGAGTCACTCTTGTGGCATCGTCGCTTAGGCCATGTCAATTTTAAGATAATTAATAAATTAGTCAAGAACAATCTTGTTAGAGGACTTCCTTTAAAAGATTTTTCTGTTACTGAAAAATGCATGGCATGTGCCAAAGGGAAACAACATAAGAAACCTCATAAGCCCAAACTTTTAAATAGCATATCAAGTCCTCTTGAGTTGTTACATACTGATTTATTTGGGCCAATTAGTGTTAAATCAATTGCTAAAAAATCTTTTTGTCTTGTTGTTACAGATGATTTCTCACGTTATTCATGGGTGAGGTTTCTTGCACACAAAAGTGAAGTTGCAGAGGAATTGCAGAAATTAATCATTCTATTGAATCAGTCAGTAAGAGAAGAGTTATGGGATTAAGAAGTGACAACGGCACTGAATTTAAAAATTAGATTCTTGATTCATTTTGTGCTCAAAAAGGGATTGTGAGACAATTTAGTGCTGCAAGAACACCCCAGCAGAACGGTATTGCAGAAAGAAAGAATCGCACTCTTGTGGAAGCTGCTCGTACAATGTTGATAGAATCCTCACTACCCATTATTTTCTGGGCTGAAGCTGTTAATTGTGCATCTTATATTCTAAACAGGGTGCTAATTGTGAAAGGTAAAGTGAAGACTCCTTATGAACTTTTTCATAAGAGGAAGCCACTAATTGATTTCTTTCGACCATTTGGATGTTCTTGTACTCTTCTGAATACTCAATCTCAAAAGACAAAATTGGTGCTGTTTCTGACGAGTGTTATTTTATTGGATACTCTTCTTCACAAAAGGCGTACCGAGTTTATAACAAGAGAACACGTATTGTTCAAGAGTCATTCTATGTTGATTGGCAAGAATCCAATCCTTCTGAAGTGAAATCTGAACCTGCATGGTTCTTTGACTCCAATACTGTGTTCAATTCATTTAATTTGCCAGTTTTCGATGATGATACATCAATTCCAAGTACTCAAACGAATATTATTCCATCATCTCCATCGTCTGTTCCATCCTTCCCGCTAGTAAATGATGCTGTTTCAACTGATGTCAGCTCATCGTCTCCAATGCCTGATCAAGCTCCATTATCTGATTCTTTATCTCCTACATCTCCTAACTTACCTGATTCCACACCTGTCATTGATACACCTTCCTCTAATCTTTCTCCGGACATGGCTGATACTACTTCAACTATCTTTCCTTCTTCAAGTGATTACAAAACTTTGAAAGATCATTCGCTCGATAATGTGATTGGATCTGTTTCTGATGGTGTTTGCACGCGAAGTCAATCTGGTCTGATTAATGTTTGTCTTTTCTCATGCTTTATTTCTCAAATTGTTCCAAAAAATGTTCATGCTGCTCTACAAGATCCTTGTTGGGTAGAATCTATGCAATTGGAACTTCAACAGTTTAGAAAGCTTCAAATTTGGACCTTAGTTGATTTACCTCCCAACAAATATCCAATTGGTACAAAATGGGTATTTAAGAACAAACCAGATGATCGGGGTGTGGTGGTGTGCAACAAATCTAGACTTGTAGTGCAAGGCTTTGCTCAAGAAGAAGGAATTGATTATACAGAAGTCTTTGCTCCAGTTGCTCGTCTTGAAGCAATCAGAATATTTCTTGCTCATGCTGCTCATAAACAATTCAAAGTTTACCAGATGGATGTGAAATGTGCTTTTCTCTACGGAGACATTGATGAGGAGATATATGTGTGTCAACCACCAGGCTTTGAAGATCCTGATTTTCCTGATAAAGTGTATAAACTTGATAAATCTTTGTATGGTCTTCATCAAGCACCCAGAATCTGGTATGAGACTCTTACGCAATATCTTCTAAGCAATGGTTACTCTCGTGGTACCATTGATATGACCTTATTTAAAAGAGAGGTGAATGGTGAAATGATCTTTGTTCAAGTGTATGTCGATGATATTATTTTTGGATCTACAAACTCTCAATTGTGTAGAGAGTTCGAAGAAGTGATGAGCCAAAGGTTTGAAATGAGTATGATGGGTGAAATGTGTTTCTTTCTTGGATTGCAAGTTGAACAACAGAAAGAAGGAATTCTTATTCATCAAGAAAAGTACATTAAAGATATTCTGAAGAAATTTAAGATGGATGATGCGTCTACTGAGATGACTCCTTTTACTGCTCAGACATGTCTAACTCCGGATGAAAATGGAAAACGAGTTGATCCTCATCTTTTTTGGTCTATGATTGGCTCTCTCATGTATCTTACTGCAAGTCGTCCTGATATCACTTTCGTTGTTGGTTACTGTGCTAGATATCAGTCGGCTCCAAAGGAATCTCATGAGAAAGCTGTCAAACGAATATTTTGTTATCTCAAAGGATCATCTTGTCTCGGGTTGTGGTATCCGTATGGTTGAAATTTTGATTTACATGCTTACTCTGATAGTAATTCCAATGGTTGCAGGTTAAACAGAAAATCTGTGTCTGGAGGTTGTAATTATTTGGGAAATTGTCTGGTATCCTGGCAGAGCAAGAAACAAACTACTGTTTCTCTTTCTACAGGGGAAGCTGAATATATTGCTGCCTCCATCTGCTGCTCTCAAGTTCTCTGGATCCAACATCAAATGATTGATTATGGCATTAATTTCCTTCATACACCTTTATTCTGTGACAATGAGGCTGCCATTGGAATTGCTAAAAACCCCTTCATCATTCCCGCACAAAGCATATTGAAACACGAATCCATACTATTCATGATGCTCAAGAGAAGGGTTTCATTAATATTATACCCATTGATACAAAAAATCAAAAAGCTGATCTTTTCACAAAAACATTTGATAAACCTCGTTTTTATGAATTGATTTCTATGCTTGGGTTAATATCTTTTTAAAAAATTTTCCTTTTCTATTTCTTTATTAAAAAAAATTTTATAACAAACATATAAAAAAATTAATTAAAATGAAAATTCATTGATAATAATAGAAATATGAAAATAAAAATTTGGGAGAGTAATATCATTATTCTGAGATTGGAATTTAACATGATGAGAAATGATTGTATATTCTCTAAAAAATTTTATTTACATGACCAGTACTTCTATGAGAAATGATAGTAACTGTTACTGGATTCTGTTTCACATTAAAAAAAAGGAAATGGATCAGATTCTTTAACGATATGCTTGATAGACTCTGCCTGACGAATGAAGTAGACAGCAGCTTTTTGATTAAATTAATCTTTATGCTTAAGAATGTCTGGATTTACTCAATCGTTTTGGATTGCACAAAAACTGAGTCCTGACAAAAATTGGATGAGAATGAATCTTTCGTTCATTTTGCTTTGTTTTGTCATCATCCTCTGCTGGTATATTTAGTGTCAAGATGTCTTGTGTCTGTTCTTATCTCCTCTGCTGTACGTGAGTACTGACCTGGAGTGATGATCTCCTCTGCTGTACGATAGTACTGACCTGGAGCTCTCATCAGTACTTGTTCAAATGGTTATCTCCTCTATTATACGTGAGTATAGATCTGGAGCTCTCACCATTTTGATATAATTATGTCAAATCATCTTATCGATGAATTTCTCTCAGAATGAAATATTCTGTTGATAATCATTTGCACACTAATTCACAAACCTTGTTCTTTGAAGATTGATTCATAATTCAAGAAATCCTGAGGTTGGGTGAGGGTTTTTTTTTACCAAATGATTGTGGGGTCTTGCATTTTAAAGCATCTAATCGTACCTTAAATGAATCATAAGCTGTTGTACGAAAAAGGATAAGGCATGAGTTTAAGTGGACAATTATATTAGCAATCAATATTGATTTGTTCTAATTTCAGTTGTTTCTGTGCAGATTGTGATCAGATCTTGTATTCAGTATGATCTCATGACTGGTAGATGATTTTTTGATCATCTTTATGTTCTAAAATATTTAGAGAATGTGATCTCTGATTATTTTAGATCTCATTATTAGATGTGCTTCCTTTATGTATTATAATTTAAAAAATAATAATAATAATAAAATAAAAGGTGCGAAAGTATTCTTTCGCTAATAATTTCGCAAAACGAAACTGCAATTTTGCTAGGTTGGCTAATAAGTTGTTAATCAGTTACATCCTAGCGAAATTACAGTTTCACCGGACGAAACTGTAAATTCTCCAGACGAATTTATAGTTTCCCTGTCTGCGAAACTATTTGCTATATAAGTCATGTTTGCAAATTTTCTCTCATAATTTCGCACAATCGCTCAGTTTCACTTTTAGGGTTTATCTGTAACTTTTAAGGCGATTTTGACTTGTGTTTGTGATTTGGACTGATTTTTCGTGAGATTCACTTCGTATGTGAGTTTCAAACACTGATTCACTTTCTAATCTGGATTAAATAGTCTATTCTTAAGTTATCTAGATTGTGTCTCTTCGGTGGTTTCGCTGTTCGATTAGCGAAACTACTAATTTCTCTGCGAAATTGAATGAAAGTTCACATCTTTTCTGCGAAACTGTAAAGTTATGCTGTCCGAGCAAACTTAACAATTTCGCCGTATCTTCTCTAATTTCGCAATGACTGATCTTTAATTTACACAGTTTCGCTTGTATTTTCTTATGTCAGCGAAACTAATTTGTAATAGCGAAACTAAATTAATATTTGGTGAAACTAATTGCGAAACTACTTTAATTCATTCTAATCTTGTCGAAACTAATTTTTGTTCTGCGAAAATAACAAGTTTCAAGGAGCGAAATTATAGTTTCGCTTGTCGAAACTGTTTGTTTTCCTTGTCGAAATTGTCTTTGATTCAGCGAAACTATCATGTCTTAGTGAGCGAAACTATTGTTTCGCTTGCCGAAATGATTGTTTCTTTTGTTTTTGTTTTATTTTCTTATTTTCAGTATTTCTTATTCAAATTTATTTGTTGTTCTTCTCAGGTTATCATGGCGAATCTCAAGTTTGATGAGAGGAATAACATCACTGCCATATTAGACGATACTCTTCCAAAGGCGGCCGGATTTCGTGACTGCATTAGATGGCTTCAGAGATCACCCATTGCATATGCTATCTCTCACTCACCCACTATCTATGATCTTAATATTAGAGATTTTTGGAGATCAGCAGAATACAACACTGGAGGAGATGTACAGAGAATCACAGCTAGAGTGATTGATCATGATATAACTATTACTGCTGAGAGCGTGTCGAGGATTCTTAGACTAGAAGATGATACTGGTGATGAAGTAGATATGACGGAGTCTAAAGTATTCCAAGCTTTCAGACAAATGGGGTATGAGGGACCAGCTTTTGGTTCAAGGAAGGAGATTAAAAAGTCTTTTTTATCTAAGGAATGGAGATATATAGCTCATGTTTTTATTATGTGCTTAGATCACCGTAAGGGTGGATCCGATGGACTTAATCTTGACTGGGCCAAAGCTATGGTGATATGTTGTAAAGGGGAGAAAGCAAACATTGCTAGACTGATCTTTGCGTGTATGGCAGAGAATGTGATGGCTGTGAAGAAGGATAAATGGTTGTTATATCCTCGCTTTATTCAGATGATTATTGATGATCTTGTTCCTGATGTACCTAAACATGGTGAAGTCAAGAGATTAGTGCAGATGAACCCTCGGATATTTGCTCATTGTTGTGCTATCCGCCATGATTTCAGTGGTAAAATCACCCATCTCTGGGAAAATATGTACCCTCCAGAACGCTGGAATTATATCAGACGGGTCGATGAGTCTAAAAACAAAAGGACTGAGGAAACAAGGGTGCAACAAATCTGGCTTATGGAAAGAGAAGTCAACTTCTGTGGCTGATAATGAAGACAAGAAGGAACCTGAGCTACCCTCACCTTCTAAGGGTCAATGGGTTGAATTTCTGATGTGTGATGCCTCTGGGAAACCCAAGCCAGTAAAGGCTTGGGTTCCTAACCTAAACTAATCCTTTACCCTGTATGTGCAGGTTGTTCAATACAGTGCTGAAACTAACACGTGGATAGTAGACAGCGGAGCATCCAGGCACATGACAGGAAACAGAGCCCTTTTATCAAATGTCAAACAAATAAAAGGAGGACATGTTTCGTTTGCCGGAAACAATGGAGGATATATCACAGCTCAGGGAGAAGTTGGAAATCAGAAAGTTAAGTTTGATAGGGTGAACTACGTCCAACAACTTCAAAACAACTTACTCTCTGTTTCACAAATATGTGATTTAGGAATTTAAAGTCATCTTCGACAACAAGAAGTGTTATGTACTGAAGAAAGACTACGTGATCCCAGAGGACCAAGTTTTGATGACTGCTTCAAGATATAAAGATCTTTATGTCTTGGATCTGTCAACAGCTTCAACAATGGATCATGAGGTTCAGTGTTTTCTATCCAAAGCTACTGAAAAAGACTCCATCTCTTGGCATAGGAGAATGGGACACATCAGTCAAAGGAAGATGAATCACTTGATTCAGAAGGATCTGGTGAGAGGTGTAAATGTCAAGAACTTTCAGCTTCCTGATTTATGTATAGCTTGCAAGAAAGGTAAACAGACAAAGAAGTCTCATAAGGAAAAGAAAGTTAATTCAATAGACCTTCCTCTTGAACTTCTACACATGGATCTGTTCGGTCCAGTTAGTACAAAGAGCATTGCAGGCGACTTGTATTGTTTTGTGGTCACCGATGACTACTCAAGGTTCACTTGGGTAATGTTTCTGAAATCCAAATCAGAAACATTTGAATCATTCAAGGAGTTGGTAACCACACTGGAATCTCTCTACAAGCTGAAAGTTAGACAAGTACGCTCAGACAACGGAACGGAATTCAAGAACCATTGGATGGAGGAATACTGCAAGGAAAAGGGGATTGTACATCAATTCACTTCTGCTTACACACCTCAGATGAATGGCGTTGCTGAGAGAAAGAACAGGAGCTTGATAGAGACAGCACGGACTATGCTGGTAGACTCGAAACTGCCTATCCAATTCTGGAATGAGGCAGTGGCAAATGCATGGTATACACTAAATCGAATCCTGATAGTCAAGCGCCACGGAAAAACATGTTACGAGCTACTACAAAGACGCAAACCGAACTTGGAGTATCTCGAACCATTTGGGGCGCCGTGCACACTTCTGAAGAAGACACAAGAGGGTAAATTCAGCGAGAAGGCAGATGTAGGCATCTTTCTAGGATACAACATACCTAACAGGCGAGTTTACAATAACTCAACAGGTCTAGTAGAAGTTTGGTGTAATGTTGATGTTCAGCGATTCACCACACCGCCTACTGGCAAAGGACCCGCCTACTTCTTTGACTATGATGGATTCTTCAAGTCCTTCAACTTTCCTCTCTCTCCCTCGGATGACGAATTAGCTACACGAATGATGTATGATAGCTTGAATCCACCAACATCTAGCTCACAGGGAGAATCATCTACTCATTCAGGGGGAGTAATCGACGACAGTGACACCTCCTCTGAAAATGAAGCTGAAGAAGATACCCAGAACAGTCAGGAGGAACAGGTTCCAGTTCCTGAAAGTCCACAAGCATCTACCAGTGGTGCACCTTTGACGTCAGAGCCTCAAACTCCAACTACCTCAGATGAAGAACCAAATGTTCATCATCTTGGCTCTGAGGTAGCTGTTCCTACCACTCCAAGATCACGTCTAAACGTTTATCATCCCTTAGACAATGTCATTGGGGATGTCCGATCAGGAGTACAAACCCGAAATCAATTGTACTCTGCTGACTATGCCTCTGTTATGGAAAAGGGATATATTCATGATGGTGCCTATCGGTGTTTTGTCTCACAGGTTGAGCCAAAATATGTCAGTGAAGCACTAAATGAAGAGGCATGGGTGAGTGCAATGCAAGAAGAACTTCTTTAGTTCAAGAAGTTAGGTGTATGGTCTCTAGTTGATAGACCTAAAGGTGCTAAGGTCATTGGCACTAAATGGGTTTTAAAATGCAAGAAAGATGACCAAGGGGTCATTATCAGGAACAAGGCTTGACTGGTTGTTCAGGGATTTCGCCAAGTCGAGGTAATTGATTACAATGAGGTATTTGCACCCGTGGCAAAGATGGAAGCCATTCGTATCTTCCTTACCTATGCATTGTACATGAAGATTAAAGTCTATCAATTAGATGTGAAGAGTGCATTTATTCATGGGGAAATTAGAGAAATAGTTTATGTCAGTCAACCCGAGGGATTTGAAGATCCTTATCATCGGGATAGAGTCTACAAGCTCGACAAGGCTTTATACGGGCTTCATCAAGCTCCAAGAGCTTGGTATGAGAAACTCTCGACTCATCTTGTTAAACACGGCTTTCGCAGGGGAGTCATTGACTGCACGCTGTTCATTAAAGAAAAAGATGGCGACCTACTGCTCGTACAAATCTATGTTGATGACATAATTTTTGGTTCAAAGAACGAAGAGTTATGCAAAGAGTTTGAAGCAGTTATGCAGAAAGAGTTTGAGATGAGTGCTATGGGGGAGATGAAGTTCTTTCTCGGGCTACAGGTGGATCAAACACCAAATGGGATCTTTCTACATCAGACCAAGTACGTAAGCGACATTCTCAATCGTTTTGACATGGAGAATGCATCTGCTGCAAGTACTCCACTGGCTACGAATCACGACATAGCACCTGATGAAAATGGAGATCTTGTGGATGCCACGATGTACCGAGGAATGATTGGATCCCTCATGTATCTCACTGCCTCTAGACCTGATATCATGTATGCGACATGTTTATGTTCTAGATATCAGGCTAAACCTAAGGTCAATCATCTGATCGGGGCCAAAAGGATTTTTCGCTATCTAAAGGGTACACCCACACTTGGGTTGTGGTATCCTCATGATGATGATTTTGAGCTCACAGCGTACAGTGACTCGGACTACGGAGGCTGCAAGATGAACTACAAGTCTACATCAGCAGGGTGTCAATTCTTTGGGAGAAGATTAATTACCTGGCAGTGTAAGAAGCAGACATCGGTTGCATTGTCAACCTGTGAAGCCGAATATGTTGCTGCTGCAAGTTGCTGTTCACAAATCATCTGGATTCAACAGCAAATGCAGGATTACGATTTAACATTCCATTCTACTCCTATTTTTGTAGATAACTCGGCTGCAATTGCAGTAACTAAAAATCCGGTCCAACATCCTAAGACCAAACATATCGGTATTAAATATCACTTCATACGAGATTGTTTCGAAAAGAACTTAATTGATGTGGTAAAAATTAATATTGATTTTCAACGCGCTGACCTCTATACTAAAGCCTTTGATAAACCACGTTTTCAATATCTGCTTGAGGTCAACGGCGTTAAAAAGAGAAGTGATGTTATTCCTGATGATGATCATGTGTAGTCCGATGTAGTTTAGTTAATTTTTCTTTTTTATTTTATTTTATTTGTTTATTTTAGTCTGTTTAAATTAAACTCATGTTATTCTGCTGTTTATTAAAATCCTAAAATAATTAAACCAGGTTTGATTTTAGTATTTTAGGGGGAGAATAAGTCAGCAAGCAACATTAAAAAAAATAATAATAAAAATAAAAAGGGAAACCGAGGGAGAAGGAGTGGAAAGCTGATACAAGGTAGATCGTATCTGTGATACTGATTCAAACCCTTTGGAATATGATAGTACACAGGAACAAGTCAAGAGGGACTTTAAAATCCTAATTTAGAAAAGATGACAAAAAATTCAAAGTATAAGTCTGTGTAGTCTAAGCAATATAAAAGGGAAGATGATAGAAAAACTGGTAACTCCTAAGGTAACACAATGAGAGTAGACCTAGAGGTTGCTAGACCACAATTGATATGTCGGTAGATTCAACACAATAGATGATTAGACCGGACTGGTGATCTCAAGATCAAACTAAACTATTCAACTGACTGTGGGCTTCCATCTTATCACTGGTTAACACAATCAATAATATTCCAATAAGGGGTAGTGAGCATATAAACGCCACAAATGTGTGCGGTTGACCATAAATAGAGCAAAGCACGGAAAAAAATGAAAGAAAAATGCTATCAAGCTAATGACCTATGTTGTTGGTGCATTTGGTGCAAAATAAAAGCTGCTCTAACAAGGAGATAGGTTGTGTGCCTCTCTGTTGTGCGATGGCACTGACCTGAGGATAAGCATAACCTAGATATTCTAGAATTCATTGTTGTTTGCCACCTCTTTGCTGTGCGATGGCACTGACCTGAGGATTGGTTTCTCTATGAAAGCTCTAAGAATAGTCTCTTCTTGTAACAATACCCGTAGACCGCTCAAAAGCTCCTGAGGGATGTTGATTACCATATAAGTGTGGGATCCACAAATGTTCGTTGAATTAAATAAACCAAAAACAATCACCGGTTTGAGTCAAGAGTCTGTGTATGGATTTAAGTGGACAAACATATTGACAATTATTGTGGCTGCAATTTTTGAAAGTTCAAATCAATGTGGTAATCTAAGAGTTCCAGTATGATTCCCTAAAGCTGCTGATGACTCTGGATGAACACCAAGAATTGAGCATCGAAAGAGTTTGATAACAAGTCCCAAATGATTTGATGTTCCTGTATGATTCCAAAATTGAATTGGTCCAGGTGTGGTCAATCTAAGTTGAAGCTTTCGATTCCGGAACCAAATCCCGTAGATTTCCATCTTAGGGTTTTATCTCTCACAAAAAGTCCAAAAACAAATTTTATTTGTGTATTTAGTTTAAGTTTCTAGTTTAATCTTTTAGTGTGTGTGTCTGTCGGACTACATCAGGAAAATCAGAATGGAATTAACTCACCAAAAAGGGTCATGTCTGAGATGGCCACATGTTTTTCAAAGTTTAAAGAGTCACGTCAGAGGTGACAACGTGTTTTAAAAGAGTCTCGTCTGAGGTGACTGAATTGGTTAAGAGCTTATAATGTTATTGTCAAAAGTTAAAAGGGTCTTAAAAGTAAAATGTTCAAAATGACTGTAAACTCACTAAGTGTGACCCATTCGCATGATTGGATCATGGTTATGGACCAACTATGCGAATGGCTCCCAATCGGCCGAATGGACATGAGAATGATCCATTCGACCGAATAAAAGGGGGAGAATGAAGCAGTCGACCGACTGAGGCTCAGTCGGTCAACTGAAGATGCAAATGAAAGAGACCGAATGAGGAAGTCGACCGACTGAGACTCAGTCGGCCGACTGAATGCGATTGACTAGGCCAATCGTACGACTGATGCTCAGTCGCCCGAATGAACTGAGCGAATGAGGCAGTCGGCCGATTGAACTTAAGTTTAGTATTTAAGGGCCTCAGTCGATCGCATGTTCCTCATCACACCAAAATCGCACTCAAATCGCATTCTTCCGTTACTCTGCCAAAAATGCTACAGATCCTGACTTACATTGTTGTTGAGTTCTTACACTCGAGTGACGATTTTACAGGTACATTACTCTTGAATCTTACCAAAATCAGAAGATTAAAGAACCTACATTAGAGACACTCGATTGAATCAAGAACCGAACTGTGAAATGACCTAATCACCTACATAAACTAAGCAAAATGTTAAAACTAAGTTTAATAAGTTATTAGTGACAAGTAGGCGAGTCTAATAGACCATTAAACACTGTTAAATGACTTAAATTGGTCAAGATTCGACCCACAGGCGATCGAACAGTAGGGCAAGCGACTGGTCGTTCGAATGAACTCCAATCGCACGATTGAACCTTGCGATTAGGTCATTCGGCCGAATGAACCACCCGAATGAGTTCAGTCGGCCGACTGAACCAATCGAAGACTCAGTCGGCAGATTGAACTCAATCGCATGTCTCAATCAACCGAATGAACTAAGTCGTACTTAAGAACAACCGATTGACTCCAGTCGCATGATTCATTCGCATGAATGAATCAGAATGGAAGTGAAGCACTACACTTAGAACTGAATTCTGATGTATTATGTACTAATGATCATGTATTTTGTGTTTCAGGAAAAATGACTGACAGATGGTCTCTTAATCCAAAGCACAACATATGTGCCTGTTGGACCAAAAGAACCAATGAGCCAAGATCAGAAAACCTCTAAGTCCCACATGATATCACAACAACTGCTGAAGGCTTCATCAGCAGTTCGACAAGTGCTGAAAACTCCAACAGCTGAAGATCAGGTGCTGAAGACTTCAACAGCTGAAGATTAAAGTGCTGAAGTTCAACAGCTGAAGAACACAAGTACTGAAGCTGAACAGTTGAAGAACACAAGTGCTGAAGCTGAACAGTTGAAGAACACAAGTGCTGAAGCTGAAGTCCAAAGTACTGAAGTACAACAGCTGAAAAGTCTACAATACTGAAGATCAAAACTGGTGTACAAAGTCTGAAGACAAAGACTGAAGACATCAGCTGATGATATCTACTGCAGTCATCAGCTGATGAAACATCTGAAGTTCAAGTCTGAAGACAAGTACTGAAGTTTCAGTAGTTTGTCACAACAGCTGAAGAGTACTTCTTCAGTAGTTGTGATATCAGTAGTTTTATGTTTTTAGTTTCAGTAGTTTTGTAAAACGACTGAAGAGCTTGTTCTTCAGTCATTGTAGTTTCAGTAGTTTTATGTTTTTCAGTAGTTGTAGTAACTGATAACACTTAGTATTCTTGTAAGAAGATGTCAGCTGTTTTGACATCTTCAGTAGTTGTGTTTCAGTTGGAATAATTCTGTTAGATGTCACTATCAAGTGACATCAGCAGACGTCACATCTCTTATATAAGAGGTGTCGACCTAATTGTAATTGTGACATTCCGTTACCACGAAAGCGAATATTGAATGAAATATATTTGCAGAATTCTCTCTTTTCTATAACCGTCTTTGTTCTTCATTGAATATCGTTTAGTTCTTGTGAATGGCTAATTCATTGTTAGAATTCCACTGCTATACTCTTTAATCAATCAAACGTAGATCACTGATCCTAACAAGTGGTATCAGAGCTGGTTAATCATTGATCGATCTAACAATTGATCATTGAAACTGCTAATTGATATCTATGTTTGATTGAATTAGCATATTCGCAAGAACTGGTTATAGATTATTGAATTTCTGTCGCTTTCGTTCATTTATTTTGAGATCTCTTTTGGTTCAATTGGTTGTTGTGTTTTGTTCTAAATTTGTTATAGCTTAATTGAATTTGATTGAATCTGAGATGACTACTCCTTCTAATGATCCTCACAATACCGGTTCCTCAACCAAGCCTCCGATGCTGGTTAGGACCGAGTATAACATATGGCAACGAAGAATGCTTCATCACCTGTCTGTTAACAGTTCAGGTTGTTGGACATCTGTGGTACATGGACCACATAAGCCTATGGTGAACAATCCGGAAACCAATCAAATGGTTCCGAAGAAGAAGGAACAATACTCTAATCAAGATCGGAAACTGTTTGAGATTGATGCTAAAGCCCATGGAATTCTGGCCATGGCACTGCCTAATGAAATCTATTAGGGCTTATGCATCATGAAACTGCTCATGATCTTTGTAATGCCCTGAAGGAACAATTCGGTGGCACAGATGAGTTCTTAGCAAACAATAGAGAAATCCTTGCCCAACAATATGAGACATTCTCTCATAGAAAGGGTGAGACACTGACTCAATAGTTTGAGCGTTTTTCTGCTTGATATCTGAGCTGAAAATGGTGAAACAGGAATACACCAATAGCCAGATGAACAACAGGTTCCTCAGATCACTGCCTGAGAGATGGGACACATACACTATTGTCCTACGCTCCAGTGCAAATCTGGATAGCCTATCTCTCACCCAACTTCATGGGAAACTGCTTACATTTGAAAGAGAGATAGAGCAGAAGAGGAAACTATCCTCATCAGGAAAGCTCACTGATGACTTTGTACCAGGGAATACTGCCTTGGTTAGTTATGAGTCAGAATATGCTGCATCTGAAAGCAATTATGATGAGCATATTGATTTCTCTACAAATAGTTCTGATCATGCATTTGTTGGTATTGAGAGTCATTCTGGCAGTAATAGTGACAATCTATGCTTCATCATGGATGATTTGAAAGGAATAGCTGATGATGATCTAGAAGAGATGGATATTCTGAGTCAAATGGCATTGATTAATATCAGATCTCAAAGTTCTATAAGAGAACTGGCAGGAAATTTCCTGGACTCTCTGGCAAAACCAAAGTTGGTTTTGACAAGAGTAAGTTGAGGTGTCACAAATGGCAAAGGCTGGGACACTTTGCAAGAGAGTGTAGATCAACTGGATCTAACTCTTCTGCACCCTTTGTGACTTTTCCTAGTACTAGTCCACAAAACAGAGGGCAACATCCTGCTGGTTCTGGTCATCATTCACATCCTAGATATCCTGCATACTTTGTTCCCCAGGGTCAAATGTCATATCCTATCCCTGCTATTATATGCCTCAACCAAATCCTGTTCAAGCTCCAATTGCACAACAACCACAAGCATTGCCTGAACCACAGCCTTCCCAATCTCATCAACAAACTCAACCTCAACAACACAGCTTCTTCACCCCAAGAGTATTGACTGGAGCAGTTTACCAGATGACTTGTCTGGTCATGAGCAACTGTTCTCAGGTGCTGGTCAACATGGTGGTGAAAGTCCCTTTGGAAATCTAGCTCTTATGGCTTTGGATTCCTGATACTTCATCCACTAATGCCTCTACACCAAAGGTATCACAGGTATCCTCTGAGGCAAAAGCCAAATTATGTTCTGAAACATGTATAGCAGCATTTGCATCTATTAGAGAAGCAAATGTAGCTTTAATCAACAAGAACATTGAGCTAGAACAAATAATTTCCAAAAGCAAAGCTGAATTTGAGTCTGTGCTTAATGATAAGAATGATGAGATTTACAAACTTAAATGCCAAATAACTGATGATAAGGCTATGGAAGAGATACTTCTAGAGAAGTATAAGATCTCAAAGAAACCCTTGCAGTCACCCAGGTAGAGTGTGATAGATGGGTACAATCATGCAAAGGTTTTGAAATGCTTCTTAGTAAGCAATCTGCTTCCAATGTGAAGTTTGGCATTGGTTACAATCACACTGCTCCACCTACAGATTTTACTCCCAGAGCAGAGGTAGAATCTGATGGTGAGAGTAATAACCAATCCATCTCATCATGTGATCTACTTTATGATACAGCACAATCAAAAGTAGAAGTCAGCATCAAGCCCTCTCAGAAACTATCAGCTGATGTTGATGGTTCCACTGCTGACACTCACATGATCCATGAGTTGATCAACTCAGGAGTTAATTCTGAAAGTCCTGAAAGGACTAGAGAGCAGGATTTAACACCTGAAGTTCAAACTCCAACTACTGCCAGTACTGAAAAGAGAAAACTGTCAGTAGAAAGAGTTTGAAGACTACTAAAGAGGAGTCAAGAAAGCAAACAATGCTTCCAAAGTACTGAAGAGCAAGTCTTCAGCTGCTTCACCCTCTTTAGTTGATGATCAACCTAAGTGAAGAAGAAACCATGTGAAGTATGTGGTTTGTTCAATCATCTTACAGATGATTGCTGGACAAAAGAGGTTCCAAACTCAAACATAAAGAGAAATTAAAGAGAAAATGGTAAAAATGAAAACTGAGTTTGAGACCACATTTGTATCAGCAACATCAAATCCTGTAACCTTAAGTCCACAAAGAAATCCAAAAAGGAAGGGGTTAAACAGGTGACAGCTGAGATTGCTCAGAAGAAGAAGGTACAACATAGGAACTTATCAAACTCCACTAGCAATGTGTCTGATGAGCTGAAAGCTTTATCACAAAATCAGACACAGCTGGTTATGATGGTTCAACATCTATTGGGTAGAGTTAACAATTAGATGCTCCTATGTTGAAACCACAGAAAAGGAGGTCCAAGCCAAAGGATTCCTCTTCTTCACCATCTTCTTCTTCTCAGGCTGTTGTTTCTAATAACCTGTTAGTTTACCATCTGTTGATGAGACCAGGCCCAAAACCAAAAAGGTTTGGGTCTCCAAAACTAACTGATTGTTTATTATTGCAGGGTTCTCCAACATGCCAAAGTAGCATCTGGTATGTAGACAGTGGGGGATCTATGCACATGACTGCGAACAGCTCTCTTCTTCATGACTACTCTCAAGGAAAGAAGGGGTTTGTTTCTTTTGGCAATGATGCTAGGGGTTACATCATTGGAAATGGCTTTGTCTCCAATGGAGAAATCAAGTTTGATGATGTCAATCATGTGGAAAATCTCAAGTACAATCTCTGGAGTGTCAGTCAAATGTGTGATAAAGGCCATGTTGCTCTTTTCACTAGTCAGAACTGTAGGATTCTGTCATCCAAGTTCTGCATTTGATTGATAAGGTGTTGGATGATCCACTCTCCTGAGAGCCAAAAGGATAGGAAGAGTGTATGCCTTAGATCTTCCAAGAAAATAGATCTCAGAGGCATCCTGCCTATTTTCCAAAGCCTCTTCTCAAGAATCTAAACTGTGGCACAGAAGGCTGGGTCATGTTAATTTCAAAAACATGAATCAGCTTATCCACAATAGTTTATTAGAGGCTTACCAATAAAGGGTTCCATTGTGATAAACCTGCACTGCTTGTTTAAAAGGAAAACAACACAAAGTCTCATTCCCTCCTATTGAAGAGCCTAAGTCCACTGCCTGCTTGCAATTACTGCATATGGATCTATTTGGTCCTGTGAGAGTAATGAGCATGGCAAAGAGAAATACTGTCTGGTAATTGTGGATGATTACTCCAGATTTGTATGGACTTTCTTTCTACATTCAAGGATGAGGTTGCTCAGAAGATTATTCACTTTGTGTTGTATTTGAGAAGCAGTATTCCTTCCTGTCAAGTGTATTAGGAGTGACAATGGACTGAATTCAGAAACCATACACTTGATGACTTCTATCTTTCAAGGGAATCAAAAGGCAGTTTAGATACCAAGGACTCCAGAACAAAATGGAGTAGTGGAGAGAAAGAACAGGACCCTAATTGAAGCTGCAAGGTCCATGCTGGCTGACTCTGGTTTGCCACTGACCTTTTGGGCTGAAGCTGTTAACACAGCTTGCTATGTGCAGAATAGAGTCTTAGTAAATCAGACGTTGATGAAGACTCCATATGAAGTTCTCCATCACTTGGCTCCTCTAATTTCATTTTTCAAAGCATTTGGGTGTCCCTGTTTTATTCTCAACACAAAGGATCAACTCCAAAAAATTGATCCTAAGGTGGATGCAGGGTATTTGTTGGTTATTCATCTACTTGCAAGGCATACAGAGTCTTCAACTGCTAACAAAGATAGTTGAAGAGACTTTGCATGTGAAGTTTAATGAATCTCCTTTGGACAAGATTCCACAAAACCCTATGGAGTTGTTTGATTTGGACATACTGCAATATGTTCCTTATCAACCTCCAGCTGTTGCAGATCATGTGGATAAATCATCTTCTGCAGCATGTCTTCCACCTGGTGGTATTGATGATGATGATGATAATATCATACTCACCTCTTCAAGTTTAGTGACCAACTGCCTGTGTCTACTAAATTTGATGTTCCTATAGCTTCAGCAGTTCCATCCACAACAAATGCTGATGAGATCTCTGATTCCTCTACATCTTTTGAATTACCATCTAATTCTTGGTTTCAAGAGTCTGCATCAACATCTGCTGCTGCTGAAGGTCCTACAAACACTTGCACAGATCTCATTGTTTATCAAGAACTGAAGAATCACCCATGTCTCAGATTATTTGTGATATCAATGCTGGTGTTTCAACAAGAAGTCAATTGTCTAACTTCTGCTTCTATGCTCTCTTCATCAGTCAGCTAGAGCCAAAGAACTACCATGTTGCTTTGAGAAACAATGGATGGGTTGAAGCTATGCAGTTGAGCTACTTCAGTTCAAGAACAGCAAGTGTGGGAACTGGTTCCTCTTCCCCCAGGTATGTGTGCAATAGGCACTAAATGGGCGTTTAGGAATAAAACTTATGAAAATGGGCTTATTGTTAAGAACAAGGCTAGACTGGTTGTATAGGGGTTTTCACAAGAAGAAGGTATTGACTATGATGAAACCTTTGCCCCTGTAGCCAGACTAGAGGCAATCAGATTGTTTTTAGCCTATGCTGCATTCCACAATCTTAAAGTTTTTCAAATGGATGTCAAAAGTGTATTTTTATATGGTAAAATAAAGAAGAAGTTTATGTGTGTCAACCACCAGGTTTTGAGGATAATAAACATCCTGAATGGGTGTATAAACTTGATAAAGCTCTTTATGGGTTGAAACAAGCTCCTAGAGCCTGGTATGAGACACTTTCTACTTTTCTTCTTAAGAATAATTTCACTAGAGGATCCATTGATAAAACTTTGTTTATTAAGAAGGTGGATCAGCATAAGCTACTTGTTCAGATTTATGTTGATGATATCATTTTTGCATCCTCTGATCCCCAGTTGTGTGATGATTTTACAACTTTAATGAAAAAGAGGTTTGAAATGAGTGCAATGGGAGAATTACAGTTCTTTCTAGGCTTGCAAATTAAACAGAAGGCTGATGGAACCTTTATTCATCAGTCAAAATATACAAAAGATCGTTTGAATAAGTTTGATTTACAACACTGTAAGCCTGTTCTACTCCCATGTGCAACACCACACAACTGGATGCTGATCAGAAAGGTAAAGCTGTTCATGAAACACTTTACAGATGTATGATTGGGTCCTTGATGTATTTAACAGCTTCTAGACCAGATATTTGTTTTCTACATGTGTTTGTGCTAGATTTCAGGCTGCTCCTAAAGAGTCTCATTTGATTGCAGTCAAGAGAATCTTTAGATATTTGCAAGGTACACAATCTCTGGGTTATGGTATTCCACTGGACACTCTTGCAAATTAGTTGCTTTTTCAGATAGTGACTATGCAGGGTGCAAGTTAACTAGAAAGTCAACGTCTGGTGGTTGTCAATTCCTAGGCAACTGTTTGATTTCTTGGCAGAGTAAGAAACAAACATCTCTTGCTACATCAACTGCTGAGGCCGAGTACATTGCTGCTACAAGTTGTACTTCTCAGGTACTCTGGCTTCAGAACCAACTTTTGGATTATGGCATTACAGAGACTAAGACTCCATTATTAACGGATAGTGCTTCAGCTCTGTGTATTGTCAAAAATCCAGTCCAGCACTCTAGGACCAAACATATAGAGATCAGACATCACTTTATTCGGGATTGCTTTGAAAAATGTCCGATTGATCCTAAGTTTGTGCCTAGTGCTGATGAGCTTGCAGATATTTTTACTAAGCCTTTGGATAGTTCTACTTTCCAAAACCTTCTGTTAAGGCTGGTATGCTGCAGCTAGAATAAGTGACAACTACTGATGATTTCAGTAATAATTACTGGTGATCATTGGTAACCATGTCACATATAAGTACTAATGAGTCCTTTCACCTTTAGTAGTTTTTATAACTACTGACGGTTAAATGCCTCACAAGTACTGAAGTACTTTATCTGTTCCAAACTACTGATGTAGTTACAACTACTGATGTAGTTACAACTACTTAAATCAGTACAAACAGATAAGTACTGACGTCCTATGAAACACTAGAAAAGCAGATGCAAAGTCTGATAAGTGTTGAGGACAGTATGAAACAGCTGAAAGGCTATGAATTGACGAAAACTACTGAAGAGAACTTTCTCTTCAGTTGTTTCTCCAACTGCTGTTTCATTCTAAACAACTGAAGCAAAACCATGTCTTCAGTAGTTTTATAACTACTGATGACTAACACCAAGTCTTCAGCTGTTTACAACAACTGATGACAAAACCACTGTCTTCAGTAGTTTCACAACTACTGATGACAAACACCAAGTCCTCAGTTGTTTCATCATCTGAAGTCAAAACCATGGCTTTCAGTAGTTTTCTAACTGCTGATGCCTAAAACCACGACTTCAGCTGTTTCAACGTCTGATAGGGTAATACCATGTCAACAGTCGGTTTAAAACTACTGATGACTAACACCACTCCCTTCAGTCATTTTCACCCCTACCCTATAAATACCTGTCCTCTTCTCTAATGTTTCATTAGCCGTTATTTTCTGAACTTCTCTCTCTCAAACATGGCGACCATGAGTCTGAAACCACGACACAACTGCGTTGCTTACCTTACAAAATTGGCTTTCTGGAACAAATATGATAATGCCATTGACTTAATGGTGGATTCCCCATATCGCACAGCTTTTCTCTTGAATCCAACCATTTACCCTGAATCCCTCAGTCAATTCTGGTCAAATGCTTCTGTTCATACTGATGAGTCTACCGGTCAGATCTCTGTTCGGTCCCTTATCAACCAGAAACCAGTGGTCGTTACAGCCGACATCATTCGTCAGGCATTACATCTACACGATTCCACCGCTGTGACTGCATACCCAAAGGGCACAATAGATATTTCCTTTATCAATCATGGGTATGAAGGTGATCTTCGAGCCACAACCGTTCTAAAGAAACATTTCCATGACGCTGAGAAACTCATTTTCACATGGTAAATGTCTGCTTAGCCTCCAAGACATCTTCTTGGGATCAATGTCATCCCACTGGCAACAGGTATTGTATTCTATTCTAGAACACCAACCGTTAAATTTTTCTGAAATGTGTTCTAGAAATAAAGAACTTGGCTCAGAAACCTGTGGCAAACCGATGGCCATTATATCCCAGGTTTCTGATGGCCATTATTTTGGATGAACTAAAATCTGATGGCCTTGTTGGCCTTGGAGTCCCTGCACCAGCTGTTTTGGCTGAGGTATACTCCAGGCACAACTCAGACCCTACACTCAAAGAAGCTGCCCGAATGCTAAAGCCCAAGCATAGGGAACCCACAGCTTCCTCCATCAGAACCAAAGTCCCCACTAAACCAAAACCAAAACAACCCAAATAGCTATTCAGGGAGATGAGTCCCCTGAAGATGCTCCTGCACCACAACGTAGGCTATACTTGCTGGCTTAAACCCCCCAGCAGTATCAGAGACTCTACCTACCATAGCCGCTCAGGATTCCTCTCAACAGGAGCCTGCAGCCACCACACAGGGGTACCCACACATCTGGGATCTTCCTCACTTGAGGAGATTACCATTGAAGAGCACCATCCTCCCCAGGTGCACACTGCTTCTACCCCATCACCCTATGCAACCGCCCCCCAAGTCCAACAATAATTATTGCAAATATGCTGACTCAGTTGCATGCCTCTCCTCCTCCCCAAAAACCACCAACAAAGGGGAGAACCATAGACATTGAGGAAGAGGATCAACATGTTTCTGACAACCACAGCACCGGGGTTTACAAATTTTATCTCCTGGTGTAGATAGGGAGATTAGAATATCTAGTGAGGCTGCCACCTCTTCTGCATCAGCACATGATCAGAATGAGGCTGGTAACATTGCTAAGACCTCACTAGAGGCAACAGCTGATGAAGGACATAGTCCTGAGGCTGGAAGTCCCCAGTTCCAAGACAAAGGGGCACATGCTACAACTGGTCTACACCCAGTGCATGTACATCCTGCTTCAAGCAGGAGGTCAGGTGATTCAGTATCTGCTGATGATGACCTGGGCTTTTTCTATGACGTTCTAGCCCACAACACCATCCTGGAGTCTGAGGTAAGCAGACTACAAGAACGCTTGCCAAGAAGTCTCAGGATGAAAGTCCATCTGCCCCCACCAACCCACAGATGGCACCTTCAGTTGAAGGTTCCCCAAACACTTTACCCTCTCACTTCACTAAGCCTCCAGCTTCTGCTTTTGGCACTATCTCTTTGGGACAGAACCCCCCAGAGCAGATGGTTGCTGTATTCCAACAATCCCTCCTCTCATCACACCCATCATCAATGAAATTGTTTATAAAGCCATTGATGAGAGGATTTCCTCAAGTCTACAACCACTCATTGATGATGTGTGCAAAAGAACCTTTCTGCGGTACAAACCCCTGCCACCAATGCATCCAAAAAGGGGGAGAGTACTGCAGTGAAAGAAAAGAAGAGGAAAAGAACTGAGGATGAGAAGGCACAAGAGAAAACCCAAGAGTTGGAAACAGAGAAGCAACAACAATTGATCACTTACAAAAGAAAGAAAAGTGCTGGTGATCAACCTACTGCTGAAGAAAAATCCTTGGAAGAGCTGGTAAAAGATGCAGATGACACACACAGCCGATCCATGGACAAAATCATTGAGCAACTCTTCAAGCAAGGCTTTGACACAGCCACATTAGACAGTGAGATCAGGAGGTTGGAAGTGGAGGAAATTCAAACCAGATGGGCTGGGTATGATGTACTGGAGAAAGAGAGATTCGAGATCATGATTCGTTTCATTGCCAAATACTTAGGAAGATCTTTGATGGAGATTCGTTCATGGACCAGAGACAGTATTCTGGCTATAGCCACCAGAATCTGTTTGTCTGAGCAATTTCATAAGGGGATTATCATTGAAGCACTTGATGAGGCTGGGGCTGGAAAAAGGTTTGAAATGGCAAGACTTACAAAGGCTAAACTCACAACCAAAATGCTTGAACAACCTTCCCTATCACCCACTCAAAAACAGCCTACCCCTCAAATCTCCAAACCAATCTTAAAGCCCAAATCCAAACATCCTCAATCTTCAAAACCAATTCCTTTACCAACCCAACCATCATTCAGTGATGCACCTAGAAGGAGGAGAAGGGTGCTGAGGATAGAAGAGGATGAAGAAGAAGAGGATGAAGATGATAGTCTACCACTCTCTGCTGTTCTAAAGCTACCAGAACCCAGGAGTCAACCCATGATCACACCTGACTCTCAAAGGGAAATGGTTAGAGTCAAGATAGAAGATGAAGAACAGCAGAAGCAGCACGATGAGCAACTACTGAAGATGGTTGACAAGGAATTTCCTCAGTCATCATCTATACAAGCCATGAAAGGGCATGCTCAGAGGCTGTACACTCTCAGACACACATTTCAGTATCAGAAGGAGAGAGTGAGAGTATGGCCAGACCCCAAGGTGAGTTCTAGAATCCATAAAAGATCTATTCCACACAGATACAATGGCCAGGTTAGAAAAACAATAGATTCTACCATCATGTTGGCCATTGTAGTCTCACCATGGGAAATAATTGATGAATTCAAGAAGGCTCATCAATCAAAAATGACCCCTCAAGCTTTACTGGAAAACAAGATGATCAAAACAGGGTTATTATATAAAAAGCTTGAAGACATCAAGAAGAATGAGCTCCAGTTACTCCTTGAAGGCACTCACCCTGATGAATTTGTTTATAGGGAGGTAACTACTGTGGAGTTGAAAAATGGCAGGACTGTGAAGTACTTATCTGAGTACTATGGTCAAGAGTTCTTCTTTGAAGGTGGAGTAGAAGAACTCTCCAAGGAGGAACAAGTTGTTCTCCTTGAGGCCTATGTTCGAGAGTCATACAGACTCATAATGGGGAAGTAGATCTCATGAATGGGATAACAACTCTGTGTCCAGTTCCCCAAAACAGAGTTCTCATTCATACCTTGCCAAACAGATCTCTGAGATTTCTTCCCAGGCCGGAGCTTATATGGGTCATCTTCTCTACTGATCAAGAAGGAAAAAGACCAACCTTTTTGCCAACAATAAGTGGGAAAATAAATAAATTAGAGGTTTTGGCTGCATTGGTTCAGGGGGAGTTTGTTGGACCAAAAGAACCAATGAGCCAAGATCAGAAAACCTCTAAGTCCCACATGATATCACAACAACTGCTGAAGGCTTCATCAGCAGTTCGACAAGTGCTGAAAACTCCAACAGCTGAAGATCAAGTGCTGAAGACTTCAACAGCTGAAGATTAAAGTGCTGAAGTTCAACAGCTGAAGAACACAAGTACTGAAGCTAAACAGCTGAAGAACACAAGTGCTGCAGCTGAACAGTTGAAGAACACAAGTGCTGAAGCTGAAGTCCAAAGTACTGAAGTACAACAGCTGAAGAGTCTACAAGTACTGAAGATCAACAACTGGTGTACAAAGTCTGATGACAAAGACTGAAGACATCAGCTGATGATATCTACTGAAGTCATCAGCTGATGAAACGTCTGAAGTTCAAGTCTGAAGAACAAGTACTGAAGTTTCAGTAGTTTGTCACAACAGCTGAAGAGTACTTCTTCAGTAGTTGTGATATCAGTAGTTTTATGTTTTTAGTTTCAGTAGTTTTGTAAAACGACTGAAGAGCTTGTTCTTCAGTCGTTGTAGTTTCAGTAGTTTTATGTTTTTCAGTAGTTGTAGTAACTGATAACACTTAGTATTCTTGTAAGAAGATGTCAGCTGTTTTGACATCTTCAGTAGTTGTGTTTCAGTTGGAATAATTCTGTTAGATGTCACTATCAAGTGACATCAGCAGACGTCACATCTCTTATATAAGAGGTGTCGACCTAATTGTAATTGTGACATTCCGTTACCACGAAAGCGAATATTGAATGAAATATATTTGCAGAATTCTCTCTTTTTCTATAACCGTCTTTGTTCTTCATTGAATATCGTTTAGTTCTTGTGAATTGGCTAATTCATTGTTAGAATTCCGCTGCTATACTCTCTAATCAATCAAACGTAGATCACTGATCCTAACAGTGCCCATTTGGACCACACAACTCGAAACGGGGCCAAGTTCTCCGAGATTATAGCCTTCCTCAAACGCTCACGGATACATAAGGCTATATCTACACCGTGCACGCCTTACAAATCACTACATCAGGCATTCTGGGAGAATGCCTCAGTGGATCGCTCTCGTGAGCCATACAGCATCCGAAGCACCATTATGGGTCAAGCTATCGACATTACCGCTACTGACATCCAGAGAATCCTTGAGTTTGGGGATGACTCCACTCACCCCACTAAGTTACATCCTTTGACAGTGAGAGGGTGTTTCCTCCGAATCAAGTATGCGGGGGACATTAACTCGGGGGTGCTAAATAAGAGCAACCTGTGCCCACAATACAAATATCTGGCACATGTGATTCTTAAGTGCATTGCTTCGAGAAGGGGTGGTTTCGATGACCTATCAGATCAGATACAAAATGCCTTCGTGGCTCTGGTGCTGAACCACCCTTTCACTTCTCTAATATGATCTTTGCTTATTTGGTAGAAAACATTGAAACAAAAGGGAAAGAAGGTTTTTGTATGTATCCAAGATTTCTTCAGATGATATTCAATGAGAAGCTGCCTCTGCTCCCCAAGGAAAGTCACGATGCAGTGACTTTGGAACTTATGGATGACACTACTTTGGGTAGGATGGTGGTGTACGGGGCAAGCAAGTGAAGCCCCAGGCAAAGAGGCTGATTGGCCATTTAGCAGATGAAAGTTATGTGGCACCGAGGAGACGCTAATGGCGTCACGAGGACAGTGACTCCGAAGTGGAGCCAATTGTCCTACCCACTGATGATTCAGATGATGATGATAGTGGGGGTGCCGGAGACAATATGCCTGTTCCACAGAGAGGCACTACGTCTGATGTTGTGCCTCCAGCATCCGCCCCGGCTGCAGAAGTTACCGAATCAGCTGGGTTTCATCATGATTTTGTCCTTGAGACAGAAGTAGAAGAAGAAGAGTCTGATGAGGAGCCCCTCACCAGGATTGTGGGAAGAAAAGTGGTTCCCACAGTACATGGGCTTCGGGTGGTTGGTGAGCACCCAAGAGACTCTGGAGAGACAGAGACCGACCCGACCTATGCTCTAGGGTCAATTGGCAGGGTAGGGGGGGAGCATTCACCTCGAAGGAACGAGGAGAAAACGGATGGCTCAACCCCATGGGCAGAAACCAAAGAAGAAGCGTCGTTTGACCTTCATCACTACTACCTCAGCCACTACAGCCACCACCACCACCACCACTACCACCTCTTCAGACACACCATCCACCACCATAGCCACCACAGCCCCCATAGCAACCACAAACACCACCAGACCGACCACCACAATACAGATCCCAGCCACCACTACATCATTCACCCCTCACTCACCACCATTATCATCCCGACCTGACTCGATATTCACCACAGCCACCACCACCACCACTAGCCACCAAACCGAGCCCTCAGCCTATCCCTCATTCACTTACAGATCACCTCTACCTACAGTTGCGGTAGAAGAATAGTTGTCGGCACTAAACAGAATGGTAATGCGTTTGCTGGCTGCCGATGAGGAAAAGGCCTCCCAAATCCGCCAGCTTACTGACCTAACTGCTACAAAAACTCACCAAATTGCAGAGCAGGCTCAAGTGATAGAAAGAAAGGCCCGACAGATGACTGCCCAGAGCAACGAGATAGCCATTCTCCAAGCTCAAAGCGTCACCTCAGGGAAGAAAATAGAGGAGTTGGAAAAGGCTAAAAAGACCATTTTTCTAAAGCTGAAAGGATCGAAGGAGGAGCCCTTAAAGATAAGGGATGGGGACAGAAATGATGATGATGATGAAGACGATGATGATGATGAGAGTGAAACTGACGAAGAGAAAACTGAAGAATGGCACGAAGATGAAGACACTGACGGAGGAGAAGCAGCTGAATCTGTCTCAGCTCCAGGGCAAGAGAAAAGATCAATGAACAGACAAGATCAGTCAGCTTCTGCTTCTGCACCTTCACGTGATGAGCCGAGTATTCAGGATAAAAGTAAATAGTAGATGTTTATGTATTTATTTACTTTTGTATTCTGTATTGAAAAACCATGTATTAAATGCTTATATTAAGTTAATGCATTTCGTTTGATAAATTACTAATGATTGAGTGTGAAATGTGTAAATCAAACAGATCCAAATTACAAAAGAGATGAGTTTGATATTGCTCCCCTTCAGCAGGTCAAGTCTCAACTCACAATGATTCTTGATCTGCAAGGAATTGTCAGAAGGTCAGTAAGTTATACCCCTGAAGAAGGGGAAATAATTCACGATCTATCAAACGAGCAACTGGCAGAAATTTTCAAGCTCAATCCTGATGAAATAGTGAAAGATGCTCCGACATGTAATGCTACCTGTGATGACGAGCTAAATGACGTTGATGAAATAGAGATAGAAGATATCACTGTAGAGCACTATCCTCAGTATGCTGACAATGAGGGCAATGTGGTTCCCAATCTAGGTGAATCCCATGTCGGTGATACATTTGAGGTGTTAGACAAAATGGAGCAAGAGTCAGAGAAGACAGAGGGAATGGCCCAAGCCTCAAAGAATGATGTTGATATCCGTAAGGCTGAATGGGCTGAATGTTTTAAAGAAGTTAGAGCCCAACGTGCTGCACCGAAGAGGGATGCCTACACCAAGCTCTACAGAGTCAAGAAACATCTTAAGGTGTCAGGCAGGATTATCGCATGGGCATATTTTAATGATCTTAACGTTTATGCCGTTAAGAGGGAGAAGGGCATAGAGTACTTTAGATTTCCACATGATCTAAAGACTCTACCAGGTTTTGAGCTCAACCAGCTAGCCAAATTGAAGCTGTTGTATGCTGACCCGAGAAAGATGTCAGGCTGGTTTGAGGCTGCCCTAAAGAAAGAGTACCACACCAGGTGGATTAACTTCAGACCTCAACAACCTACAAGGTATATTAGAAGGTCTGAGATGGATGCCATTACTGGAAAACCAAAGATAGTGTTGAAGTGGAATCCTCCGCGCACAATGTCAAGAATCCCACTTCGGGAAATGACAAAGGATTTCACACCACACTTTAAGTGGTGGTACTACGATTGGAGAACAGCAGAAGCGGTCATAGTCCTAAATAAAGAGGGCCAAATGGATACAATCAGAGTATTCGATCCGATGTGGCTTACCAACTTGTCGGAAAATGATGTCTATACACTTTACAAGTGGCCACTGTTCTATGATACGCAAGATATTGTACAGGCCCTCCAGTTCCAAAATGTCATAAGACTTTGTTTCGCGTTTGATATTCACGCGGGAGTCACAAAAGAGGACAAGTACAAGAAATATGAGGAGGTAATGAAGAAAACAAGATATTAGAGAGATCTAGGTCCAAGGGGGAGTTCTTTGATACATGTATGTCCCTAGATCATGATATATGATGTAATAGATCTTGTTTGGTATGATTAATGAAATGATATTGATAGTTTGTTAGTTATAATGTTTAATGTTTCATTAATGTGTCGACATTGAATTGGTTAATTAGGTTAGTGATTGATTGAATGATTACACATAATGTTTATTAATTAATACACAATACATTCAAACTTAACATAATAAAGTTCTCATGCTAATGGCTCATGCGAATGAACCATACGCATGAATAACTTCACACGATTGACTCAGTCGCACGACTGAACCAGGAGACTGGATCAGTCATACAATTGTAATATAAGATTGGCTCAGTCGCACGACTGAACACTCAGTCGTACGAATGAATCAATCGCATGGTTCAATCGCACGACTGAACTAGACTAATGGTTCGGTCGCACGATTGATTAGTACCAACCTATAAATACAACTCAATTCGTGAAAAACAAAGACTCTCGATTAATTACGATTCCAGACGTACCCTAGCCGTCCAGAAACCTCTCAATTCGTTCTCCAAGTTCATAGAACACTTTAGATCGATTCCCAATCGATTTCTAACGTTAGTTTCAATTCTTGATTGATTCTTTGTGTGTTCTCACTGATTGGATCGCCAATCAAATAGGATTCCGCACTATTTGATCTGGTTTACACGTTAATCTCTAGGTATTTTGGTCAAATACCAGGTCCTAACAAAACTCATCTAAACCCATTTTAAGCCCAAATCGACCATCCTAAACCTTAGGGATGCATACCACAACACCATTCAAGCACACACTAGCTCACAATCAAGCCACAAACGCATCATACATACAAATACACATACACAAACGGGTCAACATACACACACTCAAAAACCCGATTTCAGATGTTTTCCAGCCCCAAAATCATTTGAAAACAAGTAAAAGTGGGGTTCTAGAACTCACACAAACGACCACGACGAGTAGAGCCTCAGTTTGACTCGTTTCTCAACAACTTTGGCTACTCGAACCAACCCGAACCAACAATTTTCCTCTTTTTCTCTTCTTTCTCTCTTCTCCTCTTTCTTTGGCTGATTTGTGAGTGTGGGGGAGAGGGTAAGGGCTGCCCTTTCCCTTATATACTCCCACTCACCCGACTTTCTTTCGTTGGCGAGTTTGATCCCTCGACTTTGGACTTTATTTCTTTTCTTCTTTAGTCGGCTTCAAAATAAATGAATAAATAATCGGGTGTTACAAGTCCACCCCCCTTAAATAGGTTTCGTCCCCGAAACCTATTATTCTTCGAACAAACATGGATAATGCTGTCTCATTTCTTCCTCAGTCTCCCACATTGACTCGGATCCCTTCCTGTGCTTCCACTGTACACGCACAAGAGGAACCACTTTATTCCTTAGCCTTTTCTCCTTTCGGTCGATGATTGCCACTGGTTGCTCCACATAATTATGCCATTCATCTACTTCGATATCTTCCAGTGGGACAATCATATCTTCATTCTTTCCGAGTTAAGATGATCTTCTTTCAGTGCCTCATCTTGAAACTCCTTGACTTGATTCATCACATCAGAGGTCATGTTTAGTTGATAAGCTTTCACCCGAATCGGTTCGGGCCTTTCCTTTCGGCTAAGGGCATCCGCCACCACATTAGCTTTGCCCAGATGGTAATGGATCTCACAATCATAATCCTTTATAAGCTCCAACCATCTCCTCTGCCTCATGTTCAGGTCTTTTTGCTCGAAGAAGTACTTCAAAATCTTGTGATCAGTGAAAATAGTGCACTTCGTCCCGTAGAGATAGTGCCTCCAAATCTTTAGTGCAAAGACCACGCCTGCTAGCTCCAAGTCATGAGTGGGATAATTAACCTCATGAACTTTCAACTGTCAGGATGCATAGGCTATAACCTTCACTCTCTGCATTAACACACACCCCAACCCTGAGTAGGAAGCATCAGAATAAACCACCAGATCTTCGCTTCCATCGAGTAATGTCAAAACAGGAGCTTGAGTCAGTCTTGCCTTCAGCTCTTCGAACGCCTTCTCTTGAGCTTGACCCCATACAAACTTCACATCCTTTCGGGTCAACTTAGTTAGTGGAGAAGCAATCTTAGAGAAGTCTTGGATGAATCTTCTATAGTAGCCCGCCAAACCCAAGAAACTACGAATCTCGGATGGCATCTTTGGTGACCTCCATTGCATAACCGCCTCCACTTTCGCCGGGTCCACCATAATCCCGTCAGGATTCACCACATGACCCAAGAACTGCACTTCGCGCAACTAGAACGCGCACTTGGAGAATTAGCATACAATTCTCCCTTCTCAGCGTCTCTAGAACCTCCCGAATATGACCGGCATGCTCAATCTCGCTCTTTGAATAAATCAGGATATCATCAATAAACACAATCACTGATTTATCCAACATAGGCCGACACACACGGTTCATCAGATCCATAAAAGCAGCTGGCGCGTTGGACAAACCAAAAGACATGACTAGAAACTCGTAATGACCATAGCGCGTGCGGAAAGCTATTTTAGGGATATCTTGCTCCTTCACCTTCAACTGATGATAGCCAGATCGAAGATCTATCCTTGAAAACCAATTGGCACCCTGAAGCTGATCGAACAAATCATCTATTCTCGGTAAGGGGTATCGGTTCTTCACTGTTAACTTGTTCAGCTCGCGGTAGTCAATGCACATCCTCATACTACCATCCTTCTTCTTTACAAACAGGACCGGAGCACCCCAAGGAGAGATACTCGGTCTAATGAACCCCTTATCAAGCAACTCTTGCAACTGTTCCATCAACTCTTTCATCTCCGTCGGAGCTAACCGATATGGTGCCTTGGCAACAGGTTGGGCACCCGGTATCAGATCAATCTGAAATTCAATTTCTCTATCAGGTGGTACCCCTGGTAAATCTTCTAGGAACATGTTTGGAAAGTCACACACAACTGGTACATCAGACAGTTGTGGTGTTGGTGCATCTACATCCTTTACATAAGCCAAGTAGGTGCTACATCCACGCCTCATACAATTTCCGCTACCGCCATTGAGATCACCTTCGGGATCGTCGTGAGTCGATCACCATAAACCGTTACCAAACTTCCGTCAGGCGCTGTCAACCGAATCATCTTCTTGCAACACATAATGTTCACCTCGAAGTCCGCCAACCAATCCATCCCAAGAACCAAATCGAAACCACCCAAGGTCATCACAAACGGTCTAACAGGAAACTTATGACCCTCAAGTTCCACATCATAATTCTCTATCATCTCATAAATCCTGGTAGACTTACCTATGGCAGTTTCTACATCAAAGGGCGCATCAACACGTCTACTACTAACAGGTAGCTTAGCACAGAAAGCAGCAGAAATAAAACTCTTACTAGCACCAGAATCAAATAGCACAGAAGCTAAAGTTTGGTTCACCAGAAACGTACCGGACACAACATCAGGGTCTGTCCTAGCTTCCTCCTGTGTCATGGTAAATGCTCTGTCACTCGCCCTCGGTCCTTCACCTCTAGTTCTCTTCACCCCAGGACTCTCAGCCCTCAGCTTCTTACAATCCTTACTTATGTGACCCTCTTCGCCACAGTTGTAGCACCGGACTATACGACAGTCCCTTGCCAGGTGCCCCGCCTTCCCACATTTGAATCACAAGTTTGACCCAAACCTACATTCCCCATTGTGCTCCCTTCCACACTTGCCACACCTTTTCGACCCCGCACTTGATGTGACCACACGGCGATCATCCACTCGTGCCTTCTTATTACCCGTCGAGGTATCACCCCGACCAAATCACTTCCCCCGCCAATTTCGACCACTACCGCTCTTCTTGCCACCCTCGGTCACCACCATTGTTCTCTCATCGTACAGTCTCCCTGCCAAAATCCACCGCCGACCTAAACGTACTCCGCCGGGCAGCGATCATGTGCCTGCGAATATCCGCTGGCAAACCCTGAATGTATCTTTTAATCTTTTGTGACAAAGGTGTCACCTGATCCGGCACCAGATGTGCCATCTCGTTGAATTTCGTAGTGTACTGCTGGTGCGTCATAGTTCCCGCCTCCAGTTGCAAGAACTTCCTTTCGACCTTGTCCATTTCCCGATGAGGACAAAACTCCTCAATCACCAACTTTCTCAGTTCAGGCCATCTCATCCTCCCGATGGCCCTGCTACCCTCGGCTTGGACAATGTTGTCCCACCAACACAAGGCCAAATCCACCAAAGAGTGGGTAGCGAACTTCACCTTTTGGTCTTCCCGGCACTCGCTGATATCGAGAACAGCCTCCATTTCCCTCACCCACCGGTGAGCAGCTGCAGCAGTGCCATTTCCATCGAAAGTAGGGGGCTTGCATCTCATAAAAGCCCCATAATTGCATCCTCGTGCCGTCTCCGGCGCAGGCTCTTCTTCTTCCTCTTCGTCATCAGATAGAACCGTTTCCGGCTCTGGTTGTTCCCATTCTCCAGAGGATCTGTTCTTCTCCTTTCTTTCCCCTTATCTTACCGCCTTGATCACTTCGGTCACCACAGACGGTAGGATCGTCTGCATGACCTGATGAACTTCTTCCACCACAGCCTCCTTTACTGAGGCTCTCAGATTGGCGCTCTCGTCTCCACCCTCGGGATGAGGGGTCTCTGGTTCTTCATGAACAACTTTCTCAACTCTGGGTCTCCCTCTCTTGGGTCACGGTTCAGCATCATGACCTCCACCCCGTGAAGCTTTCGAAGATCTACCTCCGGCCATCATACGCACACTGAAAGATTCAAACACCAACACGGTCATTCAAGGGAGCAGCTCAGTTTATGTTAAGTATAGTAAGTCCCTAATTACAGTGGCCAGTTGTGATTAGCCACTTACTTTACTCTTCATACCCCAAGCATTACCTATCCTGACTACATCAGTATTTAAATCTACATACAACACATAACCACATACCATGCGCACATAAAACCAGTTAACTTTACGAAATTACCTTATGGCACGCAGCTACTCAGATTGGCATCCCATTCCTATTCCGTCCCATTCTCAGTTTAAGTTAAGGTTTATTTTGAAAATCTACCCACTTCACTTAAACTTTATCTCTGATACCAACTTGTAAGGCCCCTTTCCGGGGACGCTTACAGTTGGGTTCTCATCACACATAAAACGTATAATTACATTTGTATTTCATAAAATCGTAGCGGAAAACTAAAACAATCTTTCATTTCCATGTAAATGCTTTTGCAAATTAATACAACATTCATTACAAAATAGCTTGTTCGCATTACAATGCAAAAACATTAATCAAAAGAATGCCATCCCAAAAGAGCTGAGTAGTCGCCCGTGCCATCCTCAGCAATCATTACCTGCCAACTGGAAACACATCAAAGTCAGCGTTGCTGAGTGAGTTCTAGTTTTATAAATGAAACATACTTTACTTTACATTCGTTCGCGATCATACATCATACGTACATACAGATAATATCAGTATAATCTTCATCATTCCGTTAATTAACTTTGCTCATTCACTGTGTTACATTATCGTTCACTTCTCTATCTAGATCTGGTCAGACTTTACCCTCTTCGTGGCACTCAGCCACAATTACTGAGGTCGAATGACCAAGATCCTGTTCTGTACATTATTTTGATAATTCATTTACGTTCATTCATACTTCGTTCTTTCATACATAATCTTTCGTTCATTTATACTTTCATTCCTTCGAGTCTGTTGCGACAACAGGGTCGCTCACCTCATTAACAATCCCAACGACTTCGCACTATCCGAGTCTGTTACAACCATAGAGTTGCTCACCCCAATTGCCAATTTCAACGATAGCATGCTATCCGAGCTCCTGCAACCATAGGGTTGCTCACCTCATGGCAACTTCACAATAACGCCCTGTCCGAGTATGTTGCAACCATAGGGGTGCTCACTTCATAGCAATCTCAAGGATTGCATACCATCCGAGTCTGTTGCAACAACAAGGTTGCTCACCTCATTTATGTGCTTACAAGCCTCCTTCGTTTGTTCATCATTCAATAATGCATGCATTCTTACTTTATGTTCCTCTTTTATTATCTTTCACTTTAGGTTACATAGTACTTCATTCATTCATTAACATGACACGTAAAGCCACCGGAAAGATAAACATACATCATAATAAGGAACATATCATACGCAATCATCATCATCATACAGGGCAACATCATACATACGTAACAAGCCTAAACAAGCAACATCATCATCGTCATGCCCAACATGCTCTCTAAGGCCTCAATCGTCATCTTACATGCTCTTACGAAAACCTTTACGTCAAAACTTACATCTGCCCTTTCTCCCGAAAGTCAGAAGTCAAACTATGCTTCCCACGGGTGCAACAGCCCTATTCGGGCGTATGGACACTCTTCAGTCGCGTGGCCTCCATGCGACTGAACACTATGCGAATGAACTAATTCGGATGAATACCCATGCGAATGAACGTTCGTTCGTGCGAATGGACAATGCGGATGAACCTCATGCGAATGGGATTAATGCGGATGAGCACTTATGCGACTGGACCTTCAGTCGCATGACCTCCATGCGACTGGCCTTTCAATCGTGCGAATGGACCTTCAATCGTGCGAATGGACCCCAATCGTGCAAATGGACCCCAATCGCACCCTAATCAGCCGTATGGCCTCCATTCGGCCTCCAGTCGGTCACCTAGCCCTAGCTGATGCAGAATGCAGTTCATCCCGACTGTAGCCGAGGGTTTTCGGCCTCCAAACTCATCTAAACCCATTTTAAGCCCAAATCAACCATCCTAAACCTTAGGGATGCATACCACAACACCATTCAAGCACACACTAGCTCACAATCAAGCCACAAACGCATCATACATACACATACACTACACATACACAAACGGGTCAACATACACACACTCAAAAACCCGATTTCAGATGTTTTCCAGCCCCAAGATCATTTGAAAACAAGTAAAAGTGGGGTTCTAGAACTCACACAAACGACCACGATGAGTAGAGCTTCGGTTTGACTTGTTTCTTAACAACTTTGGCTACTCGAACCAACCCGAACGAACACTTTTCCTCTTTTTCTCTTCTTTCTCTCTTCTCCTCTTTCTTTGGCTGATTTGTGAGTGTGGGGGAGAGGGTAAGGGCTACCCTTTCCCTTATATACTCCCACTCACCCGACTTTCTTTCGTTGGCAAGTTTGATCCTCGACTTTGGACTTTATTTCTTTTCTTCTTTAGTCGGCTTCAAAATAAACGAATAAATAATCGAATGTTACAAAGCAACTCTTCAGCGTAGTCCTTCACAAGATACCTAAATATATATTTTACAAGTTTAAGTTTAATAATAAGATTAACGTTTTAACGCGAAATAGGGTTTCGATAGGAATTTGGGATGTTAATAATTAAATCCAACTAAAATGGTAAATTTGATTATGTTTTGAGTCAATTAAATATACTATTTAATCATTTTAATATTATGAAATAAAAGAAAACCATTGGCAATAATGTCTAAATGTAATTTAAATAAACTTTTAAAGTTTTTAACATAACCATCCTTTAAACAATATCATATATAGTTAAAGTTTGAACAACTAGTAATTTAGTGATTTAAAATTTTATTTAAAGTCATTTTTTATAAGAAAATAAACTAAATATATTGTTTGTCTAAAATATTTTAATTACTAAGATGCTTTATGAATTGAATTTGCAGAAATAGTATGGTGTCTTTAAAAAAATTAACAAGTTCATAGATTGATTTTTATATTTTTTTATAAAAATACTGAATTTAAAACAAAGACTAAAACATGTGGTCCCCCCGGGTTCGAACCGGTGACCTGTTGTTTAGAAGTCATCAGTGTTACCACTTGAACCAAGGCCCTAGCCGCGTTTTAACTTGGTTTTGAATTCTCATAAGCCATATTAACAAAGTGCCCCCAAACCCCAAGAACCCTAGAACGGAATCGGACCAAATTGAACATCAAACCGTAATGATAATGAAATCAATATTGGGGCTTTCAATCATTATGTAATTTCGAGTCTAAGTACTCATTTGATTACCCGTATTGATGCTAAATGAGGACGAACAGAACGAAAAAATAGTCGTGACTTGGTCGAAGATGGTTCAAGATGCAAATGGGATTTACAATTCAATTTGTTTTACAGGGAGCTCCCAAAGATATCTACAAAAAATCCCTCTGTCAATTTCGATTTAAGAAACCCAAATGATGGTGTTCGACTAATGGGGATTTCACGACAGAATTTGTAAAACAAATGTGAGATTTGTGTGTTTCTTAGATGAAATTGTGAGTAATGGTGTGTTAGGTATAGTTAATCGATGGTTTTAGGTTCCATTAATTGAGTTATTAACACGATATGTACGTTGAACTGTTAGAAGTTAAACGTTGTTTCGGTTTCAAGTGATTCATTGGAACATTAAGCGTTTCAAGTTGAGTTTTTGATGGTTACAAGTTTGATTCATGCACTAGGTTCAATTCGAAACGGTTTTGATGAGTAATCATCGATGATTGGTGAGTTTAAGGAGTGGCTGGAGCTCCTGCCAGATTTACGGGGGTGAGAGGTGGTCGGTTTTGGTTTTCTTTGAAATTTACTTAATAGCCCCTGTAGTTTGTTTGTTTATCATTTTATGTTTAAAAATTTCATTTTTAAGTTTCCAAATTGACATAAAGCCCCCCTAAACCTTTTTAAGTTTTAAATGCTTCAAATATGAGTAATTTTTATAAATTAATATTATTATTACTATTATTACTATTATTACTATTATTACTATTATTACTATTATTATTATTATTATTATTATCACTTTTATTATTATTATACATGTTAATATTTTAATTATTAACTTTCAGTATTTAACATTTAATGATAACTAAGAGATAACATAAATAACTCATCAATTTCATAAATAACAACAATGGCCCTTACAAGAATTTTACGAAGCTAACTTTTAGTTAACAAAAAATTCAAGATGTTACACATCATATTATTTTTGTCTTTAACTTTCCCACCAACACAGAGAAGTCTCTTCCTCTTGGGTGAATTGGATAGTTAGAGATGATTAAACTTTGAAGATCTTTGATGTCACTTTCAGTTAGGCACAATACTGATACTACATCATGGAAGTATTGAATCTTTCCAGATGTTCTCTTAATGATTGCACAATCCTATTTGTCACACCCCGATCGACAGCGGAATCATCGGGGCGGACGAATAGGAGACGATTGCTCATAGCACATAGACTCATTAATGAACTATTAAACATTATAACCAACATACTATCAATATCAGTTCATTAATCATACCAAACAAGATCTATTACATCACATATCACGATCTAGGGACATACATGTATCAACAAACTCCCCCTTGGACCTAGATCTCTCTAATGTCTTGTTTTCTTCATTACCTTCTCATATTTCTTGTACTTGTCCTCTTGTGTGACTCCCGTGTGAATATCAAACGCGAAGCAAAGTCGTATGACATTTTGGAACTGGAGGGCTTGTACAATGTCTTGTGTATCATAGAACAATGGCCACTTGTATAATGTATAGACATCATTAGCAGACAAGTTGGTTAGCCACATTGGGTCGAATACCCTGACAGTATCCATTTGATCCCCTTTGTTCAGAACTATGATAGCTTCAGCAGTTTTCCAATCATAGTACCACCATTTGAAGTGTGGAGTGAAGTCCTGTGGCATTTCCCTGAGAGGGATTCTCGACATAGTGCGAGGAGGACTCCACTTCAACACAATCTTAGGTTTTCCAGTAATGGCATCCATCTCAGACCTTCTAATATACCTTGTAGGTTGTTGAGGTCTGAAGTTAATCCATCTGGTGTGGTACTCTTTCTTGAGGGCAGCCTCAAACCAGCCTGACATTTTTCTCGGGTCAGCATACAACAGCTTCAATTTGGCCAGCTGGTTGAGCTCAAATCCTGGTAGAGTCTTTAGATCATGTGGAAATCTAAAGTACTCTATGCCCTTTTCCCTCTTAACGGCATAAACGTTAAGATCATCAAAATATGCCCATGCTATAATCCTGCCTGACACCGTAAGATGTTTCTTGACGCTGTAGAACTTGGTGTAGGCATCCCTCTTCGGTGCATCACGTTGGGCTCTGACTTCTTTAAAACATTCAGCCCACTCAGCCTTTCGAATGTATACATCATCGTTTGAGGCTTGGGCTGTTCCTTCGGTCTTTCCTGCTTCCTGCTCCATCTTGTCTAGTACCTCAAACATATCACTGACTAGGGACTCACCCAGATTGGGGACCACATTACCCTCGTTGTCAGCGTACTGAGGGTACTCTTCAGCAGCAATATCTTCAACCTCCACTTCATCAACGTCGTGTAGTTCGTTGTCACTGGTTGAATCAACTGTTGGAGCATCCTTGACAATGTCATCAGGATTGAGTCTGAACATCTCTGCCAGTTGCTCGTTAGATAGGTCGTGAATTATTTCACCTTCTTCAGGGGTATAACTCACTGACCTTCTGACAATCCCTTGCAGATCAAGAATCATTATGAGTTGAGACTTGATCTGTTGAAGGGTAGCAATATCAAACTCATCTCTGTGGTACTTTGGATCTGTTTGATTTACACATTTCACACTCAAATCATTAGTAATATATCAAACAAAATGCATTAACTTAATATAAACATTAGTACATGGTTTTTCAATACAGAATACAAAAGTAATTAAATACATAAAACATCCACTATTTACTTTTATCCTGAATGCTAGACTCTTCTTGTGAAGGTACAGAAGCAGAAGCTGACTGATCTTGTCTGTTCTTTGTTCTCTTCTCTTGACCGGGAGCTGAGACAGATTCAGCTGCTTCTCCTTCTTCAGTCTCTTCATCTGCACACCACTCTTCTGTTTTCTCTTCATCAGAATCACTGTCATCATCGTCATCATCATCATCCTCATTATCTCTATCTCCATCCTTTATCTTTAGAGGTTCCTCCTTTGATCCTTTCAATTTTAGCAAAATGGACCTCTTAGCTTTTTCCAACTCCTCTATCTGCTTACCTGCTGTGACACTTTGCGCTCGGAGTTGGTCCAACTGAGTGTTCTGAGCAGCCAATTGTTGGGCCTGCTCCTCAATAACTCGATCCTGCTCTGCAATTTTCTGCGATTCTACAGCAGTCAGGTCGGTGAGCTGGCGGATCTGAGAGGTCTTTTCCTCATCAGCCGCCAGCAATCGTAACACCATTCTATTTAAGGCTGACAGCTGTTCCTCTACCCCGATTGGAGGTAGAGGAGATCTGTAGGTGTGTGAGGGGTAGGCTGAGGGCTCGGTTTGGTGGCTAGTGGTGGTGGTGGAGGTGGTGAATATAGGGTCAGGTCTGGATGATAGTGGTGGTGAGTGTGGGGTGAATGATGTAGTGGTGGCAGGGGTCTGGCTTGTGGTGGTCGGTATGGTGGTGTCTGTGGTTACTGTGGGGAGAGGTATGGTGGTGGAAGGTGTGTCTACAGAGGTGGTAGTGGTGGAAGGTGTGGGGGATGTGGTGCTGATGAAGGTTACCTTACGTTTTTTCTTTTTCTGGCCATGGGGTTGAGCCATCCGTTTTCTCCTCGTTCCCTTTGAGGTGGATGCTCCCCCTTCAATCCCGCCTGAGACCCCGGAGCATATGATGGATCAGTTTCTGTATCTCCGAAGCCTCTCGGTTGTTCACCAACAACCCTCAACCCATGTTCTGTGGGAACCACTTACCTTCCCACAGTCCGGGTCAATGGCTCCTCATCAGATTCATCCTCATCTTCCACAGTAAGAACAAAATCTTGGTGAAATCCTGCTGACTCAGTTACCTCAGCAGGTGAGACAGACACCGAGGGAACCGAGTCAGACTCAGTGCCTCTGGATGGAATAGCATCATCCTCACTGTCATCCTCCTCAGAATCATCAGTAGGGAGGACAATTGGCTCCACGTCGGAGTCACTGTCCTCGTGACGCCATTGGCGTCTCCCCGGTGCCACATAGCTTTCATCTGCTAAGTGGCCAATCATTCTCTTCACTTGGGGCTTAATCTGCTTTCCCCTGTAAACTCATCCTGCCCAGAGTAGTATCATCCATTATCTCTAAGGCCACGGCGTCATGACTCTCTTTGGGCAATTGTGGCAGCTTCTCGTGAAGACGAGCTGTAAGAATCTGGGGTACATACAGAACCCCTCTTTTCCCTTTACTTCCAAGTTCTCCACCAGGCAGGAGAATATCATGCTGGAAAAACTGAAGGGGTGGTTCAGAACCAGTGCCACGTAGGCATTTTGAATCTGGTCTGAGAGGTCGTCAAACCCACCCCTCCTCGATGCTACACACTTGAGGATCACGTGTGCTAAGTACTTGTACTGGGGGCTCAGGTTGCTCTTGTTGAGCACACCTGAGTTGATATCCCCAGCGTACTTTAGCCTTAGGAAGCATCCTCTTACTGTCAATGGATGTAGTTTTGTAGGATGATCAGCGTCCTCCCCGAACTCTGGGACCCTCTGAATGTCGGCAGCAGAGATCTCAATATCATGGCCCAGCATGGAGCTCCTGATACAGTAAGGCTCACGAGAGCGGTCCACTGAGGCATTCTCCTGATACGGTAATGAATGCGATTCGGGGTGTTTTAGGAGTGATGAGTGAGATGCGATCGACTAAGACCCTTAAATACTGAACCTAGGTTCATTCGGCCGACTGGCCTCAGTCGCTCAGTTCAATCGGGCGACTGAGGTTCAGTCGTACGATTGGCCTAGTCAATCGCATTCAGTCGGCCGACTGAGTCTCAGTCGGTCGACTGACTCATTCAGTCTCCTTCATTCGCCCCTTTAGTTGACCGACTGAGCCTCAGTCGGTCTATTGTTTCATTTTCCCCCTTCCATTCGGTCGAATGGATCAATTTCATGTCCATTCGGCCGATTGGAAGCCATTCGCATAGTTGGTCGATAACCATGATCCACTAGTGCGAATGGGTCACACTTTGTGAGTTTACATTCATTTTTAACATTTACTATTCAGACCCTTTTCACTTTTGATAATAACATTGTAAGCTCTTAACCAATTCAGTCACTTCAGACGTGACCTTTGACATTTTGAAAAACCATGTGGCCATCTCAAACATGACCCTTTTTAGGTAAGTTAATTCCCTTCTGATTTCCGTGATGTAGTCCGACAGACAGACAAATTAAAAGATAAACATAGGAACTTAAACTAACTACACAACTAAAGTTTATGTTTGGACTTATTGTGAGAGATAAAATCCTAAGATGGAAATCTAAGGGATTTGATTAGGAGTAGACAGCTTCAACTTAGATTGATCATATCTGGACCAATTCAATTTTGGAATCATACAGGAACATCAAATCATTTGCGACTTGTTCTTAAAGCTCTTTGAAGCTTAAATTCTCGGTGTTCATCCAGAGTCGTTAGCAACTTCAGGAAATCATACTGAAACTCTTAGATTTTCACATTGATTTGAACTTTTGAGAATGTAGCCACTAAGATTGTCAGTATGTTTGTCCACTTAAATCCATACACAGACTTTTGACGCAGACCGGTGACTGATTTAGGTTTAATTATTTCAGCTAACATTTGTGGATCCCACACTTATATGGTAATCAACATTCCTCAGAGGTTTTGAGCGGTCTACGGGTATTATTACAAGAAGAGACTATTCTTAGAGCTTTCAAAGAGAAGCCTGTCCTCAGGTCAGTGCCATCGCACAGCAGAGAGGCGGCAAACAACAATGAATTCTAGAATATCTAGGTTATGCTTATCCTCAGGTCAGTGCCATCGCACAACAGAGAGGCACACAACCTATCTCCTTGTTAGAGCAGCTTATTTTATTTGACACAATATGCACCAACAACATGAGTCATTAGCTTTATTGCATTTGTCTTTCATTTTTTCTTGTTTTGCTCTAATTGTGGTCATCCGCACACTTTTGTGGCATTTAAATGCTCATTACCCCTTATTGGAATATATTTGATTGTGTTAATCAGTGATAAGATGGAAACCCACAGTCAATTGAACAACTTAGTTTGATCTTGAGATCACCAATCAGGTCTAATTGTCTATTGTGTTGAATCTACCAACATATCATTTGTGGTCTAGCAGCCTCTAAGTCTACTTTCTTTGTGTCACCTTAGGAGTTGCCAGTTTTCTATCATATTCCCTTTTTATATTGCTTAGACTACACAGACTTATACTTTGAACTTTTGCATCTTTTCAAACCTTAAATTTTAAAATCCCTCTTGATTTGTTCCTGTGTACTATCATATTCCAAAGGTATTGAATCAGTATCACAGACACAATCTACCTTATTTCAGCTAGTTACCCCTTCTCCCTCTCTTTTTTTTTTAATATTAACTTGCTGACATATTCTCCCCCTAAAATACTAAAATCATTTCGGATTTAATTACTTTTGGATTTTAATAAACAGCAAGATAACATGAAGTTAAATATAACAGACAAAAGAAAAAAAACAGATAACATAAAATAAAATAAACATTAACGAAACCTACATCGGACTACACATTATGCTCATCAGGAATTACCTCACTCTTCTTTTTAACGCCGTTGACCTCTAGCAAGTATTGAAAACGTGGTTTATCAAAGGCTTTTGTATAGAGGTCAGCACGTTGAAAATCAGTATTATTTTAACCACGTCTATTAAGGTTTTTTCAAAACAGTCTCTTATGAAGTGGTATTTAATACCGATGTGTTTGGTCTTAGGATGTTGAACCGGATTTTTGGTTACTGCAATTGCAGCAGAGTTATCAACAAAAATAGGAGTAGACGAGAATTTCAAACCGTAATCCCGCATTTGCTGTTGAATCCAAATGATTTGGGAACAGCAACTTGCAGCAGCAACATATTCGGCTTCACAGGTTGACAATGCAACCGATGTCTGCTTCTTACACTGCCATGTAACTAATCTTCTCTCAAAGAATTGACACCCTGCTGATGTAGACTTGTAGTTCATTTTTCAGCCTCCATAGTCCGAGTCACTATACGCTGTGAGCTCAAAATCGTCATCATGAGGATACCACAACCCCAGGGTGGGTGTACCCTTTAGATAGCGAAAGATCCTTTTGACCCCGATCAGATGATTGACCTTAGGTTTAGCCTGATATCTGGAACATAAACATGTAGCATACATGATATCAGGTCTTGAGGCAGTGAGATACATGAGGGATCCAATCATTCCTCGGTACATAGTGGCATCTACAAGATCTCCATTCTCATCAGGTGCTAAATCATGATTCGTAGCAAGTGGAGTCCCAGCAGCAGAAGCATTCTCCATGTCAAAGCGACTGAGAATGTCTCCTACATACTTGGTCTGATGTAGAAAGATCCCATTCGGTGTTTGATCCACCTGTAGCCCGAGAAAGAACTTCATCTCCCCCATCGCACTCATCTCAAACTCTTTCTTCATCACTGCTTCAAACTCTTTGCATAACTCTTCGTTCTTTGACCCGAAGATTATGTCATCAACATATATCTGTACAAGCAGTAGGTCACCATCCTTTTCTTTAATAAACAGTGTACAGTCAATGACTCCCCTGCGAAAGCCGTGTTTCACAAGATGAGTCGAGAGTTTCTCGTACCAAGCTCGAGGAGCTTGATGAAGCCCATATAAAGCTTTGTCGAGCTTGTAAACTCTATCCCGATGATAAGGGTCTTCAAATCCCTCGGGTTGACTTACATAGACTGTTTCCCTTATTTCTCCATGAAGGAATGCACTCTTCACATCTAATTGGTAGACTTTAATCTTCATGTACGAGGCATAGGCAAGGAAGATACGAATAGCTTCCATCCTTGCCACGGGTGCAAATACCTCATTATAGTCAATCCCCTTGACTTGGCGAAAACCTTGAACCACCAGTCGAGCTTTGTTCCTTATAATGACTCCTTGGTCATCCTTCTTGCATTTTAGTACCCATTTGGTGCCAATGACTTTAGCACCTTTAGGTCTATCAACCAGAGTCCATACACCTAACTTCTTAAACTGCAGAAGTTCTTCTTGCATGGCACTCACCCACGCCTCATCATTTAGTGCTTCACTGACATATTTTGGCTCAACCTGCGAGACAAAACAGCGATAAGCACCATCATGAATGTAACCCTTCTCCATAACTGAGGCGTAATCAGCTGAGTATAGCTGATTTCGGGTTTGTACTCCTGATCGGACATCTCCAATAACATTGTCAAGGGGATGATAGACGTTTAGTCGTGATCCTGGAGTAGTCGGCACAGTCACCTCCGAACCAAGATTGTGAACATGTTGGTCTGCATGTGAGGAGGTTGGAGTTTGAGGTTCCGAAGTCGAGGGTACATCACTTGTGGATGCTTGTGGACTTTCAGGAACTGGAACCTGTTCCGCCTGACTGTTCTGGTCATCTGCTTCAGTTTCATCTTCAGAGGAGGAGTCATTTTCATCGACTACCCCTTCTGACTGAGTAGATGACTCTCCCTGTGTGTTGGATGGAGTATTTAGAATATCATACATCATCCTAGTAGCTAACTCATCATCCGAGGGAGAGAGAGGGATGTTGAAGGATTTGAAGAATCCATCATAATCGAAGAAGTACGCAGGTCCTTTGCCTGTAGGTGGTGTGGTATATCTCTGAACGTCGACATTACACCACACTTCTACAAGACCCGTTGAGTTATTGTAAACTCGCTTGTTCGGTATGTTGTATCCTAGAAAAATTCCTTCAACTGCCTTCTCGCTGAATTTTCCTTCTTGTGTCTTCTTCAGAAGTGTACACGGTGCGCCAAAAGGTTCAAGATACTCCAAATTCGGTTTGCGTCTTTGAAGTAGCTCATAACATGTCTTTCCGTGGCGCTTGACTATTAGAACTCGGTTCAGTGTATAGCACGCATTTGCCACTGCCTCGTTCCAGAATTGGATAGGCAGTTTCGAGTCTGCCAGCATAGTCCGGGCAGTCTCTATCAAACTCCTGTTCTTTCTCTCAGCAACGCCATTCATCTGAGGTGTGTAGGCAGAAGTGAATTGATGCACAATTCTCTTTTCCTTGTAGTATGCCTCCATCCCTTGATTCTTGAATTCTGTCCCGTTGTCTGAGCGTATTTGTCGAACTTTGAGCTTGTAGAGGGATTCCAGTGTGGTTACTAATTCCTTGAATGTCTCCAAAGTTTCTGCTTTTGATTTCAGAAACATTACCCAAGTGAACCTTGAGTAGTCATCAGTGACCACATAGCAGTACGCGTCGCCTGCAATGCTCCTTGTACTAACTAGACCAAACAAAGCTCAAGAGGAAGTTCTATTGAATGAACTTTCTTTTCCTTATGAGCTTCTTTGTCTGTTTGCCTTTCTACAAGCTACAGAAAAGTCAGGAAGTTGGAAGTTCTTGACATTCACTCCTCTGACTAAATCATTCTGAATCAAATGATTCATCTTCCGTTGACTTATGTGTCCCATTCTCCGATGCCAGGAGATGGAGTCCCTCTCAGTAGCTTTAGATAAGAAACACTGAACCTCATGATCCGTTGTAGCAGCTGTTGACAGATCCAAGACATACAAGTCTTTATATCTTGAAGCAGTCATCAGAACTTGGTCCTCTGGGATCATATATTCTTTCTTCAGCACGTAACACTTCTGATTATCGAAGACGACTTTAAATCATTTATCACAGATTTGGGAAACAGAAAGTAAGTTGTTCTGAAGTTGTTGAACGTAGTTCACTTTATCAAACTTAACTTTCTGATTTCCCACTTCTCCTGAGCTGTGATATAGCCTCCTTTGTTTCCTGCAAAGGAAACATGCCCTCCTTTTATTTGTTTGACATTAGATAAAAGGGCGCTATTTCCTGTCATGTGCCGGGATGCTCCGCTGTCTATAATCCACGTGTTAGTCTCAGCACTATAGCGAACACCCTGCACATACAAAGTAACAGAATCAGTTTAGGTTAGGAACCCAAGCTTTGACTGTCTTGGGTTTCCCAGAGGCATCACACATCATAAACTCCACCCATTGACCCTTAGAAGGTGAGGGTAGCTCAGGTTCCTTCTTGTTATCAGTATCAGACACGAGGGTGGATTTTTCTTTCCATAAACCAGATTTGTGCAATGCTGTTTATGATAAACAGTCGTCTGGCTTACACGTTGGACTTTAGGTTCACTAGCTCTTCTAGGTGGGGTTAGAGAACTCTGCTTAGAAGACCTAGGTCTAGAGTCCAGAAGATCAATCTTCTTCCTAGGTGTCTGATAGAAATGACAGTCGGAAGCAATGTGTCCACATTTTCCACAGTTGTAGCATGACCTGCTATCAACTTTATGAGTAGACTTTCTTTGTGGAGAAGTGCGTGACACTCTAGTAACATCAATCACTTTAGTTTTTGACTCTTGGATGTTTGATGTTTTCTCTGGTGTAACAACCTTTACTGATTGAACCTGTTTTACTTTTTGTTAACTGGTTTTTGACTTGAAGCATGTGAAAAAGTAACATTTGAAGTCCTTATAGGTTCCGATTTGACTCTATTTGATCCTGACTTTAAATTAACCTTTTCAAATTCATTTTCCAGGTTAACACATGGCAATTTTCCCTTTGCCTTTGAAGTGGCCTCCTTTTGTTTCTTACCAATTCAGTAGATGAACATGAGGTGTCTGGATCAGTAACAAGAGGAGTGGTCACCACATGATCCTTAATGGGGTTATTATTTACTGGTCTAGACTTGGTGTTCATCAAGGTCTCCGGTGGTGGTGGAACCACTTTGTAGCCTAATCCCTCCCCGTTATTCCTTTCTCTCACTAAGTGTTGAACTATGTGTGAAGAGCTAGTCCAACTATGCAGTTTCTGTTTTAATGAATTAACTTCGACTTCTAGAACTGCCTTTTGTTTCTTAGTGTCTTCTAGGGAGTTAAGATAGTACCTAATATCGTTTGCTTGGTTAAAAGCCACTACTTCGGTTTCCCTAAGTTGCTTAGTCAATAGGTCTATCTTTTCTTTATAACAATGCTCATTTTGTTTTAGCACTCTATTTGCCTCAGTGCACAGACGTAAATCTTTTACTAAGTTATCATTATGATCTAATAACCTAGCAAATTTTTCATCTATGCTATTCCTAAACGTGTCATAATCAGAACAAGCATGGTTATTAAAAATTTGGTCAGTGGTACTTACCTGAGTTGGTTCAGAAGTATTAGCCATCAGTGCCGCATCAGATGATTCTGGTTCTGTCGACTCTCGCTTTTCTGTCTCTGATGTGGAAACTTCCTCATTTGGCTTGTAGCTGACCTCGGCTGCAGTTGTTTCTTCACTATGTGACATTGCAATTTCAACGGCTATATCACCTTCACTCGCAGAATCATCGTCAATATCCTCCACACTGGCAATGTTAGGTTCTCCTGGTGAGACAAACCTGAAACTCCAATCCTGTCCTTCATCATCATGAGCAGTTAGTGCTTTTGGATCCTTGTTCGATGAAGTAGAATTAGAGGGTTGCTTGTCCTGGCGAGTATGATGAGAACGGGTTCCCATTCCCCGTCTTCTTTGGCTTGACACATTCTCGTTTGAAGTGCCCCTTCTCACCACAGTTAAAGCAGGTCACTTTACTCTTGTCGAAGCCAAAGGTGGTGTCCTTAGTACCAACCAAGTTCTGTCCAGTCTTTTTCACAAACTCTTCGCCCTCCGAAAAGCACTTGCTAAGGCCCACATTATATCCATTCTTTCGAGCTCCATCTCATCTACCTGCTCGTAGTCCTCATCTGCCAGATGGCAGTTTCCAATCTTCCCAGCAACAAGTCCATCATATGAATGAACCACTGCTGCTAAGAGATCCATATGCTCTCGTGCTACTTCCACGGTCACATTACCGAAGTTCTCGGTCTTAGTTTGGTAGCGTTTGCTTCTGATCCAATATGATGGGTACATGATGACCCAGACGTGTCTGATCCAGAAGGAGAAGCATGTGAGGGACCTGACGAGCTAGACACAAAAGCAGTCTGGATGGGTGCTCCAGATGTCTTAGCTTGAGGCGTGGCGTTATATAAAGCTGGATTTTGTGTGTACGAAGACTTCTGAGCTCTATACTTCATCCTTAGTGCTTCTTCTCGCAACTTAAGAATGAAGTCTATATCCAGCTTTACAAGGATTCCATTCTGTCTCAGGTTAGACACGAATGTAGCCCACTTATCAGGCAACCCGTCTGCGAAATTGCTTACTTTTTCTTCCATGGTAGTAGCCACTCCATGTGTATGCAATTCGCTCATCAAGTGGTAGAATCTATCTATGACGTCGTCCAAGCTTTCATTACCAATTGATGAGAAGTTATCGAATTCCTTCTTTAACTCCTTTGCTTTGATTGCCTTCAATGATGCATTACCATCATATCTCTTCTCTAGCGCATCCCACAGTTTCTTGGACTGCTTGTTCTCGGAATACTGGTGGAATATGTCTTTGGGGATAGACTGAGTGATCAATGCATAAACTCTTTTCTCAGCATTGTACTTTACTTTCTGTGCGTCTGTCATCCCGCTTAATGTTAGTTTAACTCCATCAGCTCCCACTGGTGTACTATAACCTATCTCAATGGCTTCCCACAGATTAGGATCTACTCCATTAAGGTAGATCTCAAAACGTTGTTTCCAGTGGGGAAACTCATCTAAAGTCAAAAGCTTTGGTGGTTTATTGTGATTCCCCACCTCACTCTCAAGCAGCAACAGATTCTGTATCCTTGAGTCCTTCCCAGCAGTAAAGGCTGACATCTGATCTTCCATGATAAATAAACTTATAATCTAATCAAACAAACTTTCACTGATGCGACTGAAGGATGCGAATGAGCTAATCGTGCGTATAAGCTCTGCGATTGGTTCAATCGGGCGAATGAACTGGGCGATTGGTTCAGTCGTGGGAATGAATCTGGTGCGTATAAGCTATGCGAACGAACGGTTCAATCGGCCGAATGAAGGTGCGACTGGGTCCAATCGTGCGTATGAGCAATGCGAATGGAGTCCAGTCGTACGAATGAGTCAGTCGTGCGATTGAAGCTGCTGGTTTGCGAAAATTTCTAGGTTTGACGGGTTTCAGCCGTAAAAATTCGAAATTTCACAAGTTCTAATTGCCTAAGTCCGTAGAAACCAAACGTCGATGAGCAGGGAACTTCCAAGATCACTTTTGATGCCAAAGATTGCGTTTTTAGTGTAAAAACACAAACTTTATGCAATCTTGATTGAATCAACACGTAATCACGAGCCAATAGCTCTGATACCACTTGTTAGGACCTGGTATTCGACTGAAATACCTAGAGATCACGTGTATACCGGATCAAATAGTGCGGAATCCTATTTGATTGGCGATCCAATCAGTGAGAACACACGAAGAATCAATCAAGGATTGAAACTAACGTTAGAAATCGCTATGGAATCGATCTAATGTGTTCTATGAACTTGGAGAACGATTTGGAAGGTTTCTGGACGGCTAGGGTTCAACTTGAATCGTACTTGTTCGAATGTCCTCGTTTTTCATGAATTGAGTTGTATTTATAGGTTGGCACTATTCAATCGTGCGACTGAACCATTAGCTTGGTTCAGTCGTGTGATTGAACCATGCGGTTGGTTCATTCGGGCGACTGAGTGTTCAGTCGTGCGACTGAGCCAATCTTATGTTACAGTCGTATGATTGGTCTAGTCTCCTGGTCCAGTCTCCTGGTCCAGTCGTGCGACTGAGTCAATCGTGTGAAGTTCTTCATGTGTATGGTTCATTCGCATAAGCCATTCGCATGGGAACTTCATTAAGTTAAGTTTGAATGTTTTAATTAATTAATATAATATTATATGTAATCATTCAAGTAATTATAAACCCAATCAATTCAGTCACGACTCATTAATGAACTATTAAACATTATAACCAACAGAATATCAATATCAGTTCATTAATCATACCAAACAAGATCTATTATATCACATATCACGATCTAGGAACATACATGTATCAACAAATTGAACATCAGATTGATGTTGATAATGAAATTAAACTTAGTGCTTTCATTGTCCCTGTGAAACCGAGTGTGTACGAGTATTTATTACCATAACGATGATCGAATTGAAGTTATACGATGAAGAACAAGTCGCAACGGGTGGAAGTTGGTTTGTTGTGATTGAGTTGATCATAAACAAATTCCTTGAGTGTGTAGCATCCTTAGGTAACAGAGAGTAATATCCCCTTATCAATTTTGATCTAAGTTGCTTCGAACAATGATATCGACTATGTTGCAAGTCGCGAATAGGGGTGATGGTCGAACTCGATGTTTGTGTGTGTTTCATGTGAAATTGGAAGTAGTAAACGATTAGAATAGATATACGATCATTTATGTTCAATTAGTTGGATTATTATGGAGTTTTAATGTTCGAACGACTCTAAGGTTTAAGGCTACGGTTACTACACTCGATTAAGCTTTGTAACCGATGTTTAAATGTACATAATTGTTGTTTACAGGTTCGAAACGTGTTCTAGAAGGGATGTGAAGCGGTTTGGGGTCATGAATTGATCCAATTGGGGGTTTTAGAGGTCGCCGGACTTGCCGGCCGGCGACTGGAAAAACGAGGTTAGGGTTGTTTGGTTTGGGTATTTTAAATAAATTATAGTTTTGGTCCCTGTGGTTTAGTAAGGTTATTATTTTATGCAAAAACTTTTAAAACCAAGTTTCAAGAATTACATTTTGAACCCCAAACCTAATATCTCCTTTGTTTTCAAATTATTTAAAACTTTCTTAGATAAATCACTAGTTTATGAAACTTTTATAGACTTCACATGTATTTGTAGAATATCAATAATTTATTTAGTTTGATAACTTAAATTCTTAAATGAAGATAAGACATCATAAATTTATAAAACTTTATTTATAAATTATATAATATTCTATAAGTCATAAAATTATAATACCTTGTTTAAATGGTTTGATAAATAATATTCGAATAAAATAATTCGTAATATTTATTAAATTGTACATTTAATGTATTTGATTTATTAAGTAATTAAATTAAAATAATTTAATAATGATATTGTTTCATTGCATGATAGTTCAAAATGGAAACAGGTTTGGATTTTAAATTGGAAAAATGGCGGATGCTACACTATTCTTGATCATACTTCCATGCCATGATCTTGTTGTCTTCCACAAAGTTGGGGCTTATGATGTGATCAAACAGTTCTATCAAGGTACACTTTTTCTCGGTAATCTCTCTGACTATTGTACCCAATGGCCACACTTTGCTAGGTATGACTGCTCGTGGATCTCTGATTAGTTTATCTTTCTCTTTGTGCTGATCTTTATGTTTAACAGTTGTAGGATAAGCACGGAGTTTGCTTTGTTGCTCAACATCAGACTTTGGTGCTTCAGTCCTGAATCGTACTCCAGTGTCAAGCTCAACAGCCATTACATGTTCCATCATCCTTCTTAGCTCCCCAACATTTCTTCCTTTAAGCTTATGTGCCTTGGATTTGTGACCTTATAGCCAACAAACCATATAGTACTAGCTAAGCTTTGATGTATCACAGTGGCCTAGATCTTTCTTGATTTTCTGAATGGCTTGAAAAGTTATGAATGCTTCGTAGTCACAATATGGAATCATGAATCTGGCAAGCTCAAACTCTTTCAGCAAATCCTTCATTTTGGTCAAATTCATTCTTTCAACCATATCAAAAGGAAACCCATGGTTGATAAGGGTCATAAACATTGTTGACTTAAGCCTTTCTTCTAATATGTCTTTTGTTGTCATCAACTTCTCAACTTATGATTCTTTTTGTACTTTGAGAGACTCATCTTTAGTCAGCTCAATCCATTTAGCATCACTTTCTGGTTCAGCAGGAGACATAGACTTTTGAGGTTAAAGATTCAACGGATTTTGATCTCTTAGGAGAATCGTGTACTTCAATCACAACCTTCTTTACAAAACTCAAGTAATTCCTTTTTCTTGTGTATTGAATGATTTGTTTTGAGGTCTCAGAAGATTCTTTTGTTTGATTTGTTTTAGAAGCATTTGATTCCAGGGCACAAATTTTCATTTTTAGCTCATCAATCTCTTCTTCTTTCCTTTTCAACAAAACTGATTGAGTAGTGAGACAGTTGGTTACATGATCAATTTTCATCATCAACTTCTCATTTTCATCCTTCTCAAACTTCACTGATTCTTTGAGCTGAGATTCTTGTTGAAGAAGAGCTTCAATCACTTTATTGTTGCATTGTATGTTTTCTCTTAATCTTTTCAAACTAGATTCTTGCTTCAGCAGCTGATCATCATTTTCTTTCCTCATCCTGATGTTGAGCATCAATCTCATCATCATTCACATCTTTAGGTGCTACACTAGCTGAGCTTGAATAGTACTCAATAGCTTGCTCTACCTGTTCTTGATGTGGTTGTTGTTATTGCTGATGGTTAGTGACTGGAGAGACAGGTTTAGTATTGTTTGAATGGACAAGGGATTCAACATCACTTTCTGGTTCAGCAGAAGACATAGACTTTAAGGTTGAAGATCCAAGGATCACAATCAGGAATTATCAGTGTTATAGTAACTCAAGTTAATGTTTTTAGAATCAACATTAACCTTGTTTAATTGTTTGATGTAAAATATACTGATTGATGATTACAACAAACACAATTATATGAACACAATTAATGCGAAGACAAGAATTAATTCAAACGTATTTCATTAAAACTGATTAATGATTATAGATGAATTAATAATGAATGCTATAAACAATAAATGCTATGATTGTGTTGATGTTGATGTGATGGATAGGGTTTATGTTGATGTGATGTTTGGGTTGGCCGTTTGGTTGATGGTGTGTGTTTGTGTTTGTGCCAGCTTATGCCTCTATGTGCATGTATATCTTTGTTGATGTAAAACCTAGGATCCAAATTTATAGGCATGCATATTTCAGTTAAGGAAACACCAGATCTCTTGGGATTTGCATAATTGTTTTATTGACTTGTTGACTTGTAACAATTGTATTTAAATACAAGTGTTTGGACTCCGTAGGAATCTTGTTCTTCCGAAGATACTTTGTTCTTTTGAAGCCATTTGTTTTTCCGAAGAAATTTGTTCTTCAGAAGCTATCTGTTCTTCCGAAGGCATTTGTTCTTCCGAAGCTATCTGTTCTTCCGAAGGCATTTATTCTTCCGAAGCTATTTGTTCATCCGCAGAAGATATTCGGATGATTGGATTTGTAAGAAACATATCTACGGAAGAACAAAATTGTTTATTCGTAGATGTTTCTTACACTTAGTCAAATTCACAAATTTACCAAGTATAATGTTTTACCTACAAACATACATAAATCAACACAAATAAGAGTTAACCTATATATATAACTTATGCATCAAAATAATAAATTAAAATCATTCATTACAAGTATTGATTAAAGTTCTAAGCCTTTACAAAATGATCTAGACCTATTATTCTGAGATCTAATAGTTAAGATGCCCACGAACACCGAGCTTCAATCTTGTGATGAACCGAGCCTTGAATCTTCAATTCTCTTCACGTTCTCTCTCTACACTCTCTCTCTAGAATTGGGTGCTGAGTTAAAAATGAGAGTTGCGCAAGTTGATCCGTTTATATATATCAGGCATTCTCGGGATCTTTAACTCGCCAGACACATAACCTAAAAAGTTAACTCGGTCTATAACCCATATCCATCTTATTACATTAGATAATCTCGTCTAAACTCATATTATTATTTGGCTCGCTTAGACTTTATTCGGGGTGTTACATATAAATATGAACTTTGATAAACAATATTTGGCTGCTACTGGTCGTCATGTCATGAGAAAACAAGTTGGACCCTAAGTTTTTCTTTTAACTTTTTGTGTGATATGCGAAAAGTATCATGTGTTTAAAAGTTTGTTTGAGAGTTTAAACCAAAATGAGTGATTCCTCAATGTAACACCCAGCTATTTCCTTTGAAGCCAAAGAAAGAAGAAAAAGAGAAAGAAAAGAAATAAAGCTCGAAGTCGAGGGACCAATCTTGCCAAAACGGGAAAATCTTTGGAGAAGTGGGGTATAAAAGGGGCATGGCAGCCCATTCTCCCCTCATTCACCCCCTTCCATTCGGCCAAAGAGAAGAAGAGTGGAGAAGAGCCAAAAACCTAGTGTTTCTCGGAGAATCAAGTGCAAAAGTCGAAGTCAAGCGAGTTTGTGAGAAGCTCTACTTGAAGAGGGTTTCAAGGTGAGTTCTAGGACCCATCTTTTACACGTTTTCAACTGATTTTGGGGCTAGAACACATGACAATCGTTTTTGGTTGTGTTAGGTGAAAAACCCGTTTGTATGTGTATGTGTGTGATTCGGGTCTTTTACACGTTTTCAACTGATTTTGGGGCTAGAACACATGGCAATCGTTTTTGGTTGTGTTAGGTGAAAAACCCGTTTGTATGTGTATGTGTGTGATTCGGGTAGGGTTTGATTTCGGGCTTGATTGTACTTGAATGGTGTTGTGGAATGTGTTTCTAAGGTTTAGGATTGTTGCTTTAAGATTAGAACAGGTTTGAGAGGGTTTGGAGGCCGAAAGTTGCATATTTGGTTCGGGGAAGACTGCATTCTGCACCCAACTAGGGCTATCCGACTGGAAGCCAGGCGACCGAATGGCATGCGACTGGAGGCCATACGGCCGAAAGGCATGCAACTGAAGTCCATGCACATGGGTGCCATACGATTAAGGTTCATATGCATGGGAGTCATGCGATTGAAGGCTATGCGACTGGAGTCCATACGCCTAAGTGTTCATTCGCTTATAGTGCCCATACGCCCGAATACCATGCGACTGAGGTTCATATGCATGGGAGTCATGCGTCAGAAGGCTATCTGACTGGGAGTCCCTACGCCTAAGTGTTCATTCGCCCATAATGCTCATACGCCTAAGTGTTCTCATGCGTATGGAAGGCCATACGACTGAATAGGGTCCATATGCCCAATAGGGCATATGCGCCCGAAAGAACTTAGTTTATTTTCTGATTTGTGGGGGAACAGTGTTATGTAGGCTTTGACTTGTGAGATTCCCTGGGGTTCATGTAAGTTGACTTTCGAGGTCGTAGACGTTGTGATGGGCTTGATGTATGTTGGGTGCTTATGCACGATTGTATGTATGTGGTATGTTATGTATGCATATTGTGCTTTGTATGGTGATGCTGTATGTTCCTGTTTATGTTCCTTATTATGTGTGATTATTTTTCTCGTGGCTTTACGTTGAATATTATTGAATGAAATGAAAAGTATTATGTAACGTAAAGTGGAAGATAATGAAAAGAGGGATGAAATGAAGAATGCATGCATTAATGGATGAACGAACGTAAGAAAGGCTTGAAAGCAAATGTATGGAGGTTCATACTCAATGAGGAGTGTTAGCTCAACCGTGTGCGGGTTAGCTACCCCAGGAGGATGCACACTGCGGCTTAATCTGTGTGATTAAACAAATGTATGGAGGTTCACACCCAATGAGGGGTTGTCAGCTCAACTATGTGTGGGTTAAATACCCCATGAGGATGCACATAGGGGTTCAATCTTTGTGATTGACCATATGTACGAGGTCCTTGTCGCTTAACCCTACATGAATTGCTTGGTGCTCTAGAGGGGGGTTAAGCACATGACAGGACCTAGATGAAAACGAAAGATAATAAATGTATGAAACGAACGATGATGAAGATAATAACTATTATCTATGTGTACGTACGATGTGTGCTCATGTTCTAAGACTGTTATGATTTGAAAGAAAGCAAAGGACGTAATTAAACGAAAGATAACGTATGTTTTATTATAAAACTAGAACTCACTCAGCAATGCTGACTTTTATGTGTTTCCAGTTGGCAGGTAATGTTGCTGAGAATAGTACGAGGCGGCTACTCACCTCTTTTGGATGGCATCCATTTTTATAATGCTTTTGTGATGTATGCAAAATGTATTTTGTAATTTGATAACTATGTATTGTTTTGCCAAACCTTTTATAATGAAATGAGATGTTTGTTTTAATGATTGTGCTGTAATGTTTTCTTTAATTTAATGAAAATATATGTTTTATGTGCAATGATTGACCAGCTGTAAGCGTCCTAGGAACGGGTTTTACACTCAAGCATTTAAGCGAGCCATTCATTCTCAACTTCAATTACCAAAATGGGTGATTACTTAAGCATTAAGCGTGTTGTTCATTCTTAACTCACATAGAGTTCAAGAGGTATGTTTTTGCTAGAATCATTTGTTTATTTTTCTATAATAGCTGACACAAATGTTCACTCTTTTACACATGCAAAATTACACTTAAGAATTCTTGGATAACAAAATCTTGTTTAAATGCAATGTTTAAGTCAAATTTAATGAATTTGCTAATACTAACGTCTTCTTCGTTGATGCTTGATTATACATAAACAATAGATGGTGAATAAATATGATATACAGAGACATAATATGTTAAGGAGTTAGTTATGAGTTTGGTTCATTCTACCGTAAGTCAGAAGCCACTTATGTAGTATTTAACTAGGCTAAAGTCCCGTGTAACACACGGGTTCAATAAAAATATTATTGATATTCAAAAAGGTGCGTAATTTATAATGTTGTTGATAATATTTTTTATATCGAGTTCTATGTATAATTTTTAACATTAGTTATATCTAACATTAATAGGTTTTCTCTATTAATATTTATACATCTAAATAGTGTATAATATGAAATGAAATAAATTTATAAATAAGAACTTTAACTAATAAACAAATTAAATTGAACATGAAAAACAATATTTCGAATTCATAAGCATCCAAAAATTTATTTGTATACAACATTTGGTGTTTGTTGGTTATTATTTTATCATTATCTAATATTAATAATTTTAACATACTTTTAACTCAAGATAATGCAACATAGAGCTAATCATTATCCATGTTTAAAAACAAACTAACTTTGGATAGCGATTATCATAGGTTCTTCTTTTATTGTCATTGCATAACACACTGATACAACAATTATCTTCTTTGAAATTTAAAAGAAATTTTTTTGTCTGAAGATGTCAAAACCAACCGTGGAATAAAAATGTGATTTTCAATATTACTTCCAAATACATCAAAATAATTTGTACATATCAAACGACTCCTATCAAACATAATAAAAAATAATAATAATAATATGGCAGTACACATACAAAGAAAATAAAAAAGTTTTAAAAAGTAAAAAAAACATGTAATACATCTTTATAGATTGACTATTGAAGTAAATCACCTTTAAAAATTAAAGTAAAATAATATTAATCCGAAAACACAATTGTAGACAATGATAGGTTAAATCATAATCGCAAATGATGAAAGTTCAAATATAACATAAAATAATACCTTTTGTTGAAGAAAACTTGATAAAACCAAAGCTAAAATGAGAACGTAAATGAAATCTCTCTAATGCGATATCATAAGACTTTATAAAGACAAATCGCGAGGGTCGTAAACCTGGGATGGTTAAGAAATATTCTAAAATCGTATGATTTCATAAAAAGATACCTATGAATTCCTTCAAACTGGAGAGTAGTCGATTAAAAAATTCCATAACTTTTATCATGATTTGAATATAAATCGAGTATTTAATAAAAAAACATAATTAAGAAATCAAATTCATAGATGAAGAAAATTATAATTGTTTTGTACAATTTTTATTGATGAATTAATTGAAAAGAAAAAAATTATCGGGTATGATTTAATTTACAAAAAAAGATGTACTTTAATTTAGGGTTAAATCTATTTTCCTTAAATATCTCTTCTATATAACTTAAATTTTAGTCAAATGAACCTAGACTAACACTAAAAACAGATACATATTTAGGTGAGAATTAAAAAAAATAGAGGTTTAAGAGAATGCATATGGTACTAAAGTTATTTTTTTATTAATAAGTATATTTTCCTTAGATATCTCTTGTATATAAGTTAACTTTTAGCCAAATGAACCTAGACTAATACTAAAAACACATACATATTTAGGCGGGAATTAAAAAGAAATAAAGAATTAAGAGAATGACATATGACACTAAAGTTATTGTTTTATTAATAAGTATAGATTAATCATGAATGTTTCAAAGTATCTTTTACCATAATATAAACATACATACAAACTAAAATTATAATAATAATTAAAAACTTGTGTAAACTAGTCGGGTTTCCCCTAATTTGGGTCGGTGCTTTTCTTTTCTCTATGTTAGAAACCTAATGAGATATGCAAAAGCATAAGGATGGTATGTAATTAATAACATTTATTAGTATTTGTTAAGAGAATTTCAAAATGATGTTGATTATATATTTGTTCAACCTGCTAAACATTAACAAAACTTGGTATAAAGTTCATATAAGAACATAAATAATAAAAAGAATGTCGGGCATTATATTAAAAATATAATATATTTGACGCATGCACAAATTGTTTCTTGAGTAAAAGTTATATTGAAAAGCAAATATAAAATATGTAAGTTAAAATGTATTTTTGTAACATCTAAGGCTGTTGCGAAATATCTAAAAGTTTTGACCATAAAATACTCACAGCCTTAGCAACGCTAATTGCAACCTTATGTCTTATTGACCATGGAAGCTTTGATATGCTATCCTTAGGAATTCTCGTGTCTATAAAATGTGAATTTTCTTATTTCATATCGATGTGAAATCATATTCAATAACAAAATTAAAATCTGAATGGTCTAGTAGCATGCTAATAACCTTATAAGCTTCCACTAGAAACATATAGACGAAGAACACAACCTGGTTAGCAATTGTTAAGTATTTGACAGAAGACCATGAGTTACTAGAAACATAGAAAAAAACTTAAGATATTTAACAACTTATCTTAAATCATATGACAGAAGACCATGAGTTACTACCTCATATTTCTCATATACAGGTTTAGTAACTACTTTTGCATAGCCGATCATACTAAAGAACTGGTTAGCAATTGTTAGTATTTGACAGTCAACTAACATAGAAAAATACTATAGTTTTACCTTTTGTTATGGTCTCCTAACAGAAATAATAACATGACCCAAATCTGCAACAAAGCTTTCCCACCTTTAGTTTTAAAAAAACAATCTGTTAATTCTTCATCAATTGTTACAGTGATCGATTTTACTCTAAAGTTATATAATCAAGAAAAATTCAGATTCATAGCAGCATATAAGATTTACGACACCCACCTTCTCATTGTGGTTTCATAGCATCTCATCAAGACTCCACAATCCAGCAAAGTGTTCCCAACAATTAATTTGCCATGTGAATATGACAACTCTTCTTTTCAATTGGTAAAATAGCTATTCTTCTTTTAAAAAAATAACATGGTTAAATAATTTAGTCTTCTTTTCTGTAAGGCTGCACACACTTTGTTCTACTAATAAAAGAACTCAAAGGAAATCTTCTCAATTTATCTTCAAAACAAAATGCAATATTGATTAGAATTTGCAAAAATAATCAAAGCCCAATATTTTTATTTCCTACCAAATTCCATAACCCATCTATTGGCATAGATTCCACATTCCTGTAGTACCAAACCATCTCAAAATATATTGAATAAGAACAGTAGATTGAATCAATAAACTAAATTGATAAAATGAAAATAACTGTAATGACAGGGAGTTAAAGTGAAAATACCACTGAGCAAAGTTTCTGAAACTTCATCCTGGCAAGAACCTAAAAAATCAGAAATCAAAACTCTAATTAGAAAATTCAACATCATAATGGAGAAATTAAAGAACAACCCAACATCGAACAGAAATCGAACCTAGTGGAACACAATCCGAAATCCGAATTAGCAATGGTGATTGAGCACGGTTATGATTCGAACCTGGCTTATGATTAGAACAGAAATTGAATTTCCTCAAAAATTGAGCAGATGATGATGACTTATTAGGAATGGAAGCTTCAATCGATGAAATTGAAGTTCAAGTCGTTGAAATTCGAAGCTCGGTTGATGAAAACGAATACCCACAAAAGTTCCAATAGTGAGTTTTGAGAGAAATGAGAAGAATGGGGTTGCGATTTGTTGTGTTCTCACCAACAATTGTTGTTTCACAAGTCTGAAAATAATGTGCTATATATTTGGTTTTGCTAGAAGGTTATTGAGGAGTGTTATCTACATATACATATATACATATACATATATATACATATACATATATACATATATATACGCATATACATATACATATACATATATATATATACACACACACACACACATATACACATGGTTGCAAAACTCGTTAGGCGCTGCCAGGTCGGTCGATTGGAACGTTGCGAGTACTCGAACTAGGTGGGGTGTACTCGGTGAGTACTCGAACGTGATAAGTTATAAAGAAATTAGTTTTTCGGAAATTATAAATAAGTTAAATATAATAAACTTACTAAGATTTATAAAAAATACGTGAATATTAATATAAATAAAAAGAATACATGTTCACGTACAAAAATATTTCAAAACTTTATATCAATTATTTAATATTACAGACGTAGTAATCATTTAATTATCATCTTCCAAGGTATTTAAAAAAACAATATTAATCTAACAAAAATAGGTGAAAAACAACAAAAATCGTTGAAAAATATTGAAAATCCAAGTTGGACCGAGTTGGGCCGAGTTGGCTGAGTTGGACCAAGTAAAGCAGATTTGGACCGAGTAGGGCTGAGTTTGACCGATTCCAAGTAATGTTGATCGAGTTGTTGAAAAGCGCCTTGGCACCTTGCCGAGTTCCGAGTAATCGCCGAGTACTCAGCTGGTTAGGCCGAGTTTTATAACACTGCATATACATATATATAAAAATAGAGACCTATTATACACGTATTGTTATAATTAACTTATAACTATAACAAGATTATAATAACAACTTAAAGAGTTTAAAGAGAATTGTAGAGAGAGATTAGAAGAAATGCTTAACTCTAAAATTTTATTCAAAATGGTGTATGCTTCTCATTGTCATGAATGTAGTATTTATACTACAAATACATGTACTCTTTGATAGGTAACTATTTGATACAGAAATGATACATTGGAAGAATCCGTTGGGTCTTCCAATATCAATAGGTTGATTGTTTCGCTCCTGTATCTTCCAAAAGGAGTCAACTGGTAAAAATTTTACTTTCTACGCTTTGAAAAATCACATACAATAATTCAAAATATTTCATGACACTCCCTCTTGGATACCACTTTTTCAAACTTCAGGGTTTTGAACTACTGCCTCATTAAAAACCTCGCTAAAGAAAAACCCAATGGGAAAAAAACTTAATCTAAGGGAAAAAGAGTGCAGCTTTGTGAATCCAAGGATCGCAGATAAGAATTATCAATGTTAGTCGAAGACAAGTCAACGTTTGCGAAATCAACGTTGGCTTGTTTTATTGTTTTGTATTAAATTTTAATATCAATGAAAATTCAAGAACACATCAACAAAAACACAATTAATGAATAATTTGTATTTCATTAAAACATGTTAATGATTACAAATGAATGAATGATATCAAAGTTTGTTATGAATGATGTGAAGGCTGCTAGGGTTTGATTGAGTGAATTGATGTGATGTTCTTTGTTTGTTGTATTGCTATAGTTGTTGCCGTTCAATCAATCGTCTAATCAAGCGTACTTGAATCAAAACCTAGGATCCATATATATAGACAATGATGTTTCTGTTATAGGAAACACCGAATCTCTTGGGATTTGATATCTTTTAGTTAATGAATCATCGGATTTCTTGGGATTCTCATAACTGCCTTGTTGGCTTGTTGACTTGTAACACTTGTACTATACAAGTGTTTGGACTCCGCAGGAATAGTGTATTCCGTAGGAATTTGTTCTTCCGTAGAAGTCTTGTACTTCCGTAGATGATTTGTTCTTCCGTAGGAATTTTGTTCTTCCGAAGCTGATCTGTTCTTCCGTAGGAATCTTGTTCTTCAGTTCTAGTTGTTCATCCACAGAGGATCTTCGGATGTAATTTTACTTGTAAGAAACATATCTACGGAAGAACAAAATGTTCATCCGTAGATGTTCATCCCATATTTTTTGTTTGAGATGCATTTAAGATAGTTTTGACTTTTACTTCTGATATACCTTCTTTTGCTTTGAATCATCTTGACTTTCAGTAGATTGAGAGTCTGATTCTATCAAATAAGTTTTTGACTTCTTTGTGCTTTGGCTTTTGTTATTTTTGTTAAAATAGCATTCCTGAGTTAAATGATTATTTTTGTTGCAAATAGCATAGAATTTATTGAAGTAACACTCTGAAGTCATGTGATTGTTCATATTGCATATGAAACAATAACTGCTGAAGTAGCAGTCTTCTGTATTGTGATTTGTCATATCATACCACTTGCAATACATTTCTTTAGATTCTTCTTCAGGCTCATCTTTCTTCTTTTTCTTGTTTAGTTTGGGAGCCTTTGTTTCCTCTTTTGAAGAATTTGATTTGTTCTTGTTGTTCTTTGAAGTATCATCAATTGAATCTTTCTTGTCCTTTGACGACTTTTGTTACTTCAGATTCAACATCTTTTATTTGTTAACAACTTCTCTTTTTGGTACCTCATCCGTAGATTCGGCTTTCTTCTTCCGCAGAAGCTCTACGGATTCAGCAGACTTTTCTTTCCGCAGATCTTTTACTGAATAATTTTTCTTTTTTTTAGTTGATACTTGTTTCTTATTACCTTTATCTGCATGAGATAAAAGTACTTCTTCAGTTGATCCGTAGCTATCAACTTCTTTTTGAAGATTCAGTTCTTGAAGTCCTTCATTGAGTTCAGCAATCCTCTTGCAGATAGTCTTCAGCATGTTTCTCTGCTTTGGAGGATATTGCAGCTTTGATTCTTCAAGAACTTTTAGAATACCGGTTTTAATATGAACATTCTTACAAATGGTCATTTGATCAACATTAGGTTCATCAGAATCATCCAAGTCATCACAATTATCATAATCAAATTCTGAATCATTTTGATTTAAAGATTCTAATTCAGAGGATTCAGTTTCACACATCATAGCTTTATTGTTAATGTTGATTTGAGTTGATTTTGTTTTAATCTTGGTGCTAGGCACAAAATGATTTGACAAAGTGTTGGTCATTGTTTTAGGTAGAGATGTGTAATTATCATTTATAGGTGGTGCAATAGCATTATAACCCAACCCATACCTGTTTTTTGATTCAATATGAGAATTTAACAGCTTCTCATATTGCTGAGATGATAATTGAAACTTCTGAAGTTTCACTTCAGTTGAAGCATGATCAGCCATAGATTTTGTTAAGGAAGTGGTCAGATGCTCAACTTGGACCTTTAGACTATAGTTTTCGAAAACAAATTTTTCTGAATCCTTTTGCAAAGAGTTAATTTTGATTTGATACAATTTATGTTCTCTAACATGATATTCATTCAAAATCATAGTGTGTGACATCCGATAAATTTCTTTTACCAAACTCCGCTAGTTTCGTTACGTCTTGCATACACGTGTCGTAAGCACACACTAGTTGTCGTTTAACATTTGTAACCTAATAATAATTAATAATGTTAAGTTAATGATAATCTAATTGACAATGTGATTATGGTATTATGTTTATGTGTTTGCATGTTTTAAATGTTAATTAGGAAATTAATCACGTAACATGGAAACGTGCCTATTTATTCGTATGTCTTGTGTTTTTATAAAGATAAAATATATAATGATTATCATTAGTTTATATCTTTATATTATTAAGTTAAAAACATTCTCCAAAGAGTTTAAAGTCTAGTTTTTATAAAATACCAAAACACAAGGGTTTAAGTGGTAATTATGCAAACTAAATTAAACAAAACACCCAAACCCTAGCCCTCCACCACCATTTCGGCTGCAACTTGCATTCCCAACCCTCCCCACTTCGAATTCGACCAAGAACAAGCCGCAAAGCCTCGGTTTTGTTCGATTACAAGGCGTACAACACGTTGGAATCATCAAATACAAGACATTACACGCTTAAAGGTTAGATTTTACAATATTTTGTGGGTTTTTCATGGTGGCCGAACCCTAATTCGTTTATGGATCTTCATGTGGTCGAAATTGGTGTTCAATGATGATGTTAATATGTTAGTTGGATTGAATACATGTTGTTTAACGTTGATTATGCATGAATTGTATGTTTTTAATGGATTGATCATGAACATTGATTTTAGGCAAACCCTAATTCGAAATTGATGAGATTATGGATGATTGATGATTGTTTGATGAATGTATGATGATTAGTAGGTTGTATTGCAGGAACGTTCAAGGGCTTGAACACAATTACAACACAACAACACAATGAGAAGATTAACTAAACGTTGATCAAACAGTGAACTAGGTAACCAAAGGTGATGCAGAGAACACAAGTAAAGCAAGAGACAGAACAAGAGAGTATAGTTTTCAAGGGAGCAGTATATTGCTTTCTCAAGTTCTTTTACAAGTGTTACAAAGCATTAAGAAAGATACTAGAACTTGGAATACTTATACTACAACCTACAGCCGGCTATACTATGAAAGCCAGCTGGATACAATTGACTAGACACTAACAAAATCAATTGTAGGATCAAAAGGCATATCTGCCTTTTGACCTTGTGACTATGACATGCCATAGCTCACATCCTTATACATTACAAAAAGGATAAAGTACATAAAGTGGAAAGTTTCAGACTCAAGACCTTAATGTACAGTTACCAAAAGCATGAACCTTTTCACCAACTCTTGTAAGTTGGTGACTTATTAGAGACGCAGCGGAAAAGGTGCTTTATGGAACAGTACATCAGATAAAGCATGTGTACTAAAAGTCTTCGGAAGAAATCTGTCTTCATAGGTTGAAGCTTAGGAAGACTTTGTCTCTTCAAGCTTCGGAAGACTTCATGTTAGGCTTCGGAAGATATTGGTCTTGGCTTCGGAAGATATTACACTTAGAGTATTTTCTAATGCTTTGTGTAATTCTTCCGAAGCATTCTTCACTTCAGTACTTAGTGCATGTTGCTGAAACACTTAGGCAGTTTTGGGTTGCATCAGATTTCAGGAATCCTTACATGTATGAATGCTAGGATACATTGATCTTGCAAAGAATTGATGAATTGATGTAGGTGTTCATAGGTTACTTATAATAGTAACTTTTTTCCATGACATGATGATCTAAAGATAGATTGATGTTGTTGATGTGTTCATGATGATAATTAGATGCTAGATTGTTGATATGAATGCTAGAAATCTTAGAATGAATGTTCTTGTTCATATCTTGCCAAAAGTGGAAACTTTTGTTCATGATGATTAATAGATCATGATGACTAGGTATTGTTAATCATGTCTAGATGTTGTTATGAGCTTGAGATGGTGTAATTGTAATGAATTCATGAATACATTGAGTGTTTGATAGATGTTGGAATGTACTTTCCCAAAAGGGAAACTTTATTTGCACAAAGTTTGAAGGATGATAATTTGAACATGTTTGAGATGTTAGGAGCATGTTAGTATGTTCATGGATGAATTCTAATGTGATAGAACATGTTAAATTAGTTGTATGGGATCCTTGGATAATCATGGGTGATGTTTGGACTTTGATGATCATATATGATGTTGATGTTGGTTAGTACTAAGACATCATGTTTGGGACTGGAAAATGATTGTTGTGGTGTATGTTGAATGCAATGAACATGGTTAATGAATGTGAATATGATTATCATACACGCGTGCGAATCTGAGGCCCCTACTTAGTAGGATTGGCAGGGTTTAGGATGTGAAGTCATGAGTGGCTTCACATGGCATGAGGTGTGTGATTTGATCTTTGTGTGGCATGTTAGTTGTGTTATAACTAGTGGACATGTTAATGTTCTAGATTCGCATGACTTGTATGATACTTGGTTGTATGATGATCTAAGTGATACACCTGGATAATATAGCATACATATGATCCATTTGAATGTTAACCATGCATGATATATGTGTATGATTGCTTGAATAGTTTACAACACATAAAGTCACCAGCGGGTCAAGTAGGTCAAACGTGTCTGTTTTTCTGAAACCTTGAGTTCTTGGTTGTAGTGTACTTAGGGTTTCACATGTTCTCTGTTTACACGTACTCATGTACTTATATGATCTAGGTAACCTCTGAAGGTTGTCTGTCCACTTTGTCTGTCAAGTAAAACTTTAAGTATCTATTACGCATATCAGGTGAGTTCATACCCCACTCTTTACTTAATCTCTTTTGGGGGAGATAGCATACTCGTAAAAAATAAATGCTTTATATATTCAGGTTGTGTATAATATTAATATTGAATAGCAGGGAAATTTGGGTAGTACTACTAGGTCTAACGAGCCCCACCTGTGTGACTCAAGGTCAACCGGGTGCAATTTTTCCTATTGAACATTGTCACGACCTGTTAAGTCGTGACAGGAGGCAACAACGTAACACAGTCAGCTTCAATTGCGAAATCACTATAAGTTAATATTTATTGTTAATTGACTAGCTATCTGTTACAATGCACTACTTTTATATCTCTGTTAATAAATTGCTTATGTTTGAATATCACTCATGAACTCACCAACCATTGTGTTGACATTTTAGTATGCTATTCTCAGGTCATTAGCTTTCTTTCCCTTAGGAGCACTACATGGTTTCACTTGCATTCTAAGACTCGATCTTCAAGACATCCTTACTGTTTATAATGGTTAATGTTTACTCTTTTGGGTTGGCGCATGTTTTGCCATAGTATACATTTTTATTTCTTTGGGTTTTTTTACAAAACGCTTCCGCCCAGTTTAAAGTTTATACTTTGGTTGATTTTATTTTAATTATGGCATATAGAGTCGTTCTGAGTAACTATTGACTGTGATCCTGGTTTGTTCACATGCCTCGCGGTAAAACTCCGCACGTGGATTTTGAGGGTGTGACAGATTGGTATCAGAGCCATTGGTTATAGGGAACTAGGTTGCATACACACTAGACTATAATCGCACACAGTTAGTTAGTTACCTGTGCCTTATTCTCATCTACTGATTGCTATCTTAGAAGCCCAACTAGCAGCATTTCAGATTGCTATAGCTCATGCTCCTGCAGTAGACCCTGAGGATGAGGATCCCGAGGAGGAACCCGAGGAGGAGGAACCGGTGGAGATGGAGGATGACAGTGATGGATCAGATATTGTCGATTGACTTTCTTTATATGACTTAGACTACGTAGTGTTTTCTTTTTGAAACCTATGTGGGAAGGGTTTTTTCCCTACACGAACGTCAAACTTAAATTTTGACATTGATAAATACATTGTGACTCATTTACAATTTATTTACTTTGGTTATCATTTTTGTTATGAATATTGTGGTTGTGATGATTCATTATTTCTTTTATTTACTTTTTACTGTGCTTCAATGAGATAAATGTGTTTGATGTTACTCATTATTGTATTTGTGAATGTAAAGTGAAAAGAATGGACGCCTGCGGACGTGGACGTGGACGTGGCCATGGACGCGGACATGGACGTGGCACTGGAGAAGAGGGCGGTGGTGCTATTTACATGACCCCCGCAGAATTAGCTGCTCTAATTAATGAGCATGTTCAGGCGGCAGTGGCTGCTGCCCAGGCGGGTCAGCCAGCAGGTAAACAATGATAGAAAGATAAATCCGATATCCTTCATAACTGTATCGGATGTCTGATTAATGTGTGTTGTGTTAAAACAGGACCACCGGTGTGTACCTACAAGTCCTTTATGGACTGTAAACCACATACCTATAGCGGTACTGAAGGTGCTGTAGGGTTTGTAAGATGGTTCGAGAAGACCGAGTCTTTCTTCTCCAAATGCAAATGTCCACCTGCTGATCAAGTGAAGTATGCCACCAGGACTTTAGGAGGCTGCTCTGTCTTGGTGAAACGCGCAAGTCCAGATGCTAGGACAAGCGATGGCGAATGGACTTCCATGGGATGAGTTCAAAACAATGATGACTGGGGAGTATTGTCCTCGCAATGAAGTGTAAAAGCTAGAGATGGAGTTCTGGCAACTAAAGATGCAGGGCTCGAAAATCAAGGCCTACACCACCAGAACCCATGCACTAGCAACTTTGTGCCCGGAAATGGTGAATGAGGTGCATAAGAGGGTGGAGCATTACATACGGGGATTAGTACCCGAAATTCAAAGTATGGTAACTGCTTCCAACCCAACCACAATTCAGCAAGCCATCCGGTTAGCTCATAAGCTAACTGACCAAGCTGTGGAGCAAGGACATCTACCCAAGCGGGGCGCTATGGCAAGCGTGCCCGACAACAAAAGAAAGTGGGATAGTGCCAACAACACCAAAGCATCATCATCTTCTAGTGGTCAACCTCAACCTCAACAGCATCAACTGCCAGCTCAGCAACAACGGAGGTTCGACAATAACCGTAACTTCAACCAAACGGCTGCAAATAATCAAGGACCTTGTGGTTATGGTGGTAGACATCCGAAGTGCACTCGGTGTAATTACCATCATGTGGGAAGGTGCGATAACTTCAAGTGTCAACGCTGTGGAAAAATTGGACACGCTGCTAAGGATTGTCATGGTGAACTGGTAAGGAAGCCACAACAACCTCAGGAAACTCCTAAAGGTTGTTTTGAATGTGGGAAAGAAGGGCATCGCAGGCGAAACTGCCCACAACTGAGGAGAAATGGTAATGGCAACAACAACAACAACAACAACAACAACGGTAATAACAACAACGGTGGCAATGGTACTGGTAATGGCGGCAACAAAGATGGAGCCAAGGGGAGAGCCTTCGTCATTGGCTCAGGTGAGGCTCTAAATGATCCCACAACTATTACCAGTAGGTTCTCTGTTAATGGTTGTTTTGCTATGGTACTATTCGATACTGGAGCCGATAGGAGTTTCGTGTCCTTAAAGTTCTGTAGTCTTTTAAGTGATATACCCTCTGCCTTAGAATCTAAATACATCATGGAATTAACCGATGGTAAACAGATCCATGTAACGCATATCCTTAAAGACTATGAGATAGAACTTGTTGGTCATACTTTCACTATAGATCTTATGCATGTTACACTAGGGAGTTTTGATGTTGTGATAGGCATGGATTGGCTCTCTAGCAAGCAAGCGGAAGTCATATGTCATGAGAAGATCATACGAATTCCTATTGGTGACAAAATCCTTACAGTCAGAGGTGATAGGAGTGGTGCTGTGATAGGCATCATCTCATACATGAAAGCCCAAAAGTTATTACGAAAGGGTCGTGTGGCTATTCTAGCACTCGTAACTGATAAGCAAGCGGAAGAAAGGAGAATGGAGGATATTCCCATAATGCGCGACTTTCCAGAGGTGTTTCCAGAGGATCTTCCTGGATTACCACCTCACCGCCAAGTGGAATTCCAGATTAAGTTGACTCCCGGCGCAGCCCTGATTGCTAGGGCACCTTATCGATTAGCACTGAACGAACTACAAGAGTTGTCATCACAACATCAGGAGCTTTTAGATAAGAACTTTATTCGACCTAGCACATCACCTTGGGGAGCTCCTGTTCTTTTTGTTAAAAAGAAGGATGGCACATTCCGGATGTGCATCGATTATAGAGAGTTAAACAAAGTAACAGTCAAGAACCGATACCCTTTACCTCGTATCGACGACTTGTTTGATCAGCTTCAGGGATCAAGCTATTATTCAAAGATTGACTTAAGATCTGGTTATCATCAACTTAGAGTTCGAGAAGAAGGCATTCCCAAGACTGCGTTTCGTACTCGTTATGGTCATTATGAGTTCTTGGTCATGCCTGTTGGGTTGACTAATGCACCTGTTGTGTTCATGGACCTCATGAACCGCGTGTGCAAACCCTATCTTGATTAGTTCGTCTTTGTGTTTATCGATGATATACTGATATATTCTAGGACCAAGGAGGATCATGAAGAGCACTTACGAATGATCTTAGAACTATTGAAAAATGAGCAGCTGTATGCCAAATTCTCAAAGTGTGACTTTTGGATACGAGAAGTGCAATTCCTAGGTCATATTGTTAATGAGAAAGGGATACATGTTGATCCTGCCAAAATTGAGGCGATACAAAATTGGACTACATCCAAAACGCCGAGTGAGATAAGACAATTTCTAGGATTAGCAGGATATTACTGATGATTCATAGAAGGATTTTCTAAGATCGCACAACCTCTCACGGCCTTGACTCACAAAGGAACGACATACAAATGGAGTGAAAGCCAAGAATCAGCTTTTCAATTGTTAAAACAAAAACTCTGCACTACTCCGATATTAGCACTGCCAGAGGGAACGGACGACTTCGTGGTGTATTGCGATGCATCCATTCAAGGATTGGGTTGTGTCTTGATGGAACGAGAAAAGGTGATAGCCTATGCCTCGAGAAAACTAAAGGTTCATGAGAAGAACTATACCACCCATGACTTAGAATTGGGTGTAGTGGTTTTTGCCTTAAAGATTTGGAGACATTACTTGTATGGTACCAAGTGCACAATCTACACCGATCACAAGAGTCTTCAACATATCTTCGAGCAAAAAGAGTTGAATATGAGGCAACGACGTTGGGTGGAACTACTAAACGACTATGATTGCGCTATTAAGTACCATCCAAGAAAGGCGAACGTAGTTGCCGATGCCTTAAGCCAGAAGGAAATGGCTAAACCCAGATGGGTGCGAGCTTTACAGCTTACTATCAGTACCCAACTGCCCGAACAAGTTAAAGAGGCACAAATAGAAGCCTTAAAAGCAGAAAATGTTGGTTCTGAGTCGTTAAAGGGAATGGATAAACAACTAGTGGTGAAAGAGGATGGAATTCGGTATTTCATGGATAGACTTTGGGTGCCTGTCTATGGAAATCTGAGAGATTTAGTTATGAGCGAGGCACACAAATCTAAGTATTCTATACATCCTGGATCTGACAAGATGTATCATGACCTAAGGGCGCACTACTGGTGGCCTAACATGAAAGTGGATGTAGCTACGTATGTGAGCAAGTGTTTGACCTGTTCGAAAGTAAAAATGGAATATCAAAAACCATCCGGACTGTTACCACAACCTGAGATACCAATGTGGAAATGGGAACAGATCTCCATGGATTTATTACTAAGTTACCCCAGACTAATACTGGTTGTGACAGGATATGGGTTATTGTGGATCGATTGACAAAGTCTGCTCACTTCCTTGCAATTAGGGAAACGGATAAGATGGAGAAATTGACTCGACTGTACCTTAAAGAGATCGTTTCGAGACACGGTGTACCGATCTCGATTATTTCCGACCACGACGCTCGTTTCACGTCACATTTCTAGCAATCATTGTAGAAATCTTTGGGTACACGATTAGATATGAGTACTGCTTATCATCCACAGACGGATGGTCAGAGTGAGCGTACCATACAAACATTGTAGGATATGCTACGTGCTTGTGTGATTGACTTCGGGAATAACTGGGAAATTCACCTGCATTGGTGGAGTTTTCTTATAACAACAGTTATCATACTAGCATACATGCAGCACCTTTTGAGGCGTTGTATGAGAGAAAATGTAGATCACCAGTTTGCTAGGCGGAAATTGGTGATAGTCAGCTAACAGGTCCCGAGTTAATTCATGAGACAACCTAGAAGATTGTGCAGATATGGAACCGTATGGCTGCAGTGCGAGACAGACAAAAGAGTTATGCTGATAAGAGGTGGAAACCTTTAGAGTTTCAGGTTGGTGACATGGTTTTGTTGAAAGTCTCACCATGGAAAGGCATAGTTCGGTTTGGTAAGCGAGGGAAGCTAAATCCGAGGTACGTTGGACCATTTGAAATAGTGGAAAGAATAGGTCCAGTGGCCTATCGTCTAGCCCTACCTGATTCGCTAAGTGGAATCCATGATGTATTTCACGTGTCAAACCTAAAGAAGTGCATAACTGATGAAACAATGGTCGTACCACTAGAAGAAGTTCAAGTGGATGAACAATTGCGTTTTATCGAAGAACCAGTCAGGTGATGGACCGTGAGGTGAAAACACTTAAGCAAAGCAAGATGCCCATTGTCAAAATCCGTTGGAATTTGCGACGTGGACCGGAATTCAAATGGGAACGAGAAGATCAAATGAAGCTTAAGTACCCTCAACTATTCGAAAAGACGATGCCAACAGACGAAGGTATTTATTTAAATTTCGGCACGAAATTTCTTTCAACATGGGGATGATGTGACAACTAATCCAAAACTCACTCGATTTCGATTTCTGGGTGCCAATGCAGTAGACCAGTGATGGAACACTCTCACCATGTAACGCAATTTTCGGGACGAAAATTCTTTCAACATGGGGATAATGTGACATCCGGTAAATTTCCTTTACCAAACTCCGTTAGCTCCGTTACGTCTTGCATACACGTGTCGTAAGCACACACTAGTTGTCGTTTAACGTTGGTGACCTATTAATAATTAATAATGTTAAATAATGATAATCTAATTGACAATGTGACTATGGTATTATGTTTATGTGTTTGCATGTTTTATATGTTAATTAGGAAATTAATCGCGTAACGTGGAAACATGCCTATTTATTCGTATGTCTTGTGTTTTTATAAAGATGAAATATAATGATTATCATTAGTTTATATCTTTATATATTAAGTTAAAAACATTTTCCAAAGAGTTTAAAGTGTAGTTTTTATAAAATACCAAAACACAAGGGTTTAAATGGTAATTATGCAAACTAAATTAAACAAAACACCCAAACCCTAGCCCTCCACCCCCATTTCGGCACAACCTACATTCCCACCCCTCCCCACTTCGAATTCGACCAAGAACAAGCCTCAAGCCTCGGTTTTGTTTGATTACAAGGCATACAACACGTTGGAATCATCAAATACAAGCCATTACACGCTCAAAGGTTAGATTTTTACAAGTTTTTGTGGGTTTTTCATGGTGGTCGAACCCTAATTCGTTTATGGATCTTCATGGGTCGAAACTGGTGTTCAATGATGATGTTAATATGTTAGTTGGATTGAATACATGTTGTTTAACATTGATTATGCATGAATTGCATGTTTTTAATGGATTGATCATGAACTTTGATTTTAGGCAAACCCTAATCGAAATTGATGAGATTATGGATGATTGATGATTGTTTGATGAATGTATGATGATTAGTAGGTTGTATGAATGCTAGGATACATTGATCTTGCAAAGAATTGATGAATTGATGTAGGTGTTCATAGGTTACTTATAATAGTAACTTTATTTCCATGACATGATGATCTAATGATAGATTGATGTTGTTGATGTGTTCATGATGATAATTACATGCTAGATTGTTGATATGAATGCTAGAAATCTTAGAATGAATGTTCTTGTTCATATCTTGCCAAAAGTGGAAACTTTTGTTCATGATGATTAATAGATCATGATGACTAGGTATTGTTAATCATGTCTAGATGTTGTTATGAGCTTGAGATGGTGTAATTGTAATGAATTCATGAATACATTGAGTGTTTGATAGATGTTGGAATGTACTTTCCCAAAAGGGAAACTTTATTTGCACAAAGTTTGAAGGATGATAATTTGAACATGTTTGAGATGTTAGGAGCATGTTAGTATGTTCATGGATGAATTCTAATATGATAGAGCATGTTAAATTAGTTGTATCGGATGCTTGGATAATCATGGGTGATGTTTGGACTTTGATGATCATATATGATGTTGATGTTGGTTAGTACTAAGACATCATGTTTGGGATTGGAAATTGATTGTTGTGGTGTATGTTGAATGCAATGAACATGGTTAATGAATGTGAATATGATTATCATACACGCGTGCGAATCTGAGGCCCCTACTTAGTAGGATTGGCAGGGTTTAGGATGTGAAGTCGTGAGTGGCTTCACATGGCATGAGGTGCGTGATTTGATCTTTGTGTGGCATGTTAGTTGTGTTATAACTAGTGGACATGTTAATGTTCTAGATTCGCATGACTCGTATGATACTTGGTTGTATGATGATCTAAGTGATACACCTGGATAATATAGCATACATATGATCCATTTGAATGTTAACCATGCATGATATATGTGTATGATTGCTTGAATAGTTTACAACACATAAAGTCACCAGCGGGTCAAGTAGGTCAAACGTGTCTGTTTTTCTGAAACCTTGTGTCCTTGGTTGTAGTGTACTTAGGGTTTCACATGTTCTCTGTTTACACGTACTCATGTACTTATATGATCTAGGTAACCTCTGAAGGTTGTTTGTCCACTCTGTCTGTCAACTAAAACTTTAAGTATCTATTACGCGTATTAGGTGAGTTCATGCCCCACTCTTTACTTAATCTATTTTGGGGGAGATAGCATACTGGTAAACAATAAACGCTTTATATATTCAGGTTGTGTATAATATTAATATAGTGTTGATATCATGGAAAAGTCCTCACACTTTCGAATTGTTAATATTGAATAGCGGGGAAAATTGGGTAGTACTACTGGGTCTGACGAGCCCCACCTGTGTGACTCGAGGTCAACCGGGTGCAATTTGTCCTATTAAACATTGTCACGACCTGTTAAGTTGTGACAGGAGGCAACAACGTAACACAGTCAGCTTCAATTGCGAAATCATTATATGTTAATATTTATTATTAATGGACTAGCTATCTGTTACAATGCACTACTTTTATATCTCTGTTAATAAATTGCTTATGTTTGAATATCACTCTTGAACTCACCAACCATTGTATTGACATTTTAGTATGCTATTCTCAGGTCATTAGCTTGCTTGCCCTTAGGAGCACTACATGGTTTCACTTGCATTCTGAGACTCGGTCTTCAAGACATCTTTACTGTTTATAATGGTTAATGTTTACTCTTTTGGGTTGGCGCATGTTTTGCCATAGTATACATTTTTATTTCTTTGGTTTGTTTTACAAAACGCTTCCGGCCAGTTTAAAGTTTATAGTTTGGTTGATTTTATTTTAATTATGACATATAGAGTCGTTCTGAAAACTATTGACTGTGATCCTGGTTTGTTCACTAAAACTCCGCACGTGGATTTTGAGGGTGTGACATAGTTTCTTTTACTTTGTCAGCCAACTGTTGAGCATGGACTCTATATCGTTCAACTTCCTCAACACATGTTGATGAACACAACCTGTCTTTTACCTCTTTGGCCATTGGAGGAACTTTGTGTTCCATATGAGCCATCAATGCAAGATTCTCTTCCAAGACATCTTTTTCATACATACTCCAGTCACACGTTCCATCTTGAAGTATGATCAGCCCTGACTCTTTTGAGTTGCTTGTCCAACTGATTCATTCGTAGCTGGTAGGGATGTATTGATCAGTTGAGATTGTCTGTGCAGAGATCTTTGAGAGTTTGATTGTTGATGAGGTTCTATTGCTGATGCTACTAATGTTGTCTCATCTCTGGATATGACTGTTGATTACATTCTCTAAAGAAATGTCCATAAAGATTGCACTTGAAGCATCTTACTTTTGATTTGTCAACACCAATCTTTGATGTTTTACTGGCTACTGCCAAGTTCTTGTTTCTCCTGAGATATTGCTTTGCTCTATAAGCAATCATTTCCATATGCCATTGTAGGTCCATTTCTCCCACTGCATCAGGATGTAGTTCTTCTAAGTCTTGTTGGCAGATATACTGACGTTATAGAGCTTCCTAGATATGCTTGAAAACTGGATCTAAAAGCTGCAAAGGCTGCTTTTTGTTCTTCAGAATCCAATATCACAATGACTGGTTTTGACTGATTGTTTGATTGTGAAGACTTTGCTGTTGCTGCAGTTGTATCTTTTCTATCAGCAGTTCTTCCTTTATCCTTTTGATTTTTACTTTGAGATGATTTCTTTGAGGGTTTAGAAGCATAAAAGCTAACTTCCTCCTCATTATCACTCAAAGCACAAGAGTTGTCACTTTCATTGTTTGAAATAAATGCACTTCCAGCATTATTTGTTTCATTGAAGTGATAAGGTGAGACATGGGTTCTCACACTCTTGTTTCTTGATTTTTTATCCATTTCAAGAGCTTCTACTTTTGCAACTAGTGTATCTAGACTAGTTGACTTGAGATCTACGACATTCTTGAACATGGATACCGTTTGCTTCCAACTTTCTGGCAAAGTGTGGAGCATTTTCTTGTTTAATTCCTCATTGGTATATTTCAACTCCAAAATATTCATCTCAGTTACCAACTACATGAATCTATGAAGTTGTTGAGGAATTGATTCACCCTCAATAAGATGAAATGTTTCATATTGTGACCTGAGGGTGTCTCTCCTTATGCTTCTGATCTCATCACTCCCTTCGCAGAGAGTATGAAGTATCTTCCACAAGGAGTTTGCTGTTTTGTAGTTATCACACCTGATCAATATCTCTTCAGGTAAAACCATACTAAGCAAACTGTATGCTTTGATATCAACTTTGACCTTTTTGATATCATCAGGTGATAGATCTTTGGTGCTAATTGGTTGATTTTTATCATTATATTCCGGCCCAAGTGTGGGTGGAATATAAGGACCTTTAGTGATGGACGCCCACAAGTCAGGATCTATATAGTTCACATGATTCCTGAGCTTGATTTTCCAGGATTTGAAACCTGCTTTTGTTTTCAACTTCGGTGGTTGGTAAGATGATCCACTGAAGTTGCTCATGATGATAATTGATGAGAATGATCAACAGGATCTGCTATTCAATTTATTTGAATATAGATACGAGTTAATCCAATCGACTGCTGTTGACCGACAAACAAGTTTCACACAAAAAATAGTAGATCTAATCAGTAAAAATTGACAAATCTACAGAATTCAAAGCAATTAAACACAACTAATACTAATAGATCAATCGATCTAATCAATGAGCATTGGCTCTGATACCACCGGTGAATCCAAGGATCGCAGACAGGAATTATCAGTGTTGGTCGAAGACAAGTCAACGTTTGCGGAATCAACGTTGGCTTGGTTTAATTGTTTTGTATTAAATTTCAATATTAATGAAAATTCAAGAACACATAAAAAAAAGTAATAAATAATATATATTTCATTAAAATATGTTAATGATTACAAATGAATGAATGATATCAAAGTTTGTTATGAATGATGTGACGGCTGCTAGGTTTGATTGAGTGAATTGATGTGATGTTTGTTGTTTGTTGTATTGCTATAGTTGTTGCCATTCAATCAATCGTCTAATCAAGCGTACTTGAATTGAAACCTAGGATCCATATATATAGACAATGATGTTTCTGTTATAGGAAACATCAGATCTCTTGGGATTTGATATGTTTTAGTTAAGGAATCATCGGATTTCTTGGGATTCGCATAACTGCCTTGTTGACTTGTAACACTTGTATTATACAGTGTTTGGACTCCGCAGGAATAGTGTCTTCCGTAGGAATTTGTTCTTCCATAGAAGTCTTGTACTTCCGTAGATGATTTGTTCTTCCGTAGGAATCTTGTTCTTCCGAAGCTGATATGTTCTTCCGTAGGAATCTTGTTCTTCAGTTCTGGTTGTTCATCGGCAGAGGATCTTCGGATGTAATTTTACTTGTAAGAAACATATCCACGGAAGAACAAAATGTTCATCCGTGGATGTTTCTTACACTTGGTCAAATTCAGAAATATAATGTTCGTACTTGCAACCATACATAAATCAACACACATATAAATGGGTCAACCTATATATATAATGCATACATAATAATGAATTACAACCATTCATTACAGATATTAATTCAAGTACTAAGCCTATACAAAATTGACTAGATCTACTGATCCTAGACCTAACAAGCTTATAACTCCCTTTCAAATTGTCTTCTGTAGATTATCACATTGTATGTACGTGCCGCGTGCCAATATCATAAATGTGTTTTCTAAAAATTGTTGTAGGGAGTACCTTTGTGAAAAGATCAGCTAAATTGTTGCTAGATTGAACGTATTTAGTTTCAACTTGTTTAATTTTTAATAAGGTTTTGAGTGTATGAAAAGATTCTTGGAGGTAAATGTTTCGTTCTGTCACATTTAATATACCCTTCTTTCATTTGCAAGACACAAGATGCATTATATTTGTAAATTGGTGTTGGATCTCTTTCTTTCTCTAGTCCACAAGAAGTTAATATAAGTTAATGTCATAGACCTTAACCATACACATTCTTTAAAAGCTTCATGTAGTGCAATGACTTCAGCATGATTTGAGTAAGTTGCAACAAGTGTGTGTTTTTTAGACATCCATGAAATTCTTATTCCTCCATTCTTAAACACGTATCTAGTTTGAGATCTAGGCTTATGAGGATCAGATAAATAATCTGCATATGCATATCCAACTATACCTTTTTTGAATCATTAGGATAAAACAAGCCTAAATCAATAGTTCCTTGTAGATATCTAAAATATGTCTGATCCCATTTCAATGCCTTTTTGTAGGAGACGAACTAAACCTTGCCAACAAATTTACTGCAAAGGAAATGTCTAGCCTTGTATAGTTAGGAAGATAGATAAGAGTTTCAATCGCATTAAGGTATGGTACCTTTGGACCAAGAACTTCATTTTCTTCACAAGGTTGAAATGGGTCATTATCAATATTGAGTAATCTAACGACCATTGGGATGCTTAAAGAATTTGCATTGTCCATATTAAAACATTTTAAAAGCTTTTAGGTATAATTTGATTGATGCACATGTATTCCATTATGCATATGCTCAATTTGTAAACCAAGACAATATTTGGTTTTCCCAAGGTCTTTCATTTCAAATCATTCTTTAGAAGAATAATCATTTCATGAATTTCCTTTTGCCTCCCACTTATATTCAAATCATCAACATATACGGCTATGATGACATATCCTGATACTGTTTTCTTAATAAAGACACATGGACAAATAAGGTTATTTGTGTATCTTTTACTAGTCAAATAATCACTCAAATGATTGTATCACATCCTTCCAGACTGTTTCAGCCCATATAAGGACCTTTGTAATTTGATTGAATACATTTCTTTAGGTTTTGAACATGCTTCAGGGATTTTAAATCCTTTAGGATTTTCATATAAATGTCATTATCAAGTGATTCATACAAGTAAGCTGTAATGACATCCATAAGATGCATATCTAAATTTTTAGCACCTGCTAAGCTGATTAAATATCTAAAGGTTATTGTATTCATAACAGGAGAATACGTTTCCTCATAGTCAATTCCCGGCCTTTGAGAAAAACCTTGAGCTACTAGTCTAGCTTTATATATTGTAACTTCATTTTTCTCATTTCGTATTCGCACAAAAACCCATTGTACCCAACAGGCTTTACATGCGTAGGTGCTATAACAATGGGTTGAAAAACCTTTCATTGTTAAGTGAATTTAGTTCAGCTTGCATGGCGTCTTTCCATTTATCCCAATCATGTCGATTTTGATAATCATTTATAGATTTTAGTTCAGGAGCATCATCTCTGCTCATAATATCACTTGCTACAGAATAAGAGAATACATCATCAATATTTTCCACTTCATCTCGATTCCATAATGTATGCATATGACCATAGTTGATTGACATCTCTTTGTTCACTTCCATCTCAGAAAAAGTTTGGACACTTAGTGTTTTGTCACTATTATTTTCTTTAAGATCATTTTCCTTTTCAGATATTTTCCTTTTTCTAGGATTTTTATCTTTTGATCCAATCGGTCTTCCTCGTTTCAAACGTTTCGGGGAATCTTGAGCCATATTTTTATCTATTTCCTTATTTGGAATTTTAACTCAAGCCAGAGCATTTGCAGCTGGTGTATAATTTGTATATACCCACTCGACAGTATATAATTTGTATCAGTAAATGCATGAGGCAATTGATTTGTAATTTCTTGTAGATGTATTATCTTTTGAACTTCTGTATCACATTGTTTTATCCTTGGATCAAAATGCAACAAAGAGGCTCAGACCATGACACATCATTTTGTTTTTTTTCTTTTCTCCCCCTAATGCTAGGAAATTTTCCTCATTAAAGTGGCAATCAGCAAAACGTGTCGTAAATACATCACCCATTAAAGGCTCAAGATATCTTATAATGAAAGTTGTTTCATATCCAACATATATCCCAACCTTCTTCAAGGACCCATTTTTGTGCGTTGCGGTGGTGCAATAGGAACATACACCACGCATCCATAAATTCTAAGGTGGGAAATATTTGGCTCATGGCCAAAAACAAGTTGTAAATGAGTATTTATGATTTGCACTTGGCCTCGTACGAATTAATGATCAAGCATGTAAAATTGCATGACCCTAAATAGATGCTAAGTCTTGTTATCATAATTAATGATCTAGCTATTAATTGCAGACGTTTGATTAATGACTCAGCTAAACCATTTTGTGTATGTACACGAGCAACATGGTGTTCAACAACAATCCTAACAGACATGCGATAATCATTAAAAGCATTTGATGTAAATTCACTTTCATTATCAAGTCTCACTCTTTGTACTATATAATCAGGGAAATATGCTCGTAATTTAATAATTTAAGGAAGGAATTTAGCAAATGTTACATTACAAGTTGATAATAAAGAGACATGAGACCATCTTCTTAATGCATCTATTAAAAACATAAAGTATTTAAATGGTAGACATGATGGATGGATTGTTCTACATATATCACCTTGAATTATTTCAAGAAACATAGGTAATTCCTTTTCAACTTTTAGTAGTGAAGGTCTACGAATTAGCTTCCCAAGAGAGCAAGATGTACACAGAGGTATTTTATTTGATGGTGAAATCTTTTGATCTTTCAATGGATGTCCATGTGTACTTTCAGTTATCCTTTTTATCATTGTAGACCACGAATGGCCTAATCTATCATGCCATAACTTGAATATCTCTAGATCACAAAAGTTCTCTTTAACAACCATGTGTGCTTGTGGCACATTAATATATGTGTAATGCAAACTAGAATGGAGCATTGGCAGTTTTTATAATATATGACTTTTGCTCATGATATGCAAATATTATTCATTTTCAATGGTCATTGACCGAGTATCATATCCATTATGATAAATGTTTTTGAAACTTAATAAGTTTCTTGTGATCTTGGGGAAAATAAGCATTTTCTATTAAACGATTTGTACCATTTGGTAATACTAATTTAGCCTTTCCAACTCATTCTATCAAGTCTGTAGTACCTGATATTGTATCAATGGTTCCCTTTTTTGGTTACATTTCATAACAATATTTCTTGGATCTAAGTATAGTGTGCGTAGCTCCACTATCTGCTATACATATATCTCCTTCATTGTTTGGCCTTGTGCTCCAATGCGAGTCATTTTCTATATCTTCAAGTATAAGGACGAATAATAAGCATATAATAAGTCCTTTTTTACAACAACAACTTCATTCATATAGTTAATACAATACATGAAAAGAAAATTAATTAAACATAACTAAAAGGTACTTAACAAGAGAATTACATGATTGTTGCATACAATTATTATAATCTTGCAACATATCTTTCAAAGTTCCAAATCATTGATAAAATCTGAGGTATTTAGCTCAATGTTGATGTCATCAAATTTATCCACATGGTTCAATTCTTTCTCTTTCCCTTTAAGGGATGCTTGATATAGTTCACATAGATGTGGAGCAGTTCGACAAGCTTTTGACCAATAGTTTGTACTATCACATCTAAAACATGAACTAGCATAATTTTGAGATGTACCAACTTCATTTTTAAACTTGTTTTGGTGGTTGAAATTAGTAGTTCATTGTCCATGACCATGACCACGACCACGTCCACGTCCATGACCACGAGAATTCCCTTAGTAATTGTTGTTTCATTTGTAAGGATGATTACGATCATTAAAATGAATTTTATCAAAATGGCCACGACCGCGGCCTCGCACACGACCTTGTTCCCATTTACGTCAAGATATTTTGTTATCATTACTATTAATAGCATTGACTTCTGGGATTGCTAGTGGACTAGTAGGGCGAGATTGATGATTTTTCATTAATAGCTCATTGTTTTTCTCTGCTACAAGGAGATATGAAGTTAGATCAAAAAATTTCTTAATGTTTAGCAATCTGTACTGGTTTTGCAAACTCATATTCGATGCATGAAATGTGGACAGAGTTTTCTTTAGCATATCATCCTCAGTAACTATATGCCCACAAAATGAAGAGTTGAGCATATTTTAAATACAACAGAGACGTACTCATTCACTTTTTTAAAGTCTGGAACCTTTGTTTGTTCCATTCATGTCTAGGAGCAGCAAGTAAAACTTCCTTTTGATACTCAAACCTGCTTTGTAAGTCTTTCCATAAATCATATGGATCATCACAATTTGAGTATTCAAATTGCAACATTTCATTAATGTGTTTGTGTAAAAAGACACCAGCCTTAGCTTTATCTTGTTCTGAGCAAGTATTCTCCTCCTGTATAGTCTCTAATACACCCATAGATTTAAGGTGTCTTTTTACATGAGCCATCCATGGCATATAGTTTTCTTCACTAATATTTAGTGTCGGAAATTCAATTTTTTCAATGTTTGAAAATTTTGTTTTACTAAACAAGAATTAAGCAAATAAAAGATAATTATTAGAATCCATATATATCAATAAACATTGCGATACAATAGAGCGGAAGAGCTATAAACATATACAAAATAAGTAAAGTTTAAATTCTTCAGGTGGGAGTTCAGCAATGATGATAAGATTTAAAATGGTCATTATAATATCCAACATAAAAATAGGGTGGATCATCTTTAATATATTGCTTCAGATAAACTTGAGAAAAGAAGTAATATGTTTATGGTAACAAAAATAGATTTGATGGTGGTCATTTATAGTTTAAATTATAACTGTTTACAACGGCTATTTAATTGTTTACAACGGTTATATAATCATTTATAACGGCTGTATAACCATCATATGTGTGTGTATATATGAAAGCAAGAGATAATAAGAAAGTTAAGATAAGTATAAGAAGTTAGTACAAATAAACATCAATAAACATAATTTAAAATGTTAGTTGCATAAAAGTTAGTTGACATAAATAGAAATGTTAGTTGTATATTTAAAGAATAAATGTTAGTTAAAAGTTAGATAAATAATAAGTTAAATGTATAAGTAAAAGTTAGTAGACATAAAAGAAAATGTTAGTTGCATAATAAAAAGTTAGATGCATAAATAAAAGTTAGTTTGTTAGTAGTCAATGGTCTATAATAAGATCTTCTTTATGTTTATTTTATTTATCTTATTTAGCTTCTTCATATAATTATTATAGATTATCACTAATGAAGTGTTTACCTTGCTTGATGGATGGCTTTGTGCTTTATTGATCTTCTTGATTAAAGCGTAAGAGCTCTCGTGCTGATAACGTGTTATAATTAACTTATAACTATAACAAGATTATTATAACAACTTAAAGAGTTTAAAGAGAATTGTAAAGTGAGATGAGAAGAAATGTTTAACTCTTGAATTTTATTCAAGATGGTGTATCTTTCTCATTGCCATGAAGTAGTATTTATACTACAAATACATGTATTCTTTGATAGATAACTATTTAGGAGTCAACTAGTAAATAATTTACTTTCTAGGCTTTAAAAAATCACATCCAATAATTGATGATATTTCATGACAGGTATAAATTATAAAACATGATAGACATTGTTTGGCTGTTGTTGGTTTGCATGTCATATAATAAAGGTTAGACCCTAAGTTATGTATTTAGAATTCTTTGTCTTTGCCGAAAAGTATCATGTGCAGAAAAATTTGGTCAAGGGTTTAAAGCAAAAGGAGTGCTTACTTAACTAGTAAGTGTGTCATTCATTCTCAACTCACCTCGAGTTCAATTACAAGTGAATGTTATTTTTGTTAAAAACACATGTTTATTTTTTTCACAACTTACACAAGTATTAATTTTTTTGCACATGGAAAATGATACTTATAAATTCTTGGGAAATAAAATCTTGTGTAAATGCAATGTTTGAGTCAAATTTAAAGAACGTGCTAGGAATAACAACATCTTCAACATTGATGCTGAAGTAGATAAGAACAACAAATGTAAATGTGAGATGGAGAGACTGAATATGTTGATTAGTCATGTACGAGTTTGGTTCTAATCAACCATAAGTCCGAAGCCACTTATGTGGTATTTAATTAATCACACATGGATATTCAGAGCACCCTTTACTATAATTTAAATACCAAGTTCAAAATAAAATGATAATAACAAAAATAGCCTTGTGTAAACTAGCTGGTTCTTCCTTTCTTTGAGTCATTGTTTTTCTTAGATCTATGTTAGAAATCCAAAGCGATATATTGACTAGGTGTGAGAATGATAGTCTCAGTTTATATAAATCAACTAGGACCACATATGATGATTGGGTCAAGGATTATATGGCGGAATCATACAAACACAAAACATTGAATGCAAGAAGTACTCATAAATTCTCTTTGTATTAATTGATGTGAAAAGATCACAATGAATGCTAGGGTTTGAGCATTAAATAATAATAATACACCTTTTGAACATAAGACTAAACAAAATATTCTGATTGTCTAATGTCTATCAAAATCACCTCACATACGAGGATTTCTATTCTATTTATATACTGACAAGATGGATTTTACAAAAAGACTAATTTACCCCTATACTATAATCTAGGAATGCAAGATGTCTTTATCAGCATTTTTCTTTGTTCATCCGCATTAACTAATGCGGATGAGATGATCTCATAAGCATTTGCTTTCTTCTATCGCATTAGTGTTTGGTCATCAGCATAGACAAATACAGATGAACAAACACTTGGCGCATTTGTTGTTGAGCATCCACATTAGTTAATGAGGGAGTACAATTTCTTGTCAGCATTTGTTTGGTTTTCCGCATTTGTTAATGCGGAAGAATAAACACTTTTCATCATTTGTTCTGTTAGTCATCAACATAAACAAATGTGGATAGCCGACACTTGTCTTCTTTTCTTGATGCAGATTCTTCATCCGTATATCTTCTTGGACTTGCGGGATTTCTAGCAGAACAACCATCAATCCACCACTTGAATTGGCATGTATAATCCTTTCAGGCTCCAACAATACTCCCCCTAAGGATTATACAACCTATGTACTTCAATGGTTGATGGTGGATGAGGTTGTGAGGATTCTGCTAGGTCTTGTGCAGCAGGAGAGAAAACTGGTGGTTCTGCAAGTGATGGATCCAAAATGGCCTTTATCATATTAACAAAGTCATTGGCTTTAGACATCTTTTCTCTATTCAACACATGATCTTCATTTAACTCATAGTGTGAATGGATTCAATGGGCAGCTCTCTCAATAAGATAGGTTCCCAAATGGACACACTTATTAGCCCATCTCTATGAATCAGTAGAGAGCTTTCCACATCTACCTCTAGCTTCATAATGTTCCCAAGTTGTAAAGGAGTCTTCTTTTTCTTTCTCTGTTCTCTTTTGTCTATGATTCTATCATAAGCCATCTTTAAAATCTTTATGCACTTAAGAAAGAAGTGCATCTTGGCTTCTCCCAGCTTGTTTTTATCTCTCTGAAGTGCTTGTGTATATGTAGTGCATACATGATTTATCTAATAGTCTCACCTCATATCCATTAAAAAGTCTGATCTCAGCACCTTCTTTTCCTCCCCATTTTCTTTCAATCACTAATTCATATGTCCTTTCATCATAATAGACATTGAGATTGGTTTGGAGGAGTGAGTTCTAGCAACCATCTTTCTCTTCAAAGATTCAGTTGGCTTCACCTTGAGCTCAGGGAATACCACTTCTTCAGCTGGTTTAGTCTTTTTCTTCTCAAGCGGATTTACAAAAGAGCTATCTTTCCTCATGCAAATAGCCTTAAGACATTTGAAGTTGTCAGTTCTCTTAAACATATTTAGTATATCTTCAAACTCATACCCCTTAATATAACCGTATGATTGATGAGCTTCGAATTGGTTAGTTCTTTCAGATCATGAATCTACAGGGAGTTTGAGTATACTCAATAAAGAATTGAACTAATCCTAAGATCCTTTTGATCATGAATATGTTCCAGACACTGTCATACTTCCAGGAAATGATCTTGTGGTCAATCTTGCCCTGGGAGTAGACACACCCTTTTTCATCTTAGCAGTGGTGAGCCCTTCTTGAAGCTTTAACTAGGAAGGCTTAGCAAACCACTCTGTATTTTATGTAGAACACGTGCCAAAGAGTCATGATCTCTATGGGTGAGCTGGATGTCTTGTGTAGATACCTTGGTTCTTCATGTCTGGCTGATAATTTCTTCTTCAAGCTTTTTTTCAGCCTATCCTTCTTCTCATTTATCATCCTAAGGATTGCATCCCTTAGAGAATTTTTCTTCATGTTGCCCATCTTTCTTTTGGTGAAACCTTGTTAAGAAAGATAGTCCTTCATTTCCTTATTAGTCATACTATAAGGATTAGGATATAGTCATTGAGGAGTTTTAGTCTGCTTGGTTTTTTATGAGAATTTAACCACTATAGTTTTGGATGAATGAGTCTTTTCATACTCAATCTCATACGAAGGCCCCAACAGCTTGTTCAGCTTTTCTTCTTCTGCTATCATACCCTCATATGTCATCCCAAATACCTTATCAGGATCATAACCATGGTTAATTAGAAACATGGCCTTCACCACCAGGTCATCTTTTTTGGCTTTCTTCACCACCTCATGTACTAAAGACTCCACCTTCACAGGGTTTTCTCTAGCTATTGGTTCATAAACCACATAGCCACCTCTATCTCTCCCACTTCTATATCAATAAATTCAGCCCCCCATTTTAGTTGTGCCTCAGTCTTTTCATGCTTATCTAAGAATTCAGTAATGGCTGCAAGGCTGCAGGGGGGGTCATCTTTTTGCTTTTTCATGATAGGCTCTTCTTCTTCTATTGGTCTCTTACCTTTTGCCTTCTGAGAAAGGTATCTCCTCATTGAGAGTTTTTAGCTCAACTGTGTGTGTCTAGAACGTGCCATTTTAGCTAACTCATAAGGGTTTATACACACAGTAAGAGTTCAGTCTTGGTGACTGCTCCAATATGTGCGATTTCCTAACTACTATGTGTTATACAACGCGCGACCTTGGCAAACCCATAAGAGCTCACACATAGGGGGAGTCTGTCCTAGTGACCACTCCATACGTGCGATATGGGGTCCTTATCGCTTAACCTAGATGAACTGCTTAGTGCTCTAGAGGGGGTTAAGTACATGACAAGACCTAGATAGAAGTGAAAGATAATAAATGTACGAAAAGTGCGATAAGTACAAATGTGCGAAACGTGTGATATGTACGAAATGAACGATGATTAAGATAATAATGATTACCTTGGTGTATGTACGATGTGTGATCACGTGCGATAGTAATGAGAATGTTTTAACGAATGGAAGGTAATGCAATGTTTTTATAAAACTAGAACTCACTTAGCAACACGGACTTTTTATGTATTTTCCAGTTGGCAGGTGAGCATTGCTGAGGATGGCATGGGGAAGCTACTTGGCATTTTTGGATGGCATTCTTTTGTATAACGTTTTTGCATTGTAGTACGAACGAACTATATTTTGTAATGAACGATGTATTATTTTGCAAAAGTGTTATTTAAAGGAAATGAAATGTTTTGTAGAGATTAATGAAGAGGCTAATGCAACCTAAACATCAAATGTCTTTCCTGCCTGCTGCACAAATGCTATGAAGAAGAATGCTTAGGAAGTTTCACACATGCAACAAAAATATTCTAAGTGTGAAATCTTCCAAAGCCAAGACCAATATCTTCTGAAGCCAAACATGGAGTCTTCCAAAGCCTCAGAGTCAAAGTCTTCTGAAACTTCAACTTATGAAGACAGATTTCTTCCAAAGACTTTTAACACATGCTTTATCTGATGTATTTTTCCATAAAGCTGGACACCTTTCCGCTGCACCTCTGTAAAGTCACCAACTTACATGATATGGTGAAAAGGTCCATGCTTTTGGTAACTGTACATTGAGGTCTTGAGTCTGTAACTTTCTACTTCATGTACTTTATCCTTTTTGTAATAAATAAGGATGTGAGCTATGGCATGTCATAGTCACTAGTCAAAAGGCAATCTGCCTTTTGACTCTACAATTGATTTTGTTTTGTGTCTAGTCAATTGTATCCAGCTAGCTTTCAAAGTATAGCTGGCTGTAGGATGTAGTATAAGTATTTCATGTTCTTGTATATTTGATTTATGCTTTGTAACACTTGTAATAGAACATAGAGAAAGCAATATACTGCATTCTTGAAAACCATATACTTGTGTTCTTTGTGTTTTGTCTCTTACATTACTTGTGTTCTTAGTGTCTTTCCTTGTTAATCCAGTTTACTGTTTGATTAAGTTTAGTTAATCTCATCTTGTGTTGTTGTGTTGTAACTCTACACCCTTCAACGATCTTGCATTTGGTATGAGAGCGATTCAGGCTCTTCATATAAGATCTCAACATCTTAAGATCCCTCACACACACAAATACTAATCTTTTCAAATGGCAGCCATTTCGAAGACTGATATAGAAACTGGAACCATGAACAAGTCCCTACTGATCACTCTTGATGAGTTTTACACCTGGTGTTTAAGAATGGAAGGTTTCATCAGGTCTCTTGATTCAAGAATATGGGAGTCTATTAAGAATGGACCTTTCATACCTAGCACCCCTTCTGCTACTGGTGCTGGTATGATCCCCAAAGATATGGCTACCTACTCTAATGAAGATAGGAAGAGAGTAGAGATTGACAGAAAAGCATGATAGCCCTTCAAACTGCCCTTCCAAACTCTATGTACAGAGGTTTCAAGAAGTGCAAAACAGCCAAGCAGCTATGGGATGCACTGAAACTGATGTATGAGGGTTCCTTTGAAGCCAAGGAGAACAAGAAGAATTTCCTGAAGCAGCAGTTTGAAAATTTCACCTTCAAAACAGGTGAAACCATGACTCAGCAGTACTTTAGGTATGTTGAGATTGTGGATACCCTAGTGGATGGAGGAGTCTCTCTTGAGAACAAAGACATTGTAAGGAAGTTCATGTCCTCACTTCCTAAGCAATGGACACACTACTGTGTGGTGATCAAGAGAACTGAAAATCTCAATACTCTTACTCTGACAAAGTTATATGGGATTCTCAGTGGCTATAGATGGAGATGAACATGCAAGGTTCATTTGGCAACTCCAACAATCAAATGGGTTCAGCCCTACATGTGTTTGAAAGGGATAACATAGAACCCAAATGTCACACCTTCGCTAAGAGCGGAAACACGGGGTTGCGACGAGACGGGAATCGTCATAACACATGGTAAGCGATAGAGATGCAATAATAAAATGATGACAAGCGTGTCATGACGACACCCGACAACAAGGGGACTTGTGTCGTGTATAGTCAATGTTCACGACAACATAGCCTATGCATAACAGGATAAACGATTCACATAATCACATAAAGATGAAATTGTAATGTAGATTCCCACAACCCGGGAACAAGTTTCAAAAGATTGTAATTGTTTACATAGCTCAATATTGTTCAAAGTAATAGTTTGTCAAACATGTTTAGTCCAAAAATGCATCCTAGGGTCTCCACTAAGGCGGCACACCTAGAGCCTCAGCTAGCTTGATCACCTGAAAAGATATGCTCAAAATGGTCAACAAAATTGTTGGTGAGCTCGCAAGTTTAAGTAATAAAAATGTAAATGATGCTGTATAAAGTAAATGATATGGAATACCGTGAATACAGTTATATACACAAGTAAGATCACATGACACGAGCTTTGCAACCAAACCTAGCGATGTACACAAAGAAATTGTCGGCGTATATTCACCCAAGACCCGTACCTGGCTATTATTGGTACTAACTAGTATACCAACACGAGGGTGGGGGTGTCAACCCAGTAGTACTACCAATACCTAACCGTCGGTTCCCACACTGGAATTAAATAGTTGCAAAGATAGAACCACACAGCAGACCCAAGCATGTATCAGATAAGTACTTGTAACACAGTATCACGTTGATTCCTTGTATGAAAATTGTATGTATGTAGTACAGCATAGAAAACGGGCGAGCATACTTTTCCCCCATGTTTGTAAATGTTTGTAAATGTTTGTGAAATAGTATAAGCATAAAAAGGGGCCACGAAACTCACTTGTTAAGCGGTAAGTATGAAAGGTCGAGATTTCCAACAGTTGAATGCAATGATCAGTCAAACACCTATTGTCAGTTATGGTCAAGCATTAATGACATGTAGAAAGCGTATAGTAATGTTTGGTCGGTTCGGGTTGTATCGGTTCGGTCGTGGGTAGCACACACACAAGCGGACACACGCATCATCAGACACACGACGGGACCAGACGCTCGACCCACGTTCCATTCGTACGAATCAACCTTCAATCGTGCGAATTAGCTACTTTCGTGCGATTGAACCTTCATTCGTGCGATTGGACTCAGTCGCACCACACAACACACCCATTCGCACGACCCAACCTCCATGCGCACGAATCAACCCTCAATCGTACGAATTAGCTACTTTCGTGCGATTGAACCTTCATTCGTGCAATTGGACTCCAGTCGTGCGAAACACGCACAGTCACATTCACTCAGTCGGTCACCTAACTCAATCGCACACAATCATCCACACGCATGACTCAATCGCATACAGACACCCTGTCGCACGACTCAGTCGCACGACATGCCTAGTCGCACAACTCAGTCGCACGATCGACTTAGACGCATGATTCAGTAACACGACCCACTCAGTCGCACGGCTCAATCGCATGACAGACCCAGTCGCCCGAACTGCAGAATCGCGACTGTGGTCGGGCTGAGCAGCCCCCGAGCTGCTCTAACGCGGGTTTTATACCACGAGGACCTCCAGAAACACTCAACAAACATACACAAACATGAAACACAAGCAGAAGACCTCACACGCACCCACTCGACCTCATGTGCTCGGATGAACCCGAGCACCCGAAACCCTAGAAATCGCAGCAGTGAAATCGAACCAAAAACGGGTTGAACAAGGTTGTCTACCTGCTAGGAATGCGTACACACGATGATGCCCAAGATTTGGTAGTGAGGACGCGACAAGCGTGACGATTTTGGTGCTAAATCGAGAGAAAAAGTGGAGGAAAGGTTGAAGGTGAAGAAGATGAAGATGAGGATAAATGGCTGGAAATGGGGCTTATATACCCAGCCCAAGTTTACAAAATTACAAGTTTAGTCCCTGCACTTAACCCTCGAGTTTCCCAAAAATTTGTTTCGGTTTATTACGGTCTTAAAAATGTTCGTTGTATTGGTTAAAAGCGTATTTATTGGCATTTGATAGCCTAAAATGGTTTTATTAGTGACAATGATCGAAATTAAAAATGATATATTGGTGGTAATGGTGTTGAAATTTATAAAAGTTTTATGCTTAACACACGTTCTCGAAGGAGGTACAGGCACCAGGAAAAATAAGCAGACATGACTCCGTAAAGCAGGAGTTCATGAAGAAAAGGAAGATTAATTAAAATATTTCCATGTTATTTATGTCGTTCGACGGACCTTGAGGTGACGGATGTCACAGTATCCCCCAGTTGAGAGAATTTCGTCCCGGAATTCAGCTGGAGTTAGGTCCAAGAGTGTCATCCACGAATAAGTGTGGGTATTTGAGTTTCAGGGTTTAAAGTGGTAAGGACTAAAGAAATCAAGTTTTCATCTTTGCAGGATTTAAAGTGGTAAGGACTAAAGAAATCAACCAAAAATCTTCTACTAAGAGTTTTGGTTCTTGTTCAACTCATCTCAGTAACAAGAAGAAGACTGATCTGCTGTGTACCACTGCTGCACAGCCTAGACCATCAAACTCCAAGAACAGTTCCTAGCCCAAAGGAACTATCTCAGCATCTGCAAAGATGAAGGTGGAGAAGGGATGTGACCAAAGGAAGTCTTGTCCCCAGCAGAAGACTCCAGTGAAGAAGAAAATGATGTGTGTCATGTGTGAAAGTACCTCTCACATTGCTAAGGATGGTCCATACAATCCTAAAGGTACTGTCCATATGACCGGTACAAAGATTTCAAAGAGTTCTAAGAAGAATCAAGCTTCGGAAGGAAAACCTGTTTCCTTCGAAAGCTCCACGTCTAAGAAGAAGGGAAGTGGAAATTTACCCAAAGAAAAGTTGGTCTCGGAAGAAAGGAGTTCTTCCGAAGCACTGAAGTCTGCTGCAGAGTCTGCAGAATCTTCCGAAGGTTCAGTCATCAAAACTTCCGAAGTTCTAAAAGCTTTCGAAGTTTTGAAGGTCTAGTCCAAGACTCCAAAGGTGGTGTGGAAGTCTAAGAAAGACCAAGTGACTGAGAATTCTCTATCAACAACAGCTCAAGATCCTCTTGGTACAACCATAGGATCTATTACTGTTGAATTACCTTCTGTTAATGAGCCCAAGACAAGCAAGGCTTGGGTTTCTAATTGTAACTAATCATTTTCTTTGTGCAGTGACAGCTGAAGACAAACAAAAATGTCTCGATCATTGATAGTGGTTGTTCCAGGCACATGACATGCAATAGGTCACTACTCCAGAACTTTGAAAGAATTGATGGAGGACCAGTTGCCTTTGGAGGAGATGAAGGTGGTTACATTTCTGGAAGTGGCAAGGTCACAAATGGTAAGCTCAGCATTGATAAGGTAAACTTTGTCAAAGAGCTTGGGTACAATCTTCTGAGTGTATCTCAATTTTGTGATTAGAGTTATAACATGCTCTTTACTGAGCATGAGTGCATTGTTCTCAAGCCTGGTGTGGTCATTCCTCATGAGCATATCCTACTTAGAGCCCCCAGGAAAGGGAACATGTACAAGATGGATTTGCAAGAAACATCTCCCTCTGGAGAAGTTTTATGCTTTTTGTCTAAAGCTAATAGTGATGAGTCCTTCCTATGGCCTAAAAGAATATGCCATATAAACTTTAAGAGCATGAACATATTAATTAAAAATGATTTGGTAACTGGAATACCAAAGAAAGAGTTTACAAGTGATGACCATTGTGTTGCCTGCCTGAAAGGGAAGCAACATAAGGTGTCTCACAAGCCTAAGGAAAGGAACTCCGTCACTACACCTCTACACTTGTTACTGACGGGTTTGCTAGAACACAAAATCCATGTTTAACCATTTAAACTTTCAGAAAATGCAGCGGATATGTAGCTTTTAAAACCGATTTTAAAGCTGAAAAATTTCATGTTCTTAGTTATGTTTTAAGATGGAAAACAACCCAAATCAAAAAGGATCATTTATGTGAATGAACAAGCTATGAACATAATGAAATACACATAAAATCACAGCTATATAAAGCTGTGATTAACTACCTTCTGCAGCTGAAATGTCGACCAAGATGGAGGTGTTAGATGCACCAAAACGACCAAGACTTCAAGAGAAGAAGCCCTCAAGTGTCTATACCCCAAGCCCTTGCAAAGCACCTTCTTGAGAAGAAGAAACACCACCAAAAACCTTCAAAACCCACAAAGGAAAGCTGCTAGAACCGGTTTGTTGGGAGAGAAGAGAGAGTTTGGCTGGTTTGCATGTGTTGAGTGTGTTGAGAAAAATGAAGACCCCAAAAACATTTATGATGTGTGTATTCTTTCAAAATAAAAGAACCAATGATATGTTTAGGCGGGTGGCCGAAATTTAAGTTAAAAAGGCTTTCCCCCCTTTAAATTTTATCACACAATCATACATTAAATGGTCTTTTAACTAGACATGCAATTAACCATTTAATTGCATGTACAAGTTATATAACTTACACAATTAACCATTTAACTTATAAGTTATAATTTTCATTATTATTTGATGTCATCTAACTAATTTAAATGACATTTAATAATATTATTGAACAAAATATCCTAATAAGTTGTTCCCTCTCATATGCAACTTATTTAGAAAACCCATTTTCTAAATTGGTGTAAATATTTAATTGCATGATCATATCATTAATTAAATATTAATTGGTGTTTGCTAAGCTTGTTATGGGTATAACCCGACTTGGATTATAACGTACTAGCCGCATCAATGTTCTACGTGTCTTGGGCATATAGAATCCTACAATCTCCCACTTGCACAGATTCGTAGAGGATTGATGCAAGCAGTAAATACCGCCTAACAACGGTTCACTACCCTTAATACGCATGACTTATAGCCATTCAATAATATCATTCCATTCAAGTATCCTACTTGAAATGATTTAGGTGAATCAATCATCTATCTTTCTCACACATGTCATGTTAAATCCAAGAACACAGAATGATCATTTCTTGTTGATTTAACTTGTCAGGCCTTAGACATCTAACTCTCAACGAATAAGAGGAACAAATTCCATCTTGACTACATACGTTTCTCACAAACACCTCGTGTTATATCTGAACATACCTTATGTACTGTCCACTATTTCAGGATAGTGAAGAATTAGCTCAAGGTATAATACTTAGTGAATATCAAAACTCAATATGTATCTCAGGGTGGAGGATACCAATGATATTCGCCTTTACTCAAATTTACTTATGATCAATCATTAAGATCCATGTAGTAAAATTTGAGATGCGGGTTAGTCCAATATTTGTGTCCCAAATATCTACAAACTTTGGTAGCAACCCATTGCTCTATATTCATCCTTATGAATATCAACCAATCCAAGTTCATAATAATCTTACTCTCACACTGGTTCCCACAAGTATGAGCGACTACGAACATTTTAGAGTAAACATTTTACTCATGGATAAAACATGCTAAATAGGAACATTAATTGAAACACTATAACCAAATAATTTTATTCAAATAATATAGTTCCACATATCCAAATACAAAATTTACAGATCAAATCAATCACTAGAATATCGAAGTCCCATGGCACAAGTATGACCTTCATGCTTTGCCTTTTCAAGGAGCTTCTTGAGAGGATCCGCAATGTTTTGATCCGTGTGAACTTTGCGAATACATATCTTTCCCTTTTCAACTTCATCTCGTATGTAGTTGAATCTCCGCTCAATGTGCCTAGTCTTTTGATGAGCATGAGGTTCCTTGATTTGAGCAATCGCACCCTCGTTGTCACAAAAGATCTCTAGGGGTTCCTGAATGGAAGGGACAACCCCTAGATCGGCAATGAATTTCTTCAACCATGCAGCTTCTTGAGCTGCCAATGAGGCGGCGACGTATTCTGATTCTGTAGTTGATAGAGCCACCACATCCTGCTTGGAGCTCTTCAAGAGACAGCTCCTCCATTCAGAATGAAAATGTATCCCGATTGTGACCGTGAATCGTCACGATCGGTTTGGAAACTCGCATCCGTGTAACCTTTTACAACGAGCTCCTCGTCACCAGATCCATAGATCGGAACATATCTCTTGTCCTACTTAGGTACTTAAGTATGTTCTTAACAGCCATCCAATGACTGTTTCCAGGATTTTGCTGGTAACGGCTTGTCATGCTCAAGGCGCATGACACGTCCGGTCGAGTGCATATCATTGCATACATGATGGATCCAATAGCAGATGCATATGGGATTGCCTTCATTTTTATCTTGCTCATCCTTTGAGCTTGGACATTGAGTCGTACTCAATATCGTTCCTCTTTGAATAGGTACGGTACCTTTCTTAGAGTTTTCCATGTTGAACCTTTTCAAGATCTTATCAATGTATGCACTTTGATTCAAACCAATCAACCGCCTTGATCTATCCCTATAGATCTTTATTCCCAGAATGTAGGCGGCTTCACCAAGATCCTTAATGGAAAAACAACTTCCAAGCCAGGTTTTTACACCTTCCAGGGTTGGATGTCATTTCCAAATAGTAGTATGTCATCAACATACAATACTAGGAAAGTTATTGTGCTCCCACTAGCCTTCTTATACACACAAGCCTCATCAGCATTTTTATGAAGCCAAATTTCTTTACTTTCATCAAAACGGTGATTCCAGCTTCTCGATGCTTGTTTCAATCCATAGATTGATTTCTTTAACTTGCATACTTTATTAGGATGTATGGATCGATAAAACCTTTAGGCTGAACCATATAGACATCTTCCTCAAGATATCCATTTAGGAAAGCGGTTTTGACATCCATTTGCCAAATCTCATAATCATAATGAGCAGCTATGGCAAAAAATATCCTTATAGACTTTAGCATCGCAACAGGTGAGAAGGTTTCATCATAATCAACCCTTGAGTTTGAGTGAAACACTTTGCTACAAGTCTAGCTTTATAAGTATCCAAGTTTCCATGCATATCGGTTTTCTTCTTGAAAACCCACTTACTTCCAACTACCTGGAATTAAGGGGTGGTACAACAAGTTCCCAAACTTGATTGTCATACATGGATTGCATCTCAACGTTCATGGCTTCAAGCCATTTGTCACAATCCAAATTGGACACTGCATCATGGTATGTGGTTGGTTCATCTGAATCTACCACATAGCATCCATCCACGAAAAATCCGTATCTTTCAGGTGGATTACTAATTCTACCACTTCTACGAACGTCTTGTGTGTATTGATCAACCCCTTGATCATCCTCAACATCCTCATGTTGAGTGCTAGTTTCAACCAAACGTGCATTGGGTTGTGGTTCTTGATCCTTTCAGGTCCACTGTTCTACTGCCAGCTCCTTCCATAAGGAACTTTGCTTCTAAGAACTCACCCTTTCTGGCAACAAACACCTTTTGCTCCAGTGGATCATAGAAATAATATCCCATAGAATCTCTAGGATATCCAACAAAGATACACTTGGTGGATCGGACTTCTAACTTGTTTGGGGTGGGAGTCTTAACATAAGCCTCACAACCCCAGACCTTAAGTATGATAGGGATGGAACCCTTCCATGCCATATCTCAAAAGGTGTCCTTTCCACCTTTTTGGTTGGGGCCATATTTAGAATACGGGCCGCGGAGAGCAGAGCGAAACCCCAAAATGATAGAGGTAATGAGCTTCTAGCCATCATAGATCGGACCATATCCAATAAGGTTTGATTCCTCCTCTCAGACACACCATTATGTTGTGGTGTTCCAGGTGGAGTGAGTTGTGAGACAATCCCACAACTCTAAGATGATCTTGAAGGCATCACTTAGGTATTCACCTCCTCTATCGGTACAGAGAACTTTAATGACTTGTTGAGTGATTTTCTACTTCATTCTTGAAGATTTTGAACATTTCAAAAGCTTCATCTTTGTGCCTTAATAAGTACACATACCCATAGCGACTATAATCGTCGGTAAAGGTAATGAAGTATCTTTCACCATTCCTAGTCATTGGCTTAAAAGGACCACATACATCCGAATGTATGATTCCTAATAAATCTTTTGCCCTTTCGTTAGTTCCACTAAAGGGTGCCTTAGTCATCTTTCCTTGTAAACAAGATTCACAAACATCAATGAATCACATTCATTTGTTTTTAAAAGACCATTCTTTGAAGTGTTTGTAAGCGTTTCTTGTTTATATGCCAAGACACAATGCCAAAGATAGGTATCACTCAAGTCCAACTTGAGTTTCTTGGTGTTAGTTTGGTACAATGAGCTATTTAAAGTATTTTCATGAACCAATTCATAAATACCATTAATGGGAATAGCTTTAAAATAGAACATACCATTAAAGAAACATGAATATCTTTTTCAACAAATGATAATACATATCCAAATTGTTTTAACAGGGCTACAGAGATAATATTCCTAGTCAAACTAGGAGCATACAAAACATTGTTCAAAATTACTTCCAAACCATTTGGAAGTTTCAAGATGTAGTCACCACGGGCTTCAACTTGAACTTTAGCCCCATTGCCCATGTAGAGGCTTACATCCCCTTTCTTGAAGTCACTACTTCTTTGAACCCCTGCAACAAATTGCAAATGTGAGTTCCACATCCGGTATCTAATACCCATGTGTTAGAGGATATCATGTTTAAATCAATATGGATCATGTATATTGTACCTGAGGTCTGCCCGACATCCCTCTTTGCTTTCAACTCTTGGAGATGGACAGGAAATTCCTTGCCCAATGTCCAATCTCCCCACACTTGAAGCATGGGTGTTAGTAGCAACCTTTTCTTTTCTCTGTGGTTTGGGTGGCACCCTTGCCACCCTTTCCCTTTTCCCAAGCGGGTCCCTTACCCTTGGCAACCTTTGCCTTGGTGTACGGGACGAGGCCTTTATTGTTCCTACTTCATTAATGGTGAGAATGGTAAAACCCTTTTACCCATGGCGCCTCGGCCGTTTTGAGCATTGAGTGAAGCTCACCAATGCTTTTGTCCCAAGCATTCATGTTGTAGTTCAACACGAATGTCTCAAAACCTCTTGGTAAGGCCATTTAGGATCAAATCCGTGGCCAATTCCTTCGAGACGGGACAATTAAGCCTCTCGAGGCGGTCAATGTGACTTTTCATCTTAAGTACATAAGATGAAACAGATTGGTTGTCGTCCATACGACATGCATGGAGTGCTCGAACCGTTTCGAAGCGCTCAACCTTGCTTGCTGTTGGAACGTTCCTTCAGTTGGGTTATCATGTCGTAAGCTCCGTGGTGTTCATACTCCTTTTGGAGATCTAGAGTCATGCTCGCTAGCATGAGACAAGACACTTGGACGGAGTCCTCAGTGTACTTCAGCCAATCGTTGTAGGCCTCCTCATCATCCTCGCTAGGTGATCGGGGATAGGGTCGTCTAAAACATACGATCTTCTCTCTTGCTTGAGAACGATTCTCAAGTTTCGATACCAATCGATGAAGTTGTTATGATTAGACGTTCTTTTGGAGGATCGCTCGTAGAGATTGGTTGGACGCGGATGAGTTATCGGAATTATCATTATTTGAGGCCATCTACAAAATTTAACAAAGTTTTATTTTAGTATTTTCGATATTGTAATTTTAATAATAAATGCCTTTTAAGGTCTTTTCATATAAAATCTAGAACCAACATTACATTTAAATTGTGGTTAGGTGACCTTTATCCCACGTTTAAATTAATAAGGTGGTCAACGTTTGACGATTGCAACCATTTGCAACTTCTAGAAATATGGGATCGACTTGAAACATCATATGTAAAGTCGGCATGTTAATACATCAACACCATTTGGAAACCACATCGTAGGTGATCCATTTGACATGATTTGCAAATCAAGACACCCTACTTACACCCACGTGTGAGTTTGCCAAAACAAGTGGTTAGGTGACCTTTATCCACAAATAAGGCATTCTCACCTTGAATCACGAGTTCCCTCAAAGTGGTTAGGTGACCTTTATCCCACTAAGAGTTCTCAAGTGACTCAAGTGTTGTGTAAAAGGACGGTGTTGATCTTGTTAAAGAATATTTAGAGGTTACATAATATTAGTTTAGAAAACTCTATGTACTTGTATTTGCATGCAATCAAATACAAGGTACCCTATGGTCCTTTGATTAAAACCAATTATAATCTTTAAAATCATTAAACCATTTTAATAACTTTATATAAACTTTTAGAACCATCAATTTTCAGCTTGTTAAGTTGTTAGTGAGTTTGTTATGTATGTCAAAACATCAACCATTCAAACAAACAACAAACATTTAAACAAGCATAAACATTAACAATCATATGTGCATACCATAGCCCTTATGTTGACAACACTTGTTTGCCATCACAAGTGTTGTCATTTGGTCTTTTCTAAGGGTACAACAAGAGAACAAATAGAAAGCTTCCAAAAGCCTCCCACTTGAAACCGCATCCAAAATGCTCCATGTTTCTTTAGTGTCTTCCTGTGTGCTTCCAAGGCATGTCGCATTTCTATTACAAGAATAAGGTCCTAATACATGATATCTAGTAAAATGAAATTACACCTAATCTATTTATTAAAACCAATAATAAATAAATTACACTTGAAACAAAAGATAATACACCCAATTGAATGAATGAATAAACCATTACAAACACCCAAACAACACAAGGTCAATGGCTAGGTTATGCACTAAAATAAGCATCCATTATATCATCAAATATAACTATGAATCCCCTTAAAAAACGAATTTTCAGCCAACATAAACTAAAAAATTCGGGTTAGATGTGTCCAAACAACACAACATATCAACATATATATATCTTTCAAGATTTAATCTTAAGCATGTATAATATAATCTTGAAAGTTGGGGATTCAACAAAACAGAACATAGCAGCCCCAAATCAGCTTATATTTAGATTATTATCATCCTTTAAAACCTATTCTAAGGACCAAAACAAGCAAGTCATCCACATAACTCTTGATGCCATTTGACGGGTTTGCTAGAACACAAAATCCATGTTTAACCATTTAAACTTTCAGAAAACGCAGCGGATATGTAGCTTTTAAAACCGATTTTAAAGCTGAAAATTTCATGTTCTTAGTTATGTTTTAAGATGGAAAACAAACCCAAATCAAAAAGGATCATTTATGTGAATGAACAAGCTATGAACATAATGAAATGCACATAAAATCACAGCTATATAAAGCTGTGATTAACTACCTTTCTGCAGCTGAAATGTCGACCAAGAATGGAGGTGTTAGATGCACCAAAAACGACCAATACTTCAAGAGAAGAAGCCCTCAAGTGTCTATACCCCAAGCCCTTGCAAAGCACCTTCTGTTAGAAAGAAACACCGCCAAAAACCTTCAAAACCCACAAAGGAAAGCTGCTAGAACGAGTTTGTTGGGGAGAGAAGAGAGAGTTTTTGGCTGGTTTGCATGTGTGAGTGTGTTGAGAAAAATGAAGACCCCAAAACATTTATGATGTGTGTAGTCTTTCAAAATAAAAGAACCAATGATATGTTTAGGCGGGTGGCCGAATTTAAGTAAAAAGGCTTTCCCCTTTAAATTTTATCACACAATCATACATTAAATGGTCTTTTAACTAGACATGCAATTAACCATTTAATTGCATGTACAAGTTATATAACTTACACAATTAACCATTAACTTATAAGTTATAATTTCTCATTATTATTTGATGTCATCTAACTAATTTAAATGACATTTCAATAATATTATTGAACAAAATATCCTAATAAGTTGTTCCCTCTCATATGCAACTTATTTAGAAAACCCATTTTCTAAATTGGTGTAAATATTTAATTGCATGATCATATCATTAATTAAATATTAATTGGTGTTTGCTAAGCTTGTTATTGGGTATAACCCGACTTGGATCATAACGTACTAGCCGCATCAATGTTCTACGTGTCTTGGGCATATAGAATCCTAAAGTTACATATGGATCTCTTTGCCCCACCAGTGTAATGAGTTTAGGAAGGACCTCTTAATATTAGTGATCACAGATGACTTACAAGATTCACCTGGGTTTTCTTCTTTAGAACTAAGGATGAGACTCCTGAGATTCTGAAGAATTTCATCTTAAGATTGAGAATCAATCTGATCAAAGTCAATATATAAGATGTGATCAAGGAAACTAAATTTAAGAACCAAATCCTTGTACATTCTGTGATGAAAAGGGTAATACAAGGCAATATAGTTCTCCCAGGACTCCTCAGCAAAATGGTGTTACTGAGAGGAGAATAGGACACTGATTGAAGCTGCAAGAACCATGCTGTCTGACTCTAAGCTGCATCACCTTCTGGGCAGAGGCAGTCAACACTGCCTGCTATATGCTAAAGGATGTTTGTGTAGGAAACTTCATTTTGAGAATACAAGGTGAGTCTTTTCTGATGTGACAAAATCACTCATCTAAACACACTATGTACCAACACTTTATAATAGCTATCTTTGCAAATCATACTCCCTCATTTTGTGTAAACAAAGACCTGGGTGTATGATCACCATACTGAAATTCAGTTACAAACGATGAACAGATCATGATCCTCATCATCCCTCTGTTTTGTGTAAACAAAGACTTGGGTTAAAGGCACCTCTGTTTTACGTGAGTAACCTGATGATGATCATATCTAAGCTCTCAAAAGAATCCTATGTGATCAATTGTATATTATCTTGAGCTTTTACATCATTGCATTAATGAGATGTCAAATGCATCTCAAGATAGATCTTATAACTTAAAGTACATAGTTATTAAGTATGAAAAAGTGATGATTTGATTTGCAAAGGGAGGACAAAATCTTTGTAAATTGAATGTGAAGCCCATAACAATTATTTCTAAATCAATATGAAAACATGATAATCAGCATGCCTAGTTGATACATGAGCCCTTGTATGGATTTAAGTGGACAATATACTTGCATTCAGAACTTTGTTCAGGTATCAACTTCATAACATAACTCATCAGGATGAGGCTTAGTATTATAGTATGATCCTATCATATGTGTATATATGTATGATCTTTTTCATACAGTTACAAATCATGTTATTCCTTTTAAAGAAATTTCTGATAAATGCTTAAATTCACCATTAATCACAAATTTAGGGGGAGTAGAATACATGAAGTTAAGTATGTTGAGTTACTCAATCAGTAGAAACGTCTATCTGATTATCAATTTGAAGGAATTGGAATCTGAGCTTCATCTTAGCTGCTAGATACATGAAAATTTTAATAAAAATCTTTTTAAACTTTCTTGTGCTAAATTTCCATTTATACAAAGCCAACAAGGTCCTAAAGCAATAAATGGTTCTAACCAATGGACTTGGACCATACAAACAACAATATTTCTCTGCATTGTGCTATCTTAAGCATCAGCAGAAGCTACAGTGTTATCGTAAGCATCAGCAGAAGCTACAGTGCTATCTTAAGCATCAGCAGAAGCTACAGTGCTATCTTAAGCATCAACAGAAGCTACAGTGCTATCTTAAGCATCAGCAGAAGCTACAGTGCTATCTTAAGCATCAGCAGAAGCTACAGTACTATCTTAAGCATCAGCAGAAGCTATAGTGCTATCTTAAGCATCAGCAGAAGCTACAATGTGGAAATCTTAAATGTTTGTCCGTAGATTGGTAAACTACGGATGAACAAAGATCAACAAATGTAATTTAATTTTAAATGTTCATTAGCAGATGTTGTCGATCGGTAGATGTTCTGCGAAAGAATACATTGAGGGTCCCACTTAATAAATTAGATAAATAAATGTGTCTGAGAGTATAAATAATGTTTTTGACCTCTCAAATTCATTATTCGCTTTTTCAGCTCACTTTTCAGACCTAGAAAAACCCACTCTCAACAAACGTTTTCCCACTTTATCAGTATTCAAATTTCACTAAATCAAAACATTAAACAAACATATATTTGTGTTATTAATCTGTTGTTATTAAGGTAAAACATGTTGTAATATTCAAGAATGAACCATTTGATTCTTGTTTATCTCACAATTATTCTCATACTCATATCAATAATGTGATTTTAACGAAGTCTTTTCCTTATGAACAGATGGATAATTGATTTGCGAAAGAACACAATGTGTGTGCTCAAGAACTTATCAAATATCTAAGAAGATCAATGTTGTTCTATGCCTTATCAGCAGAGCCTGTGATTTATCAATCACATATCACTGATTTCTGGAACTCTGCTCGCATAGACGAAGACGGTGAAGCTATAGTGGCTACTGTGAAGAATCGAGGACTAAGAATCGATGAACAGACAATAAGAAGGGTTCTTGAGTTGGGAGAAGTCGAAGCTGGTCATTGATGTGTTCGAAGATGAATACATAGAAAAAGTATTCTACTGATGGGATATGATGGTGATTTCAACGAAGGAGAAATCAAGAAAGGAAGACTTTGCAAGCCGTACAGATTCTCTGTCACACTTATCTTAAGTGTATATCAAACAGAAAATCTGGTCTTGACAAATTCTCAAGGCACATTTCCTCTGCGATTATTGGTGTTTTTGAGGGAAGAACCTACAATTATTCCAAGTACATTATCAACTGCTTAAGTGACAACATCAAAGTGTAGAAGGCTGATAAGATGTACATGTTTCCAAGGTTTCTGCAACTGATCATTAATGCTGATCTGCCTGGAACTTCTGTGGATGGTGGTGTGTTTAGTCAAGCACACCTTGGCAGATCTGTTCTAAACAAAATTTCTAGGAAATATGAAGGAGGTGACATGGACATGTTTGCACATATGATTGATGCTGCTACAAATATCCCTGAAGAGCTTGTATGGAAAGATGAACAAGAGAATTCTCTAACCAAGTTTGTTCAAGACACTTTCTCACCAGATACATCACCCATACATCAACAATCTCCAGCTAGCCAGAATACTGAACCAATCTCTCCCATCCACCATCCACCTCCAAATCAAGAACAAACACCTCAACTACAATCTCCAGCTAGCCAAATACAGAACCAATCTCTCCCATCCAACCTCACTCACCAAAGTCTTTACACTGGGGAGATAGAGTTAGTCTCACAAACAAGTACAGTTAAACTATCATCATCCAAGACTGAATCTCCAATACTCTCAAACAAAACTGAACAAGTATCTCTAGTGTCTGATCATCAACAACAACAACAACTCATCAAGAACTTGCAAATCAACTCATTGAGCTTAGTTCAAGCTCAGCAAGTGTAGACCCAAAAGAATTTGAAGATGATGAGACTGCTTCTCAACATCAGGAAGGAGAAGAAGAACCAAACCATGTTGATGTAATAGCATACGATGAAGCGGATCTAAGTGATGCTGATATCCCTGTCAGCAAGAGTTATCTGGTTGCTGAGTACAACAAGCTGGTGTTGAAATCAAATAAATGAAAGCAAAGAATACTGGAGTTGAAGGGAGTGATCAGAGGAAAGGATGAAGAGTTGATGAAGTAAGAAGCTAGAATAAAAAGATTGAGAGAAGATGTCACTTGCAATAATGAAGTGATTGATGCTCTTCTTCAACAAAATGATGAACTCAAAGAAGAAGAAAAAGAGAGAAGAAAATGAGAAGCTAGCGGTGAAACGTGATCAAATCAATGATACTCTCTATGATCAATCAGCTCTGTTGAGAATAAAAGAAGAAGAGATTATTGAACTGAAAATGAAGTTATGTGCTCTTGAATCAAATCAACAAAAGAAACCTGCTGAATCTTCTAAGCATCTCATTCAATACTCAAGGAAGAGAAAGTATTTGGGCCCAACAAAGATTCAAGTAATCAATGTTGAAGACTCTCCTAAACGATCAAGACATACATCCTCTGAGCACACTCCTTTTATGGAAAATTTAACATCAAAGCAAGCTGCTAGTGATGAGTCTATGAGTGATGCTGAATGGAAAGAGTTGATTGAAGATAGACCTAACAAAGCTCAAGAAGAATTAAAGACTAATGTTCTTCTTACATCAAAAGACATCATGGAAGAAAGGCCTAAATCTGCTATGTTTATGACCCTAATCAACCATGGATTTCCATATGACATGGTTGAAAGGATGAATATGTCTGAGATGAAGAACACATTAAAGGAGTTTGAACTTGCAAACTTTATGATTCTAAATTGTGACTATGAATCTTTCACCACCTTTCAATCTATTCAGAAGATTAAGAAGGAGTTGGGTCAATGTGACACAGCTAAGCTGAGTAGATATAACATGACTTGCTGGTTACAAGGTCATAACTACAAATCACATGAGCTTAAGGGAAGGTCAATAGGAGAACTTAGAAGGATGATGGAGCATGTGATGAAAGTTGAGCTGGGTACTGGTGTAAAATTGAGAAATGAAGCTCCTCATCCATCTTATGAGCAACAAAGTAAGCTTCCTGCTGATCCTATAACAGTTGAACCTAAAGATCAGCACAAAGGGAAGGACAAACTGATCAGAGAGCCAAGAGAAGTATTCCTAGCAAAGTATGGCCACTAGGCACTACAGTGAGGGAGATAATTGAACAGAACTCCACTCTAATACAACTAAGACCACCTGACAACTCCCAGTTCTGTGGAAGAGAACAGGATCGTGGCCTAGAAATATGATCCTGACTGGGATTGTGCTATTATTAAAAGAACATCTAAAAGAGTTGAATACTTCCATGATGTATTTTTAGTGGTGTGTCTACCAGAGAATGACATCAAAGATCTTCAAAGCCTGATCATCTGCAATTATCCAATTCACCCTAGAGGAAAAGACTTCTCAACTCTAGTGGGAAAGCTCAAGACTAAGTTTAAAGATGATGTCCTAAGTGAAGCTAAAAGAGAAGATGCAGAGCATTAGAAGAGAATCAAAGGGCTTAAAAGATACATGTCCAATGCCTCAGAATCTATAGATGATGAATTCCTGAAGAGGGTTGGATACAAAAGTAGAACCACAGCAACAATCAAATGTATTAAAGGAACTCAATTCACATACCTTATAACTGAATGGGGCTATGTTGAGAAAACAAAGGAGTTGGTGTTGTTAAGAAATGCTGAAAACAAGAAAGCTGATCGTATCAGGATCTTTGATCCTATGGAAATCAAACTACTTCATCCCAGCTACACCTCATACCTCAATAACAAATTCTTTCCCAAGTTGGCCGATGAAAAGCACAAAAGGATTTCTTCGTGCATGTCCATGTGATCCAAGTGATTGACAAATTCCATGCCAAAGCCTACAAAAGAAGAAGATACAATGCTGGACTGCTGAAGGGAACAACTTTTGATGAAGTAACCAAACTCAGAATTTCAGAGCAAGATGAAAATAGAAGTGATGAATAACAATAATGTGTTAGACACACTTACTACGGAGGAAGATGTGTTTGGGAATAAACTTTGAGACTCTGAAGAAGTTCAGCAAGATGAAGATCAACTACAAGTATGATGATCAGAAGACTGATGTGTCTTACTTCTATAATAAGATCATTGCCAGAGTCAAGGAACTTTCAGTGTTGAAGAACTGATTACAAGTATCTAAGCCTAAGGGGAGTATTGTTAGGTCTAGTTTCAGTAGATCTAGTTCATTATGTATAGGCTTAGTACTTGAATTAATATCTATAATGAATGCTTGTAATTCATTATTATGTATGCATTAAATATATAGGTTAACCCATTCTTGTGTGTGTTGGTTTATGTATGGATGCAGGTACAAACATTATACTCGGTCAATTTATGAAATTGACCAAGTGTAATAAACATCTACAGATGGACATTTTGTTCTTCTATAGATATATTTCTTACAAGTAACTTGTCATCCGAAGATCCTCTGCGGATGAACACAAGAAGTGGAGAACAAGATGGCTTCGGAAGAACAAGATTGCTTCGGAAGAACAAGATTGCTTCGGAAGAACAAGACTTCTGCAGAAGAACAATTCTTTTGCGGAAGAACAAACTCCTACGGAAGACAAATTCCTACGGAGTCCAAACACTTGTATAATGCAAGTGTTACAAGTCAACAAGTCAACAAGGCAGTTAAGCGAATCCCAAGAAATCCGATGATTCCTTAACTGACACAAATCAAATCCCAAGAGATCCGGTGTTTGCTATAACAGAAACATCATTGTCTATATATATATGGATCTAGGTTTCGATTTACAAAGGTTGTTTTAGACGATTGATTGAGCGACAACAGCATCAGAATATAACCATCACTTCAAAGTCTCTCAATCAACCCTAGCAACCATCACATCATAACACACTTTGATATCATTCATTCATTATACTTGTAATCATTAACATGTTATAAAAACATATTAATCATAATTGTGTTTTGCTACATGTGTTTTTGAACATTTATTGATATTTAAAGTTATTGCAAAGCAATTAAACCAAATCAACGTTGATTCCACAAACGTTGACTTGTCATTCGACCAACATTGATAATTCCTGTTCGCGATCCCAGGATTCACACTTAGTGGTCTACTCCCGTGCGTGAAGTCGAGTTTAAAATGACTTGATACCGCGAGCAAACCCCGTGGCTAAGTCACCATATCGGCTTGCACCATCGGAAATGCAAGAACTCTCTAGTCAACTTCAAGATTTATTCGAGAAGGGCTTCATTCGTACTAGTTCTTCACCTTAGGGTGCATCTATTCTTTTCGTGAAGAAGAAAGATGAATCGTTTCATATGTGCATCGACTATCGTGAGCTTAACAAGCTTACCATCAAGAACCGCTATCCTCTTCCTCGTATCGATGACTTGTTTGATCAACTTCAAGGAGATGCTATATTCTCGAAGATTGATCTACGTTCTGGATATCACCAATTACGAGTCCATGATGATGATATCCCAAAGACCGCGTTCCGTACTCGTTATGGGCACTATGAGTTCATGGTCATGCCTTTTGGTTAACCAATGCTCCTGCTGTCTTCATGGATCTCATGAATCGAGTATGCAAAACTTATCTAGACAAGTTTGTGATCGTCTTCATTGTTGACGTACTTATCTACTCCAAGTCCCACACTGATCACGAGCTACATTTGCGACAAGTTCTTGAGTTGTTGAAGAAAGAGCAATTGTACACGAAGTTCTCGAAGTGTTAGTTTTGGCTCAAGGAAGTTCAATTTCTAGGACACGTGGTGAATAGCCAAGGAATTCACGTTGATCCTGCAAAGGTGGAAGCTGTGAAGAATTGGTGTGTTCCTACAATGCCTACTAAAGTTCGTTCTATTCTAGGACTTGCTGGTTATTATCGGCGATTCATTGCCAACTTTTCGAGGATCGCGACGCCGCTCACTTCTTTGACACAAAAAAATAAACATCGAGTGGGGGTCCGAGCAAGAAGAAGCTTTTGAAGCGTTAAAGCACAAGTTGTGCAGTGCTCTTATCTTGACCCTACCCGATGGAAATGAAGATTTCATCATCTATTGTGATGAATCTAAAAAAGGCCTTGGTTGTGTTCTCATGCAATGAGGAAAGGTCATAGCTTATGCATCGAGACAATTGAAGGTTCACGAGGTGAATTAAACAACAAATGATCTCGAGCTTAGTGTTGTTGTCTTTGCCTTGAAGATATGAAGACACTATCTGTATGGCACGCAATGTATAGTCTACACCGATCACAAAAGCCTTCAACATGTTTCTAATAAAAAAGATCTCAATATGAGACAATGTCATTGGGTGGAGTTGATTAGTGATTACGATTGTGGCATTCGTTACCATCCTGGTAAAGCAAATGTTGTAACCGACGCACTAAGCCGAAAGATTCACAACAAGATGATCACATTCCAAGAAATTTGCGATCGACGACAATGGTTTGACACCTTGGGTGAGTTTGATACTGAGATTCGACTAGATGTCAATGAGACTACTGTGTTGTTACAAACCTTGAGAATAGATAGTGACATCGAGTCAAGTATCCTAGAGGCCCAACAAGCGGTTCAACAAGAATGAAGAGTGAAGGATGAACTGGAGCATAATCTTCTAACCCAATTGGAAACAAAATCCAATGGATTGATGTACTTCGCAAATTGAATTTGGGTTCCAAATCACAATAATCTTCGTACCTTTATCATGAACGAGGCTCATCAAACTCAATATTCTATTCATCCTAGTTCTGAAGATGTACATGGATCTACATAGTCAATATTGGTGGCCTGGAATGAAGAAGGATATAGCGACTTACGTAGCTAAGTGCCTCACGTGTATGAAGGTTAAAGCCGAACATCAACGTCCAAGTGGATACTTGAACAACTTAAGATTCCTATGTGGAAGTGGGAACACATATCCATGGACTTCATAACTAAGCTACCCCGAACCTCTCAAGACATGATAGCATATGGGTGATTGTTGACCGATTGACCAAATTGGCACATTTTATACCCAAATGTGACACATACAAGGCATCAAGGTTGGCTCGTATTTACATTGATGAGATGTAAGTCTCATGGGTACCTCTGCACATCATATCCGATGGAGACGCATTTCACTTCACACTTTTGGTCGTCTATGCAAGAACTCTTGGGCACTCAATTGGACCTAAGCACAGCTTCCATCCTCAAACTGATGGTCAAACAAGCGAACGATCCAAACCCTGGAGGATTTGCTACGTTGTGTGTCCTTGACTTTAGTGTGATTGGGATAGCACCTACCGCTCGCGGAATTTTCGTATAACAATAGTTACCACTCGAGTATCAAGATGGCACCATTTGAAGCACTTTATGGTTGTAAATGTTGTTCACCGATCTGCTGGACCAACATTGGTGAAAACTTCATCACTGGTCCTAAACTATACAAGAGATGACCGATAAAGTTTCTACCATCTGCAAGAACCTTGAAGTGGCAAGAAGTCGACAAAAGAGCTATGCTGATAAGCGACGTAAGCCATTGGAATTCCAAGTTGGGGAGATGGTTCTTCTTAAGGTTTTACCGTGGAAAGGTGTGGTTCACTTTGGAAAGAAGGGTAAAATGGCTCCAAGATTTTTAGGACCTTTCAAAATCCTGAAAAGGATTGGGAAAGTGGCTTAAAAACTAGAACTACCTTCCGACCTTAGTGGAGTTCATCCTGTGTTCCACGTCTCAAATTTGAGAAGTGCTTGGCTGACGAAAGTCTCCATGTTCCGTTGGAAGACATTCAGATCGACGACTCATTGCATTTCATTGAGAAACTCTGAAATCATGGACCGCATTATGAAGAAGACTAGAACCACAACAACCCCAATCTTCAAGGTCATTGGGAGAATAAGTGTGGCGTTGAATTTACTTGGAAAAGTGAGGAGCACATGAAGAAGAAGTACACGTTTTGTTTTATAGTTTCATTTCTTTTAATCGGGACAAAATTCTTTTAAGTTGGGAGGACTGTTACATCTCGTATTTTTGTTAAATTAAAAGTTAATCTTGTTAAGTTCTTGTAAGGACTACTTATGCCCATTATGAAATTTATGGATTACTTATGCTTATCTTTTAATTTGTCTTTAAATTCATTAATTTAAAAGGCTATAGCTTATTAAATTGTTCATAATAATAAATAATATTAATATTACTAATAATAATAATAATAATAAAAACTAAGATAGTAATAACATATTAATAATAACAAATAACTATAATAATCATAATGTTAACAAAAATAGTAACGATAATGATAAAATTTATAATAATAATGATAATAATTTAGTAATAATAATTATATAAATAACAAGTTATAAAAGTTAACAAGTTCAGGTTAATGTTAAACTTAAAGTTAATTAGGGGGTTTTAATGTTAATTTATAAACTTTAAAGCAAGATTTTAGCATATAAAATAACAGAGATTCAAAGTAGGGGGACCAAAGGTGTAATTAATCAAAAATGAAACCCATACCCCCATCTTAACCCCTGATAAACCGGTCACCGGCCGGCCACCCTCCGGTAGAGCTCCGGTGACCACCAAACATCGAATTCCGAACGTTTTTAACTGTTAAAGACACCAATCGAACCGTTGTAACATTGCGAACTCGACCCATAGACAGATGGATCATTACAGGCGGCAATAAAGAAGATTTAACCAAAATCAACCATCACAATCGGTTCATAACCGTTCAAAGTACTCAATATGTTGATTAATCAAAATAAACGATTGGAAACGTTCGCACAATCACTACTAAACTAAATGGGTAATTTAATTCGAGATTAACAATCAATTAATCCAAATGGTAACCGAAACAAATGTATCAAATGGAGAAACCTGTTGGACTAGATCGACCAAATTAAACCTATAAAACGAAGGGCAAATGTCCCCTTCAACCTTTTTAACTCTCTATCATCTCAATTTCGCGAAAAGTCATCCAAACGAAGATTGTTAAGCCTCTTGTTCATCGCAAGTGAACCGAGATAAACCCAAGCTTAAGCAAATCAATTAGATCGTAATCTGGTAAGTTTAACACACCATTGTGCTCGATAAGCTTAGGGATCAAAAGCCCTAAGGTTAATCGAGTTGAAACACTTGAATCGGTGTTCAATTTTGGGCTAAATGGTTCTAGGGTTCTTGGGAAAAATGGGGATTTGGAAGTTAAGTTCTAAGGTTTAAAAGGTAAGTTCTAACACGGCTGAGAGCCTAGTTCACTGGTAACGCGCTTGTAACATATACTTGAGGTCCCGGGTTTGAACCCGGGCACCCTCAAGTAATTTTTTTGAAGCCTCTTGGCCTTAATTAATAATTGAAATTTTTAATAAATATAGGAATGATTTTTACAAACTTCTAAAATGATCTAAATATTTTCAGTAAATTTATTCTTGTAAAACATTCTAAAATTTTATTATAGAATTTATTTACAATTGTTTTAACTAAATATATCTATAAAAGTATATATATATATATATATATATATATATATATATAATATATATATAAATTACTAAATTATTATTGGATCTTATGTTTCTTTGAATAGAGATTAATCATGATAATTATAGTATTCAACATATTTTATAATTAAAAACAAAAGTTATTTACACAGGATATAATCCTTTAAAATGTTATAAATGGTACTTCTTATCGAACAAAAAATAAATAAGAGTTCACTAATTCTATTTATAAAACTCCCAAATTCTAATACCCTAGTTCACGTTAAATCATTAATCTTATTATTAATCTAAATCTTGTAATATTTAAATATTTAGGTGCCTTGTGACATTTTATCTTGGAACGACGTATATAAATCTTATTAACCTTCATCATATACTTATTTGAAATGTGAGTTTTCTTGCCCGTTTTTATATATTCACACTATTTTGGGGTGAAACATGATACTTATACATCTTACACTTATAAACATTTGAAACTTGTAAAGCATTTGCAATTCATCTTTATATTTTGTCATGGTTATTTGTGTGTTGTAAGTTACTATATGAGATACATTTGTTTGCAATCATTACCTATATCTAGACTGGTAACGTCTTAGATCTTTAGGCCTGACAAGCCTATTTGGTGCTAAAGCGAGGTATTGCCGGCTCCTGATGACGTATGCTTGTTCATCATGGGAACCAAATACACTTAGCCAATCATATGTACTTGTAATCAAGTCGAGGTTTGGTTGTAATGATATATGTTCTATAACCTTACTAACTTAAACGTATGACAAGAATTGTACTTGTAACCTTGTTGTATTATGTATGAAACCTTAGAAACTCGCCAACTTTTTAGTTGACCTTTTATTTTATCATGTTTAAGGAAATCCTCAAGTTTAAAGTGATCAAATGAAGCTTGCAATAAACTAGGATTTGGACCTAGATAATGAATAAAATGACTATGTTTTGTTTTGCTTATTTGGAGATTATTTCATGTTGAGACTTTGTAACACCCCGAAAAGTCAAACGAGTCATTAAGGATAATGGGCTTGTTATTGGGTATTTTAATAAGGTAAAGAAATGGTCATGGGCTAAATTAGGCTTATTGGGTAGTGGCTATAGGATTAAAGGCCCCTAATCAGCCCTTAAGCACCCAAACCAGCCTTCATCTTCCTCATTGCAACCCTAGCTATCAAAATTCATAGAGAGAGAAAGTAAGAGAGAAAGTGAAGAAAACTCAAGATTTGAAGCTTCCAAGGTTAAGAGATTGAAGATCTGGGTGTTGGAGCATCAAGACCTAAGAAAGAAGCAACAAATCCAGGTAGGAATAGACCTCTAAACACTTCTGTAGATCAAACCTGGATTCTAGGGTTTTGGGTTTTGAAAAAGTTGCAAAGAATCGCGTAATGTCATATTTGACTTATGAAAACATGTATAAAGCTTAGATTTAGCCTCATGGATGATAAACTAAGACATTGGAGGTAAAAAGTATGATTTTGGGTTAAAAATGGACTGGTACGTGATTTTTTGTGATTGCAAAACAGTATATGCATCCCGCGAAATTGCATATTCAACCAGCGACACTATGAGGACTTCCTGCGAAACTATAGGTCGCAGGTAGTTTCGAGACATGGTTTTCCAACGAAAGTTGGGCCAAAGTAGAAGCGAAACTGGCAGCGAAGATGCCAGCGAAACTGCCAGCGAAGGTGCTAGCGAAACTAGCAGCGAAAGTACCGGTGAAACTAGCAGAGAAAGTGTTGGCGATCTAGCTGTGAAATTATGATCGTGCAGCGAAATTAGCAGCAAATTTAGGCAGAAAATTTACCCCTTAGATAGTTAACTTGTCTGTAGGCTGTGGTTGTGATCTAGCCTAAAAAGCTTAGTCTAGAAGTTATTCGTGGTATCCAGGTGAGTTCAAGATCCCTATTTATAAGTTTTTCCATGTTTTGGGCTATTATGCATACTAAATTTATGTTTTTTTAAATGACCAAGATTTAGGGGTTGTAATAGGAAGAAGAACGTTTTTCTATAAGTAAAAGTGCTATTAAAATGTTAAATATAAATGAAAATTTACGATTTTTTAAATGACCAAGATAATGAACGTGCTTATTATGATGAAATGTTATGACTATGATGTGTGCCATGGTCATTATATGAACGACAAAGTTTTATTTTCTTATTATCTAAAACTAGAACTCATTCAGCGAAGCTGACTTTTATGCATAATAGTTGGCAGGTAAACGCTGATGCTGAGGATGGCACACGGAGCTACTTGGGGAGCTATGGATGGCATTATTGTTATGAAATCTTTATTGTAATTCAAGAACAAGTAACATGTTTTGGTTGCAATTAAAGGACAAATGTATGAGTACAATATGATTTCCAAGTTTCTAATGAATGTCTATTTAATTCTGTTGTATTGTTTTGATTATTAAAAATGATTTTATGCTATGATTAACAACTGTGAGGTTTTCCGGGAACGGGGCCTTACAGACTTATGTTTGCAATTTCTTTTGAAACTTACAATTTAATATTCACATTAATCATAGCGTATATGGCTGTGAACAATCTTAACCCTCACATCTCGACGATTCCGCCGTCAAGGTTAGGGTGTGACATATTTTAAAATAATCAGCATTTGTAAATGCCTTTTTATAATTTTTTAAAAAAAATTTAGATTTTGTTTTGAAGGCCAAAAGCCTTAAAAATAAAAACATGACGTTCCTCGGATTCGAACCGAGGACCTCCTGTTTAGGAGACATGGGGGTTACCAGTGAACCAAGGGTTGTGGACATGTTAAGTCTCGGCCCTTATTGTTAAAACATAATTAATGAAGAACCCCAAAATCCAATGAACCCTAAAATGTTCTTGGATCCAGTTGAACCCCAATTCAATTCGATTATAGATTATGTTCATCGGGCTTTTGTTCCCCGTGTTAAAACGAGTTCAATCATCCGTTTAATTACCCGAATTGAAGACGGATTGATGATGAACAAACGAAGAACAATCGCAGCTATGTCAAGGCTGGCTCAAGTTGCAAATGATGACAATTATCAAAACCGTGTTACAAAAAGCTTCCAAGGGTCTTGGTGAGCAAAAGCCCTCTGTCAATTTTGCTTTAAGAGTCCCAGAAGACGGAATTTGACCGGTTGCAGGTTGGCGATGAAGATGGGTGTCGATTATGTTGGAATTGTGTTTGCCAAGTGAAATTGGAGGTTTGTAATCGATTAGTGATAGATAGATGATTGTTTATGTTGAATTAATTGAGTTATAATTAGCGTTTAAGGTTCGAACGACTATGGACTTTAAGGGTTTTGGTTATATGATCGAATAGGCTCGTAACCGATGCTTGAACTCTGTTAAATGATGTAAACAAGTTCGATTCATGTTCTAAAAAGATTTAGAAATGGTTTTGAATCAAAAATCAATGAAATTTGGTGGTTTTTGGGTGGTAGGAAGGTCGCTGGAGTTTGGCCGGAATGCCGGTCGGAAAAACAGGGTCAAAAGGGCGGGGGGGTTGGGTTGTAAATTAAAATTTACACTTTGGTCCCTTAACTTTTATCTTGTTATTATTTTATGTAAATAACTTTCTTTCTAAAGTTTATAATATTACAAAACACCCTCTAAACTTAATTAACCTTAAGTTTTAATGATGTTACAAACTATTATGTATTGAACTCTTATAAGTTATTATTTCTATTATTATTATTATTATTATTATTATTATTATATTATTATTATTATTGTTATTACTATTATTATATATTATTATTATTATTATTATTTGTTCAATTTAATAACTAAACTTCTAACTTTCAATTAAAGAATTAAAGACAAACTAATAAATAAGAATAAGTAACCCTTAATTTTCATAAATGACAAGAATGATCCTTACAAGAAGATAATGATATTAACTTTTAATTTAACGAAAATACGAGAGGTTACATGGGGTTCGACCCGTGCACCCCCAGGTTATTTTTAACTATTAGTTTTTAATCATTTAAATTCCATAAATTCTTAATGTATTACTTAATCAAAATAAAATTATTATTGTTAATTAAATTTATTCCAGAAGTTATTAGTTTAATTTTGAATATTTTAAACAAAATAATATTCAAATTTTATAGTTTAAAATTATAAAATCTATGACAAAAGTTATTTAAAAGTTTTTCTTTTACCTTATAATGGTTTTCTTTAAATCAAATAAGTTATTTTATAACCTATTCAAATAATTGATTATTTAATAGATTATTTTAATTAACTACTAAATTAATTTTAAAGGTTAAAAAACTTATGATTTTCAATTTAATTACTTTAAAGTGTAACAAAGGATATAAAAACATTATTAATTCTTTAATGTAATTTAAATGCAATAGAACTACTATGGTTTAAATCTAGGTTATGCAAAACATTATAAACTTACATATTAAATAATTACTAAAATAGTTATTTAAATAATTAATATTCATCTATTCATCTAACCATGTTATGTCATAAATAGTTAATAAATCTATTCTCTAAACTTTTATATAAATTCTTAAAACAATATATTATACTTTGTTCTTATTATTAAAGTTTTGCATTATAACATCTTTATAATAAATTATTTAAAAGTTCAAAACTTGTAAGGCCCTATTCCCGGGACGTTCACAGCTAGTTAATCATTGCACATAAAATATATAATTTCATTAACTTTACTAAATCGTGTAGCGGAAACACTTTAAAACAACATTTCATTTCCTTTAAATAAACACTTTTGCAAAATAATACATCGTTCATTACGAAATATAGTTCATTCGTAATACAATGCAAAAACATTATACAAAAGAATTCTATTCAAAAATGTCAAGTAGCTGCCTCCACCATCCTCAGTAATACTCACCTATCAACTGGAAAATACATAAAAAGTCAATGTTGCTGAGTGAGTTCTAGTTTTATAAAGACATTGCATTACCTTCCATTCGTTAAAACATTTTCATTACTATCGCACGTGATCACACATCGTACATACATCAAGGTAATAGTATTTTCATCTTCGTTCGTTCGTACATTTCGCACGTTCACACATTTTGCACATTTCGCACTTATCGCACTTTTCGTACATTTATTATCTTTCACTTCTATCTAGTCCTGTCATGTATATAACCCCTCCCCCCTCTAAAGCACCTAACAATTCATCTAGGATTAAACGACAAGGACCCCTTTCGCCTAGGACAGATTCCCCTATGTGTGTGAACTCTTATGGGTTCGCCAAGATCGCACGCTGTATAACGCACAGTAATTAGGAAATCGCATGTTATTGGAGCAGTCACCAAGACTGAACTCTTACTGTGTGTATGAACCCTTTTGAGTTAGCCAAAATCGCACGCTGTAGACACACACAGTTGAGGTAACAACTCTCAATGAGTTGTGAACCTCCCTTCAGTTGCTTGCAGGGCTTTTCATTCGTTCATTCATTATGTTCCACTTTCATTATCTTAAATCTTTCACTTCGTTAAGATATACTTTAAGTTCGTTAACAATATCACACCACATAAAATCACATCATACATACGTAATAGGGAACATAATATACATATCATACATAAGCATAACATCATCATGCAATCATACATAACTGTCATACATCATCAATCATACATCAATCATACATCACCATACATCATCATTCATGCCCATCACATCATCTATGACCTCAAAAGTCAACTTACTATGCTCCCGGGAACCTCCGAAGTCAAATGATACATAACACTTTTCCCCCGGAAATCAGAAAATATACTAAGTCCTTTCGGGCGCATGAGCCCTATTTGGGCGTATGGACCCTATTTAGTCGCATGGCTTTTTAGGCACATGAGAACATTTGGGCGTATGGCCACTTATGCGTATAGAATCTCAGTCGCATAGCCTTCAGTCGCATGACTTTCATCCTCATTTCCTCCAGTCGTATAACTTCTTCTGCATTTCCTCCAGTTGCATAACTTTCATCCCTATTTCCTCCAGTCACATAACTTTCATCCACATTTCTTATTGTCATCCACATTTCTTATTGTTCATCCGCATTTCTTATTATTTATCCGCATTTCGTATTGTTCATCCGCATTTCTTATTGTTCATCCGCATTTCTATTGTTCATCCGCATTTCATATTGTTCATCCGCATTTCTTCTTGTCTTTTGCATTTGTTAATCTGGAAGAACAAAACAGTTTTTTTCCCGCAGACTTTATCCATATGAGGAACACTTAGGCAAATTCTAAAACTTAGGCGCATGAGCCCTATTTGGGCGCATGAGCAGCCTCATTCGCACCTAAACATCAGATTTCAGTCCCCAAACATCACCTATCATGTTCTAAACTTAAATCTTACATTCTAAACCATAGAACACAACCATAACAACCTAAAACATAAACATAGGCCAAATCAAACACCACCCGCAACATACACACATACATACATACGGGTATAAACCCAACTTTATAAAAATATTCATACATGCATTTCCAGCCCCAAAATAGTTAAAAACATGTAAAAAGGGGGTTCTAGAACTCACCTTTGCAGCTCTTTGGGTAAGACTTCTTCAAACTCGTTTGCAATTTGAGCTCAAACACCTAAACCCAACAAACACACACAACCGAGCACACACAACACACATAAGCACACAACAAAGGATGTAACCAGTTAAGAACATCTTAAACACATGAATTCTTACCTTGAATACGATCTTTTCAGCTCTTGTTCTTCAAATTCCGAGAGTTTCTGCTCTCTTTCACTTTCTCTCTCTAGAAAATCCAAATGTTGAGAGTGACGAGAGAGTAATGGAAGGCCATGCCACCTTTTACACCACTTTTTCAAACATTTTGTCCTTTTGACACTTTTAACCCCTCAACATTGGTTAAATAACTTTTCTTTCTTTTTCTTCACTTAATTACTTCATTTGAGTCTTCTAAACAAATAATCAGGTGTTACAAGTCCACCCCCTTATATAGATCTATCCCCAAAACTTGTTATTCCTCAAACAATCGTGGGTAATGATGTCTCATCTCCACTTCAGTCTCCCACATAGACTCAGATCCCTTCCTTTGCTTCCACTATACACGCACAGAGGAACTACTTTATTCCTTAACTTTCTCTCTTTACGATAAATGATCGCCACCAGTTGCTCCACATAATTGAGTTGTTTGTCTACCTCGATGTCCTCCAGTGGTACAACCATATCCTCGTCTGCTAAGCACTTTCTTAGATGAGATACATGGAATGTCGGATAAATTCCAATTAACTCTTCTGGTAACTCCACCTATCGGCTACCTCTCCTACTTGAGCAATACTTCACAAAGGCCCTATGTCTCTCGGCTGAATATGGTGCACTTCATCCGTATAGATAGTTCCTCCATATCTTTAATGCAAAAACCATGGCTGCTAGCTCCAAGTCGGGAGTGGGATAATTAACCTCATGAACTTTCAATTGTCGGGATGCATAGGCTATAACCTTTCCTCTCTGCATCAACACACATCCCATCCCCGAGTTGGAAGCATCAGAATAAACCACCAAATCTTTGCTTCCACCTTTGCCGGGTCCACCATAATCCCACCGGGATTCACTACATGACCCAAAAATTGAACCTCCCGCAACCAGAATGCGCACTTGGAGAACTTGGCATACAACTTCTCCCATCTCAACGTCTCCAACACCTCCCGAATATGACGGCATGCTCCTCCTTACTCTTGGAATAAATCAAGATATCATCAATGTTGCAATCACTGATTTATCCAACATCAGCCCACACACTTGATTCATCAAATCCATAAAAGCAGCTAGCGCGTTAGTCAAACCAAAAGACATAACGAGAAAATCATAGTGTCCATAACATGTGCGAAAAGCGTTTTAGGGATATCCTACTCCTTCAGTTTCAACTGATGGTAGCCAGATCGAATGTCTATCCTTGAGAACCAACTGGCACCCTGAAGCTGATAAAATAGTTCATCAATTCTCGGTAAAGGGTACTAATTCTTCACTGTTAACTTATTCAGCTCACGGTAGTCGATAGACATCCTCATACTACCATCCTTCTTCTTCACAAATAAGACCAGAGCACCCCAAGGAGAGATACTCGGTCTAATGAACCCCTTATCAAACAACTCCTGTAGTTGCTCCATCAATTCCTTCATCTCAGTCGGAGCCAACCGTTACGGTGCCTTATCAACAGGTTGGGCACCCGGTATCAAGTCAATCTGGAACTCGATCTCGTGGTCTGGTAGCAATCCTGCTAAGTCTTTTGGGAACACCTCTCGGAAGCCACACACAACCGGTACATCAGACAGTTGTGGTGTTGGCATATCCACATCCTTCACGTAGGCCAAGTAGGCACTACACCCATGTCTCATGCACTTTCCCGCCACCGCCATCGAAATCACCTCCGGGATAGTCATAACTCGATCATCGTAAACAGTCATCGAACTCCATGAGGCGCTGACCATCTAATCACCGTCTTCCGACACACAATGTTCGCCTCGTTGTCCGCCAACCAATTCATTCCTAGGACTACATCAAAATCGCCAAAGTTCATCACAGACGGTTTAACAGGAAACTTATGACCTTCTAATTCAATATCACAACCTTCTCTCATCTCAGTAATCCTGGTAGACTTACCTATGGTAGTTTCTACATCGAATGGCTCATCAACACTTCTACTCCTGATGGGCAACTTAGCACAAAAGGCAGCAGAAATAAAACTCCTACTAGCACCGGAATCGAACACACACAAAAGCAAGAGTTTAGTTACTAGATACGTACCTGACATGACATTGGGATCCATCCTAGCCTCTTCCCCGGTCATCGTGAAGGCTCTGCACTCACCTCCTGCCCTGCAGTTCCAGTCATCCTCTTTGCCCAAAAACTTTCGTCCATCGGCTTCTTACAGTCTTTGCCTATATGGCCCTTTCCGCCACAGTTATAACACCTCTTCACCCCATAATTCTTTGCCAGATGACCGGGCTTCCCACATTTGAAGCAGAGGTTTGATCCCCACCTACACTCTCCAGTATGCCCTTTAGCACACTTACTACACTTCCTCGTCTCCGTACCGAACGAAGGTACATGCCGGTCATCCGTCCTAGCAACCTTGTTGTTTGGAGTGTACCCCCAAGTTCAACCCGCTTTCCATTCCAATTCTTGTCGTTGCTGCTCTTCTTTTCCACTTCAATCACTATCGTCTCTTTCACCACCCTAATTACCTCTATCACCATAAACGGCAGAATCGTCTGCATGACCTGTTGAACTCCCTTGACAACAGCCTCTCTCAATGTGGTCCTTAGACTAGCACATTCTGGGTGATGGATCTCGTGCTCTTCGAGTGCCATTTCAGCAACCCTGGCCATGCTTCTCGTGACACACAGTCCAGCACCACGTCCACCACAACCTTCACCTAATGAAACCTTTGAAGATCTACCACTGACCACCTCTAACAGGCTATAAGATTCAAACACTAACATGGTCATTCAAGGGAAAAGCTCAGTTTATGTCAAGTATAGTAAGTCCTTATTTATAGTGGCCAGTTGTGATTAGCCACTTACTTTACTCTTTATAACCCAAGCATTTTCTATCCTGACTACATCAGTATCTAAATCTACTAACAACACATAAACCACGCAATATGCGCACGTAATACTAGTTAACATTAAGTAAATACCTGATGGCACGCAGCTACTCGGACTGACATCCCTTCCCTTTTCATCCCATTTTCAGTTTATGTTAAGGTTTATTTTGAAAATATACCCCTTTCACTTAAACTTTGGCTCTGATACAACTTTAAAGGCCCCATTCCCGGGACGTTCATAGCTGGTCAATCATCGCACATAAAACATATAGGGTTAAGCGACAAGGACCCCATTTCGCATGTCTAGAGTGGTAACTAGGACAGACTCCCCCTGTGTGTGTGAACTCTTATGGGTTCGCCAAGATTGGACGTTGTATAACACACATAAATTAGGAAATCGCATGTTATTGGAGCAGTCACCAAGACTAAACTCTTACTGTGTGTATGAACCCTTATGAGTTAGCCAAAATCGCATGCTGTAGACACACACAGTTGAGGTAACAACTCTCAATGAGTTGTGAACCTCCCTTCAGTTGCTTGCAAGGCTTTTCATTCATTCATTCATTATGTCCCACTTTCATTATCTTAAATCTTTCTCTTCGTTAAGATAATGTTTTACCTTCTTTAACAATATCACACCACGTAAAGTCACATCATACATACGTAACAAGGAACATAACAAACATATCATACATAAGCATAACATCATCATGCAATCATACATAACCGTCATACATCATCAATCATACATCAATCATACTTCACCATACATCAACATTCATGCCCATCACATCATCTATGACCTCAAAAGTTAACTTACTATGCCCCCGGGAACCTCTCAAGTCAAAGCCTATATAACATTTTCCCCCGGAAATCAAAAAAATATACTAAGTCCTTTCGGGCCCATGAGCCCTATTTGGGCGTATGGACCCTATTCAATCACATGACTTTTCAGGCGCATGAGAACACTTGGGCGTATGGACACTTATGTGTATGGACTCTTAGTCGCATAGCCTTGAGTCGCATGACTTTCATCCGTATTTCCACCAGTCTCATAACTTTCATCCGCATTTCCTCCAGTCGCATAACTTTCATCCGCATTTCCTCCGTCGCATAACTTTCATCCGCATTTCCTCCGGTCGCATAACTTTCATCTGCATTTCCTCCCGTCGCATAACTTTCATCCGCATTTCCTCCAGTCGCATAACTTTCATCCGCATTTCTTATGTTTCATACGCATTTCTATTGTTCATCTGCATTTCTTATTGTTCATCTGCATTTCTGTAAGGTCCCGTTCCTAGGAAGCCTCACAGTTGGTTAATCATAGCATAAAATCAGTTTGTTAACATAACATTGCAGCGGAAATAATTAGAGATTCATTTAAAACTTAGAAACCATGTCGTACTCATACATTTGCCTTTTAATTAAAAACAAAACATATTACTTGTTCTTAAATTACAATAAAGATTTCATAAGTAGGAATGCCATCCATAGTTCCCCAAGTAGCTCCGTGGTGCCATCCTCAGCATGAGCACTTACCTGCCAACTATTATGCATAAAAGTCAGCTTTGCTGAGTGAGTTCTAGTTTTAGGTAAATAAGAAAATATAACTTTATCCTTCATATAATGACCACGCATACATAATACATAACATTTTCATCATAATAAGCATGTTCATTATCTTTCATTCTTTCATATCTTTCGCTTCATCATAAACGAGATTGCACAAAGCAAGAGCTCCATGTTGATCGACGACGAATGTCGATCCCTATCGGTACACATTTTTCATGGTAGCTAACCCCCGACAGTTGATCCACACTGCAAGGCACATAGCCCGCTCATGAATACGAATCAATCATCATACATCAGACTCACCTAAGTGAATCTATCATAGTGCTTGCAAGACTTTACATCATGAATGAGCCCGGGGGTAACATTCATTAAGTTCCACTTCTCATTATTAACGTCTTTCACTTTAATATATAATACTTAACTTAAGAAGTACAAAACAAGGCAAGTAGAAGTCATCATAAAACATAACCGACCCTCCGCGGGAGAGTGGGGGTTCGGGGGCGGCAGCCCCTAGTGGGGTCCAAGGGGCAACACCCCTGGCTGGGGCCGGGCTGCCAGGTCAGCGCGAAAAATTTTAATTTTTAAACATTTATAACACATTTCCTTATAGAAAAATCTATCTTTCAGTTAAAACCTCATAAATCTCCATCATTTAAAAACGTATATTTAGCATGCATAATAACCCCAAAACATGGAAAACTTATAAATAAGAGGATCTAGAACTCACCTGGTTACCAAGACCAACTTCTAAACTAAGCTTACAAGGCTAGGATCTCACTACGCAGCCTGCAGATGAGTTGACAGTTAAAGGGGTCAATTTCTGCCTAAATTCGCTGCTAATTTCGCTACAAGATCAGAAATTTCACAGCTAGATCGCCAACAGTTTCGCTGCTAGTTTCACGAGCAGTTTTGCTGCTAGTTTCACGGGCATCTTCGCTGGCAGTTTCGTTGGCATCTTCGCTACCAGTTTCGCCCAACTTTCGTTGGAAAACCATGTCTGCGAAACTACCTGCGAAACTATAGTTTCGTATGAAGTCCTCATAGTTTTGCTGATTGAATATGCAAATTCGCTGGATGCATGTACAGTTTTGTAGATCGCATAAAAATTACGAACCAGCCCGTTTTTAGCCCAAAATCATAACTTTTTACGTCCAATCTCTTAGTTTATCATCCATGAGGCTAAATCGAAGCTTTGTACATGTTTTCATACGTAAAAATGTGACCTTTATGCGATTCTTTGCAACTTTTCAAAACCCAAAACCCTAGAATCTGGATTTGATCTACAGAAGGGTTTAGAGGTTGATTCTTACCTGGATTTGTTGATCCTTTCTTGAGGTTTGATGCTCCAACACCTAGATCTTCAATCCCTTGACATTAAGCTCCAAATCTTGAGTTTCCTTCACTTTCTCTCTCTATTTTCTCTCTCTATGAATTTTGGGAGCTAGGGTTGCAAATGATGGAGCTGCTTTGGGTGTGTTAAGGGGCTGATTATGAGCCTTAATCACTTAGGCTCTTGCCCACAAACCTAATTTACCCTATAATGCTTTTCCTTCTTTTATTAAATACCCATTAATTAAGCCCATTATCCTTAATGACTTGTTTTGACTTTTCGCGGTGTTACAAGTCTCCCCCACTTATTTAGGTTTCGTCCTCGAACCTGTCAGTCATCAAACAACTGAGGATAAAATTTTCTCATCTCCTCCTCAGTCTCCCACGTAGATTCTGATCCTTTTCTGTGTCTCCACTGTACTCTTACTAGTGGAACCACTTTATTCCGTAAGTGCTTCTCTTTCCAATCATGGATGGCCACCGACTGCTCTACATAATTAAGCCCTTCATCTACTTCAATGTCTTCTAATGGTACGACTGCATCATTGTTTGCTATAAACTTCCTAAGATGAGATACATGGAATGTAGGGTGAATTCCACTTAACTCATCGGGTAGTTCTAATCTGTAGGCCACTTCTCCTACCCTTGCGATAATATAGAATGGCCCTATGAATCTTGGGCTTAACTTTCCCCTTTTTCAAAACCTGATGATCCTTTTCCAGGGCGATACCTTGAGAATGACCTTATCACCAACTTCAAACTCTATTGGTCTATGCCTTTTATCAGCATAAGACTTTTGGCGATCCTTTGCGGCTTTCATGAATGCTTTGATCTTATCTAACTTCTCGGTCATGACCTCGATCACTTCAAGCATTCAAAATTCCTTTTGCCTGATATCACCCTAACACACGGGCGTCTTGCACTTCCTACCGTACAACATCTCATAAGGTGGCATATCAATGCTGGCATGGTAACTATTATTATATGAGAATTCCGCCAACGGTAAGTGCTCATCCCACCTTCCTCCAAAGTCGATTACACACGCTCGTAGCATGTCTTCTAATGTTTGGATCATTCTTTCCGACTGACCATCCGTCTGGGGGTGGTAAGCCATACTAATATGTAGTCTAGTCCCCGTTGAGTCGTGAAACCTCTTCCAGGTTTGGACATAAACCGCATGTTGCTATCCGAAATGATAGACACTGGCATGCCGTGACGAGCCACGATCTCCTTGATAAATAGCTCTGCCAACCTCTCGGAGGAATACATCTCACGAATTTGTAGGAAATGGGCGTTCTTTGTTAGTCGGTCAACGATCACCCAGATTGCATCGTTTCCTCTTGCCGTGCAAGGTAGCTTCGTGATGAAGTCCATTGTGATGTGTTCCTATTTCCATTCAGGGATATCAAAGGCTGGATCTTCCCATATGGCTTTTGGTGCTCTGCCATCACTTTCAGGCAAGTCAGGCACTTGCTCACGTACTTAGCCATGTCTCGCTTCATTCCCGGTCACCAGTAATCTTTCCTCAGATCCTGATATATTTTCGCGGCTCCGGGGTGTATAGAATATCGAGTTTTGTGAGCCTCATCCATGATTTTCTCCCTCAGATCCCCATAGAGAGGGATCCACATTCTCCCAGATCGGGTTCTAACACCTAGGGTGTTTTCCCCCAAATCTGAAACTTGTCCTTTCATCCTTTCAGAGTTGACCCTGTCCTCTCTTAATGCCTCAACCTGGAACTCCCTCACTTGTTTCATAACATTAGGCGTCATGACTATCTGGCAATCCCTCACCCGAATTGGTTCAGGTCGTCCCTTCCCGCTAAGGCGTCAGCAACCACATTGGCTTTGCCTGGATGATAATGAATTTCGCAGTCATAATCCTTGATTAGTTCCAAACATCTCCTCTGCCTCATGTTGAGTTCCTTTTGTTCAAAGAAATACTTCAGACTTTTATGATTAGTGAAGATGGTGCACTTCACCCCATACAGGTAGTGCCTCCAAATATTCAATGCAAACACCACCGCCGCCAACTCTAAATCATGGGTAGGGTAATTAGCCTCGTGCACCTTTAATTGTCTAGAAGCATAGGCTATCACCTTCCCTCTTTGCATCAATAGGCAACCCAATCCTACATACGAGGCATCCGAGTAGACCACCAGATCCTCGTTCCCTTCAGGTAACGTCAAGACAAGGGCTTGAGTTAACCTCATCTTTAGTTCTAGGAAGGCGTTCTCCTGATCAGTACCCCATTCATACTTCACGTCCTTCCGGGTCAGCTTAGTCAAAGGAGAAGCTATCTTGGAGAAATCCTGGATAAACCTCCTATAGTAACCTGCCAAGCCTAAGAAACTACGAATCTCAGATGGCGTCTTTGGAGGTTCCCATTGCATCACCGCTTCAACCTTTGCAGGGTCCACCCTGACCCCTCGGGATTAACCACATGTCCCAGAATTGAACTTCTCGAAGCCAAAATACACATTTAGAGAACTTAGCATATAGCTTCTCACTTCTAAGCGTCTCCAATACTTCTCGAATATGATCGGCATGTTCTTCTTCACTTTTTGAATAAATCAAGATGCCATCGATGAACACTATTACCATAAGGTCCATAAAGGCAGCCGGCACGTTGGTTAATCCAAAGGACATGACGAGAAATTCGTAGTGTCCATAACGCGTACGAAATGTTGTCTTAGGAATGTCTTGTTCCTTCACCTTCAGTGGTGGTAACCAGACCGCAGGTCTATCCTTGAAAACTAGCTGGCACCCTGAAGTTGATCGAATAGGTCATCTATCCTTGGTAACGGATACCGATTCTTTACGGTCAGCTTATTGAGCTCACGATAGTCAATGCACATCCGCATGCTACCGTCTTTCTTCTTGACGAATAAACTGGAGCACCCCACGGAGAGATACTCGGTCGGATGAAGCCCTTATCCAATAAATCTTGCAACTGGTCCCTCAATTCTACCATCTCCAAAGGAGCTAATCGATACGGTGCTTTTGCGACAGGTTGTGCTCCTGGTAGCAAATCAATTTGGAATTTGATTTTGTGGTCAGGCGGCACCCTAGTCAGGTCTTCAGGAAAGACGTTAGGAAACTCGCACACTACCGGCACGTCTCATAATGGTGGCTCTGGCGCATCCACATCTTTTACATAGGCCAAGTAAGCGCTACACCCATGTCTTAAATACTTTTTAGCTGTGATCATCGACACGACCTTCGGTACACAACACACCTTATCCCCACGAACCGTAACAGATCTACCATCGGGCGTTGTTAGATGAATTACCTTCTTGTTACATACTATATTGGCTTCATAAGTAGCTAACCAATCCATGCCTAAAACCACATCAAAACCTCCTAAGGCCATAACATGCAACCTAGCAGGGAACTTACAATCTTCTAACTCAATCATGCAATCCTCAACCACTTCAGTTACCTTAGTGGACTTACCAATGGTTGATTCTACATAGAAAGGCTCATCTAGCTTTCTACTCTCATGATGTAACAAATGAAAAAAGGCAGTAGACACAAAACTCCTACTAGCACCAGAATCGAAGAGCATAGAAGCATATTCATTGTCTACCAGAAACATACCTAAAACTACTTCTGGATCTGCAGTGGCCTCCTCACGAGTTATGTTGAATGCCCACACCTTTGCCTTGAAACCGTCACCCTTTCCCTTGTCTCCAGCTTTCACCGTTCCTGGTCCTACTGATTTCCCGTTCTTCCAGTCCCTCCCCACATGTCCTATCTCGCCACACTGGTAACACTTCACTGCCTTGCAATCCTTGGCATAGTGTCCCTCTTCCCCACATTTAAAACACTTTCCTGTCCTAACTCTACACTCCCCCGAATGGCCTTTTCCATATTTTCTCACCTCCTTCACCAGTATTTCCCTATCTCCCAGACTGATCCTCAACCCTCATCCTCTTTTCTCCACTCCTGAAGTTATCACCTCCGAACCTTTTCCCATTTCTATTCTTGTGACCATTCCATTTCTCCACCTTCTTTTGTACAGGCATTGGGTATCTCTCATTGTACAACCCCCCAGCTAAGTCCACCACAGACCTAAACATGCCTGGTCTGGCTGCAATCATATGCCTCCTTATATCAACAGGCAAACCCTGTATGTATCTTTTGATATTCTTGGATGCAGGTGTCACCATGTCTAGCACAAGTCTTGCAAGTCATTAAACTTGGAGGTATACTCTTGATGAGTCATGTTCCCAGCCTTCAAATACAATAACTCCTTTTTAATCTTGTCTAATTCCTGATAGGGACAATACTCCTCCAGCACTAACTCCCTCAACTCAAACCACCTCATTTTGGCTATCGACTGCTTTCCTTCAGCCTGGACAATATTGTCCCACCAGCACAACGCTGAGTCGACGAAAGAATGAGTGGAAAACTTAACTTTTTCATCTTCCCTGCACTCACTAATCTCCAATACCGCTTCCATCTCTCTGACCCAACGATGAGCGGCAGTAGCATTATCGTTACCGTCAAAGGTTGGGGGCTTGCACCTTTGGAATGCCCCATAGTTGCACCCCTTAATAGCCTCTTTTTTAGACTCCTCATCACTGTTATCATCATGAAGTACCACCTTAGGGTTTGATGGCTACTTTTCAGATTCTTCAGTCCTCCCAGTGGACTTCCCTAAATTCTTCTCATTTTCCTTCCCCTCCTTCTAAGCTTTCTCCCCATCCCTAACTGTTTTAATCACCTCAGTCACCACTAAGGGTAACACATTCTGCATAACATTGTAAGCCTTGTCAGCGATAGCCTCGTTCAGAGTAGATTGAGGGTGGCTGATCCCTCCCCATCTGGACGACTATGGAGGTCTGACTCCTCGTGAACCGTCTCGGGAGAATTAGCTATGCTCCGGGTGACACGTGGCTTAGTAGTACGCCCGCCACGAGCACCTCCTCAGGTTGCCTTCCCAGATTTTCTACCAGCCATAACTAATTCCTATAAGATTCAAACACCAAAATTGTTATTCAAGATAATTGCTCAGATCATTATAAGTACAGTAAGTCCTTAATTACAGTGGCCAAGTGTGATTAACTACTTACTTTACTCTCCTGTCCCAAGCAATCACTGTTGCACCCTGAAAGGATCATACATGCCAACTCAATGGGTGAATTGATGATTGCTCAGCTGGAATCCCACAAGTCCAAGAGAAAATGTGGATGAAGATCTGCAAGGAAAATAACAAGTGTTATCTTCCGCATTAGTTAATGCGGAAGACATAACTCTGATGCGGATAAGTGTTTACTCTTCCGCATTGACTAATGCGGAAGACATAATACTAATGCTGAAGAACAAGTTACTCTTCCGCATTGACTAATGCGGAAGAACAAAAGAAGAATGTGGACAAGACTTTGCTCATCCGCATTGACAAATGCGGATGACCGACCAAATGCGCATAAGTATTTGTTCATCCGCATTAACCAATGCGGATGGCCAACTTACTAATGCGGATGATCAAGTGAAGATGCTGATCAAGATTTTCTCATCTGCATTTGTCAATGCGGATGAACAAGCAGAGATGCGAATCAAGACTTAGACTAGTTTCTGATGTAATAGGTCAGGGGTAGTTTAGTCATTTTGTAAAGTCATATTGTCTGCCTATAAATAGAATAGTTGACCTCGTATTGAGGTGATGCCTGATAGATAGAGAATTTTTGTTGAAATCATTCTCTGTAATTTATCAACTTTCATATATCAATACAAACAACATTTATGAGTATATTTCTTGCTTTAAATGTTCTTTGATTGTTTGTTTCCGCCACTCAATCATTGACTTGATTATCATATTCAATTCACAGTAAGAATATCACTCTTACTCAACCCCAGTCAATTGGTATCAGAGCTTTGGCTCTTGATTCTCTTTCAGATCTGCGCACAGACTGAATAGAACTCGATTGATCTAGTAATCAAGTTGCTAGTAGTGGATATCATCATCTCTACTTAGTAAACAACAAGAATACTCCTGTCAAACGGCAAAAAAATCATTACAGAACTCATTCTGACCTCGAAAGAACTGGTTGAACAAGTTAGACTCGTCAAACATAATCAATCTTAAAATCAACTAAATCTATACTCACACAAATCAACATGGATTCTAACAGTTACTCTGAACTTGGTCATACACCTAAACCTCCCATGCTTAAACATAAATCTGAGTTTAAACAGTGGAGAATAAGGTTTAGAAACTATATCACAGGTGTAGATCTTGATTTTTGGATTTCAATAGTGTAACATAATCCTGTTACTCTATCAACAGCTCAAGCTGCACTTTACAAGACTGCTAGAATACCAATTGAAGACTTAACTCTGGATGAAGATGACTATAAGAAAATCAAAATTGACCTCAAAGCATACTCAATTTTGACTCAAGCACTCAAGATGGATGTGCTAAAAAGATTGGAAAAGTATGGAGCTGCTAAAGCTATTTGGGATGCACTAAAGATTATGTGTGAAAGAAGCACTGAGGTTGCTAAAATTAACAAAGACAAGCTGGTTAATTAAACCTTCCACCACACCAAAGGGAATCCATATCAAAATAACTGCATAGATTTGTACATTGGTAAATGATTTGGAAATCAAGGGAGTTTCTTACAATATTAAAGAACTTAACAAGAAAATGCTTCCCTGAAAGCTGGAAGCAAAATGTCACCATGCTGAAAAATACTCTTGATCTTGAGAGTACCACTCTAGACATTATGATAGCCAAGATTGATGCTTTGGAACTTGATGAACGAAGCAGAAACCTGAGTGGACCAAGAGTGATTGAGGCCTACAAATTTCCTTCAAAATCTCATTCTGTTGAAAATGCTTTCATCATAGAGGAAGATGATTTCATCTCATCAAGAGATCAAATGAACAATACTGGGTTCATTGCAACTCCACCATTCAATCATCCTTCAACTTCATCACAAGCACCCAAAGTCTTCACTGCTCCTCAAACCTCTCCTGAAGACTCAAGATCAGAAGAGCAAAAGGCAACTTACAATGCCTTTGTTGCAAGCTTTGAAGCCTACCTAGGGGGAAGACTCACTTCTACCCACCTAATTCAGGAAGATTTGAAGAAATGGATCCTGATGATGTTGAGGAAATGGATCTATAGTGGAAATGGTATGATTGCCATGAGAGCAAAGAAATCTTCAGAAAAGGAAGAAAATGAGCCTGAATGAGAACACAAAACTTGGATATGATAAATCCAAGGTGAAATGCTTCAACTATGGCATGACTGGCCATTTCTCGAGAGAGTGCAATGCTCCAAAAAGAACAACTATCAAAGGAACTCTCCAAGCCAATCATCATCATAGCCCAATTTAAGCTATCACTCCAACAATCAACAACAGCAATGTCATCATTCTCATCATCAACAAACATACCAGAATCAACCACAGTTGACAAATCAAGCCCATGCAAGCAGTCAGCCTTCTGCCAGTGCCCTTGTGATTAAACAAGATGGGATATGTGACTAGAGTGTGTATGCTAAGGACGTCAAGCCTCAATTCTAGAATCATGCACTTATGGCTCACATCAATGATGGACCATCTTCAATGCCTACTGAGGTAAAAACTAACCTTTGTAGTGAAAAATGCATAAATGAATTACAAGAGTATAGAGAACATAACCATAAACTGGCAGATAAAATTAAAGAAGAAAAAGTGAAGTCAGAAATGATAAAAAGAGAACTAAAAAAATTTTGAAATCACAATAAAATCTCTCATTTCTGACATAGAAAAATTGCATGGTGAGAAATACACTCTTGCAGCTGAAAATGAACTACTTACTGAAAAGTTAGCTCAAGCTAAAGCTCAACAATCTATGACTGAAGTGAAACTTGAAAAGTTTCAAATGTCTTTAGTCAAGCTGCAAGAGATGCTGGATTCACAAAAGGATCCAAAGGACATGTCAGGGATGGGTATAATTCATGTCCTCTACCATACAATAACAATTACACTGTCATGCCTGACTCTGTCTCACTCTCTGAATCAATTGAACCTAAAACTATGGAACCTAAATTAGTAGTGAAACAAGTGACAAATCCTCAAAACAACCTGATGTTTATTTTGAAACCAATGAGGATAAAATCAAGTTAGGTCACCCAATCAAAATCAAAGAGTGTTCAGACAAGACAGTGAGTGTCATGAAACCATCAAGCCCTGTAAAAGCAATTGTACCTTTTATAAAATTCATACCATCTGTTTTACATGGCAAAAAGAAATATGTCAAGACAGTGAAACCCGCTACTGAGAGTAGTTCTGATAATGAAATATATCTCCACAAAATTCAAGCAAATCAGAAGAGGTTTCACCAAAAAGAAACAAACTATAAAACTGAGTTCAACACATAAAACTTCATCAGACCCTCAGTCATCAAGGTTAAGGCAGGGAGTTGGGTTTGATATCTGTAACAAAGAACAAGTTGACCTGTTTGAGAAAGAAGTGAGAAATAAGTTGAAGAAACAGAAACAGTCCAGACAACTGAACAAAAGTAGTGTTGTGAAGCAAACTACTAAAAGGGCTAATTCTGATTCATCACCTAAAAAAAGAAAGTGACTCATCAAAAGAAAGTATCAGTTGAGTCACACAAGGAAAAATCTGATTCAAGAAACAAACAAATGTATTGTGATATTTGTGACATGTTCAATCACAAGACAGATAAATGCTTCTTCAATCAATATTGTTCTATCTGTGATATATGAATAATCACTCCACCAAAAATTCTTATTTCAACAAGTATTGTTCAATCTGTGACATGAACAATCACAATACATCTGATTGTTACTTTTATCAGAAGGGATTGATAATTCCTCAACACAAGCCCATCTCAAAAACATCCACTATGAAGCAATCTGTCAGACCTCATCTTCATAATACTCAATCTAGGACACCTAGATCAACAAATGACAAAAATAACTTGAAGGATTTAAGGAAGGGTCAAAGAAATCATCTTACAATGAAACACAAACTTGACCTTCCTAAGCAAAAACCAACCTTTAATAATGAAACTCGGGCTAAATGTTTACAAAGAAATAGAGACCAACGATTTCATTATTCATCTAAATCCTCAGTAGATGTTAATGAAATGACTCGACCAATTCATTATCAAAAGTCTCCCCAAAGACCTCCATCCAAATCACAATTCAGAGGGAAATACCAGGAGGTGACTATCATGGATAGGAACGGGAAAACCAAGACCATCATGGCTTGGGTTCCTTATTCTAAATAATTCTTTTTGCTTGTAGGTTCATCCACACAGGTCTAATAGCCTATGGTACGTAGACAGTGGATGCTCCCGACACATGAACTGGAGATCGTTCCCTCCTTCATGATTTCAAGTACATACAAGGAACTACTATGGCATTCGGTGGAGATTTAGAAGGTGGTAGAATTACAAGAGAAGGATCTGTGACAAACGGGATACTGAGATTTGATAGAGTGAATTACTATGAACAACTGAATTTCAATCTGCTAAGCGTATCTCAGATCTGCGACAAAAAATATTCCACTCACTTTACAGACACTCACTGCTACATTCTGAAACCTGGATTTCAGATCCCTGAAGAATAGGCTGTCTTAAAGACTCCGAGGAAGATAATACATATGTCTTAAACCTGTGTTCTGCATCACCTAAGGAAGAAACATGTCTTTTGTCTAAAGCATCATTTGATGAGTCATAGCTTTGGCATAGGTTTTGGGCACACTAACTTTAAAAATATGAACAAGTTAGTCAAATGAAACTATGTCATTGGTCTTCCTCAAAAAGAATTCATTTTGTTGATCAATGTTCAACGTGCCACAAATGAAAACAACACAAATCGTCTCACAAAACCAAGTTGGTGAACACTAACATACTCCATTAAAGTTACTTCACATGGATCTTTTGGACCTAACTCATGTAATGAGTATGGGAAAGAAACAGTATTGTTTAGTGATCATTGATGACTTTTCCGATTCACATGGGTGTTCTTCCTACTTATAAAAAAACGAAGCATCCTAGACCATTCAAGAATTTATCACTAAAATTGAAAATCAACTTGATCTTAAAGTCAAATATAAGAAGTGATAATGGTACAGAGTTCAAAAATGAAAATATGAGTTCTTTTTGTGCAACCAAAGGCATTGCTCTCAATTCAGTGCAGCTAGAACTCCTTAGCAAAATGGGGTAGCTGAAAGGCGAAATAGAACACTGATTGAAGCAGCAAGAACGATGCTAGCTGATGCTAAACTACCATCACCTTCTGGGCAGAAGCAGTTAACACATCGTGCTTTGTGCAAAATCGAACTCTGATTGTTAAAGAAAGTAACATGACACCTTATGAACTGATCTTTCATAGGAAACCATTTATTGGATTCATCAAATCATTTGGTTGTCCAGCCTTAATATTAAACACTTGTGATCATTTGGGAAAATTTTCATCCAAGTCTGATGAAGGATTCTTTGTAGGTTATTCTTTTATCTCAAAGGCTTATAGAGTGTTCAATCCTAGACTGAACATTATTGATGAATCTACAAATGTTCAATTCAAAGAACATTCATTTCCCAAATCTACAAATGGTCCTGAGTGGTTGTTTGATATTGACACATTTACAAAATCATTTGACCAATTTCATTTGTCTGATGCAGGAAATATACATTCAGGTGATACTTCGTCAACTGGTAGATCTGTTTGTTTTCATGCTTTCTATGTCAAACATCTGTTTGTTTTCATGCTTTCTATGTCAAACAGTACCCAAAAACATCAAAGAGGCACTTCAAGACAATAGTTGGATTGAAGCAATGCAGGAAGAAGTGCTCCAATTCAGGAAGCAAGAAGTATGGTAGCTGGTAGATCTTCCCGAAGGAAAATATCCTATTGCTACCAGATGGTTGTACAGGAACAAGACTGATGATAGAGGGATAGTCATCACAAATAAAGCAAGACTAGTGGAACAGGGATACACTCAGGAAGAAGGAATCGACTACAACGAAGTGTTTGCTCCTATTGCCAGATTAGCAGCAATCAGAATCTTTCTTGCTATTCTGCATCCATGAAATTTACTGTTTATCAAATGGATGTAAAGTGTGCCTTCTTGTATGGAAAGATTGCTGAAGAAGTCTATGTGAGTCAACCACCTGGCTTTGAAGATCCAGATTTCCCTCACAGAGTTTACAAGCTTGACAAAGCTCTGTATCGTCTTCATCAAGCACCAGAAAGTGGTATGAGACTCTATCATCCTTTCTTCTTGAACATGGGTATGAAAGAAGAAAGATTGATCAGACTCTCTTCAGAAGAATAAGAGGAACATACATGTTGTTAGTCCAGATCTATGTGGATGACATTATATTTGCTCGACAAACAAGCAACTCTGCAAAGAATTTGAAGACCTTATGTATTCAAAGTTCCAAATCAGTGCTATGGGGGAGCTCACCTTCTTTCTAGGGGTGCAAGTCCAACAAATAGCAGATGGAATCTTCATCAACCAATCAAAATATATAGAAATGATGTTGAAGAAATTTCACTTTGCTGACCGTCAGTCTATCAGAACTCCTATAGATACTAAAGTGAAGATTGGACCTGACCCTGAAGGCAAATCAGTGGATCAAACTAACTATCAATCAATGATAGGTTCACTTATGTGTCTAACAGCCAGTAGGCCTGACATTATTTTGGTGTTTGTGTGTGTGCCAGATATCAAGCTGATCCAAAAGAATCACATGTGAAAGCAGTCAAGAGGATATTCAGATATCTAAAGGGCAAGCCAGCTCTTGGTTATGGTATCCAAAGGAAGGAGAATTTAATATCTATGCCTACACAGATAGTGATTATGGAGGATGCAACTTCAACAGAAAATCCACTTCTGGCGGTTGTCAATTTCTTGGTCCCACATTAGTATCCTGGCAATGCAAGAAGTAGACAATGTGTATGTGTCCACAGCAGAAGCTGAGTATATTGCTGCATCAGCATGTTGCTCTCAAGTTCTCTGGATTCAAAACCAGATGCTTGATTATGGTTTTAACTTCTTGCATACACCAATTTCTATTGACAACACAACTGTTGTCATTATGACTAATAATCCAGTTCAGCACTCAAAAACAAACATATTGAGATTAGATATCATTTTTGAGAGACTGTGCTGAAAAGGGTTTAATCAAATTGATTCAAGTACCAATTGAAAATCAATTAGCTGATTTGTTTACCAGGCATTTGAACCTAGTAGGTTTGAATTTTTGGTTAAGTCAATTGGCATGATTAACCTTAAGTAAAAAACTATGAAAAACATCAAAAACATTTAAAACATCAGAAAAACCACAAAAAATCAATTTTAAATGAAGACAAGTATTCTTTGGGAAATGATATATTACAGTTGTTATATCATTCACTGTGCTTAATTTCAAAATGTAAAAGACTGAAATGACTTACCAGATATGTTGGTAGGCTCAACTTGGAAGAAAAAAATACATGCAGTGATGGATTAAAGACATATTCAATTGTGAAACACTCATCACAAAGTATAGGTATGTATTGGATTATTTGAATGCATGTGTATGTAGTAGCCTAAACACACCAGGTAATGATACTTTATCAATCTCTTTCACCACATCTTGTTTCATCTTTGTTTTGCTGAGTACAGACCTGATGAAACTTGCACATACTGCAGATGTCATGATCCAAAAGATTCCCAATGTGAACACATCCAAAAATTGGATGAATCAACAAGTAATACATTCCAAGTGAATGAACAAAAGAATCCTATCTTAGATCACCTTCCAAAGTGAAGTGAAAAGAATCCCAATGTGGATCAACATGAAAAGGATCAAATTAAAAGAATCCCAATGAGGATAAGTGAAAATGAGATTTCATGACTTAAGTAACGTGGTAAGAAAAATTGTGAAAAAGTTCTATCTCTTCATTATTAATATTAATCAAAATAATATTCAAAAAGTTTTAAATCTTTAAAGTTTCTCTCCAAATGTGGACATAAACTTTAGGGGGAGTAATTTAAAATTTTTTAGTAAGTCTAAATTTTGTTTATTAACTTAATTTTGAAAAGCAAAACAAAAAAAAATTTAGTTGGTGTTGTTGCAATAAGTCATACAATTATATCTCAGCTTATGCAGATTCTTAGAAGCATGATAAGTCCAAGATCTATCAAAATTGGGAAACTGGTATTAATTGTGACATACAAGTCAATCCAAGCAAGAATTGACAACTTCAACAGCCTACTTCATAAGAAAAATCAATCAAGGACACCTCTTCATAAGATTAATAATCAATTCAATCACATTAACTTTTGATTAAGTTCAAAAGCTAATGCAGGTAAGTTTATTAGTTAATGCGGGTGAAGGTAACCCATGCATGTAACTAATGCGGGTAACAATATTTTTTTCAAGTGCAACTAATGCGGACAATGATTTTACTGTACCGCATTAGTGTGAAGTAACTGTGGAATTTACTCTACCGTATTTGATACAGTTAACAAATGCGTATGAACAGGTCTCTATCATATTTGCTACAGTGTTGTGTTGACTTGTCAACCGCATTTTATATAGTTGCACAAATGCTGATTGACTTTGTTCTATCGCATTTGCTACTATGTACAAATACGGATAGGATAAAACAAGCAACTCTACCGCATTTGTTACAGTTCTGAAGTGCAATGTTATTCTTCCGCATTTACTACAACACAAATGCGGACAGCCAAAGATTTCAAGTTTAACTTCCGCATTTGCAACAGTACACAAATGCGGATAGAATAAAAAATTAAGAAAGAAACTTCCGCATTTGCAATAGTAGTGGAATACGGACAGTCAGTCAAAAATTAACCTTCCGCATTTGCTACAGTCAACAAATGCGGATGACCAAAAGTAGCCAAATGCGAACACAGTCAAAAGTTTGTCTTCCGCATTTGCTACAGTTAACAAATGCGGATGACCAAAAGTCAAACAAGATAAACTTCAGCATTTGCTACAGTGGTGACTGTATCTGCTTTTAAACTTGTAAAATTTTTCAAATTGTATTATTTGACTATTTAAAGAAATTCAAACGGGTCATTTAATACTTTTCAAATTTGAGAGACTTTATAGTGAAACGAGCGCAAACATACAATTTACCATCTTCAATCATCATCATCATCATAAACATTCAAAGATTTAGTTGTGATTCTTCTCAAAACATTCTTGTCATTGATTCAGAACTACAGTTATTTCGAAGATAAGGTAAAATTTCAATAAAATTTTGAAACCAAGACCTGAGTTTCGGACTGTTACCTAAATCAAACAGTGAACGAGATAATAATGAAGAACACCAAAATCAAACTTATTAATGTGATGTAATACACATTTTCGACTTTAATAAACATACAAATTGATAGGAATTCAACTGATATTGAAAACCTTGATAATCATGTTTACTACGAAAAACAGAGCAAAATGAAAAAAAATGTGTAACAAATCAAAGTCACATAATCTATTAAATGGTTCAAACAATGAAACTGCGATTGATTAAATGACAAATTCACCATTTGCCATTACAGCAATTCAACATAAATAACAAGCATTCTTCCTTGTTAGTTTATAATTTAAAGTCAAAACTGATACCTAACACACATGCCTCTTATGCATATTACATGGCAAATCTTACATGGAGCAAGCTCAATAACGTCAACGGTTATTTAAACCCTGATGTCCCAGAAGCAGAAGGACTGAGAGACATAATAAGATTCATCAATACCACAAGGGTAGCATATGCCATCACAGTCAGACCAACTATCTATGAGAATCTCATAAGGTCTTTCTAGAACACAGCTGAGGTTGTTGATGTTGATGGCATTAGAACACTTACTAGGAGACTTAACAGTGAACACACATTAATCATCAGTGAAGAGTCAGTTAGAAGATGTCTAAGGTTTGGTGATGATGCAAAGACTCCTTTGGAACTGAGTGATGAAGACATAACCACTTTTTTTGCTGAAATTGGTTAGGAAGGAGGTTATGAAGCCAAGCAGATTGTTAAGGGATTGGTTGACTTACCATGGAGATTCATTATTCATATGTTTCAGCATTGCTTGTCAAAGAGAAAGACAGGATGGAATGAAATTCCAGTCCTCACATCATCAGCTATATGTGCTCTATGCACCAACAGGCCATTCAATATGTCTGCATATGTTTTCAATGGCCTTGTTTCAAACATTAGAGAAGGATTAAGATACAAGTTTCTGATGTATCCCAATTCATTCAATGTCTAATCAATGTATCATTTCCTGACATTGCAACTGAAGGACCAGTGCTTGACATTCCACACTATGATGCAAGATCATATAAGTATATAAAGAAGAGAGACCCTAGAAACTTTTATAGTGGGGCTCACACTCCTCTTCTGCCTTGGATGTTGCAACAGATAAATCAAGAAGCACAACCATCTCCATAATCACCACAACCTGTTGCTCAACCAACACCAATACCATCACCAATACGATCACTATAACCAGCAGCTCAACCATCATCAATACAATCACCACAACCTGCTACTCAACCATCACCAATACCATCAACACAATCACCACCACTTTCAACTCGACAACAAACACCACAACCATTACCACAACCAACACCACAAACAACCTCTCAACCTACACCTATATCACCTCATCATCACTCTCCAATATCACCACCACAACAATCACCTATATCCCCTTTTCAACCTGTGCCATCACAAGATTACCCTACTGATGTAGGAGGATCAACCAGTGCTTCCAAAGCTTCCAAATCATCTTCCAATGAGGAGGATCATCACACTCATATGCCTGCAAAAACAGTAACTTATGAGCCTTCTCCCTTAGAAAGTTTTACCGATTCAAATGTTAATAGATGTAACATCTTGTATTTTGCGTTAATCAAAAGTTAGCTTTGTTATAATCTTGTAAGGACCATTGTTGTCATTAATGTAACCATGAGGGTTATTCATGTTTGTTTCCTTTAGATCTTTATTTGAAAGTTAATATTTTAACTATTAGAATGATCATAACAATAATAATCATACTAATAATAACAATATTAACAAAATAATAAAACAATAATAATAATAATAATAATGATAATACTATTAATATCATTAATAATAATGATAACTAATAATAATAACAATATAATAATATTGTTATTAATAAACTGTTGAATTATTTAAAAATTAAACATGTATAAAACTTGGATTTAAAAATCTAGGGAGTTATAATGCAAATTTTAAAACTTCAAAAGAAACCTTTCAACATCAAATAACCAAAAGAAAACCACAGGGACTAAATGTGTAATTTTTAAATCCCAAACCCCCACCCCCATTTCCTTTCACGCAAATCCGGCCAAATTCCGGCCAACTCGCGGCGACTCTCCGGCGAGTCCCAAAGTCACTAAAAATGAATGTTTTAGAACTCAAAACCGACCCAAATCGATTCATTTGCATGTTTCGAACTTAAATGCATGGTTTAATTGGGTTAAATCATCGGTATTTACTTGAATCATCAAGTAACCAAAACCATTAAACACAAAGAATTGTTCGAACGGTTAAGGCTAATAATAATCGAATTAACTAGTCCTAATCGAACGTTTATCTGATAACTAAATCATTACAACTTCCAATTTCATCTGAAATATGTTCCAACATCGAATTCGATCTCTCCTTCATCGCGTTTCTGCAACTCCATTGAAACCCAATCTCCGAACAAATTAACTTAAATTGACAAGGGGCTTCGCATCTGGATCATCTTTCGAAGCTTCCCTCGAGTTTAATTTGATTATCATCGTCGTTTGGGTAGCAAACAAGTGATACGTGGTTGTGATCGGCTCGTGTACTCGTTCTCCATCAAAATCACACCAATTCGGGTAATTAGACACATCATCACACTCGGTTTCATATGGGCAATGAAAGCCCTAGGTTTAATTCCATTAACAACATCGATTGATGTTCAAATTTGATTCAAGAACAATCTAGGGTTCTTGATTTGGGGGAAATGCATCGCGGTTGTGATTATAAGTTTTTAAAACAGGTTTTCTAACGTGGCTGAGGCCATTGGTTCATTGGTTAAGACTTCTCCTCACATCCATAAGGTCCCGGGTTCGAACCCGAGCAGCCTCATCTATTTTTTAAAGGCTTCTTGGCCTTAAAATAGTTATGGAAAATTTATAATAATTATAAAAATGACTTTTACAAACTTCAAATATTTTTAAAATCATCTAACTAATTTCTGGAAATTTATTTCTTATAATATTATTATTACTTTTTAAACAAATGATATAATTAGTTCAATTTCTTATAAAATAGATTTTAAATATTGTTTAACATATTAAATCATCATTTGTTCAAATAATATATTTAGATTATTTCTTATAAGTTATACTTAAAATACTGTTTTAATTTACTAAATAGTTATTTGCTCAAATATTATATTTAATTATTTTTCTTATAAAATAGACATTGAATATCGTTATAACTCACTAAATCATTATTTGTTCAAATAACAAGTATATATTATTGTTTAAAATGAAAGTTATTTTAAAAGTTTGTTTAAACTACATTTAGACTTTGTTACAAATGGTTTCTTTTATTTCTTTGTATTAAAACGATTAAATAGTATATTGACTCAAAACATAATCAAAATTTACCATGTTAGTTGGATCTAATATTAACATCCCAAATTTCCACTTAAAACCCTAGTGCTCATTAAAACGTCAAACTTATTATAATTAAACTTTAACCTTCTAAATATATATATAATTTTAGGTGCATTGTGAAGAACTACATTGGATCACTGCTTATCACATTTCTTATTTACTCGTCATTCTATACTTATTTGATCAAGTGAGTATTTCTATACCCCTTTTTATATTTTTACACTTTTGGGGTGAAACATGTTACATTATAAACTTTGCACTTGTAAACACGTATGATGCTTGTAAACTTATGGAAATTTTACCTGTATGTTGTGGTTAGTTAGACTTTGTGGCTACCATGTAATGTCGAATATATGTACAATCATTAACTATTGCTAGCCTAGCGAAGTCATAGATCTATGGGCCAGACATATATACTTTTAAATGTTTGAGACTTGTAAAACTTTATCGAGGTTTGATTGTGCATTTTGTCTAACATCCCTAGTTTATTTTGTTCTCTAACTTACAACATGAGTTGCCATCTTTTATATACTTATGTATCGAAAACTATGGAAATCTCACCAACATTTTGTTGACCTTTTATTTTAACATGTTTCAGGAAATACTCAAGCTTGATCGCCATTTTTTCTAAAGTTGTTCACACCTAGGAATGGACCTAGTTAATTTAATGAATGAGTTTGTTTTTTTCTTATTATGTTTTCTTATTTGAGACTTATGCTTGTAATGTACCTTTCAAACTTATGAATATATATTTGGATTTAATAATAGCGTTATGTGGCTGTGAACGATCTTAACTCTCACTCCTCGACGTTTCCGCCGTCAAGGTTGGGGTGTCACAACAGACCAGATGAGAAGGATGGACTGATCACTGAATTGATGCAAAAGATTGAAAGAATGGAGAGAATTCTAAATAGAAGGGTAAGAATCATAGATGATAGAATTCTGGAACTAGATGAGAAGGAAGAGGAGCTGAAAGATCTTAAAGATCAACATAAGGCTGAATTGACTGAGAAAGATAAGGAAATTGAAGTTGTAAAGGATGCCTTTAATCACTCAAGAGAAGAAGTCAGTGGACATATTGACACTCTTGAAATTCAAACAATAGCAATGGAGGAACAAGAAAATATCATAGAAGAACAAGCTAATACCATCTCCAAACTTGAAAAAGAAATTGATAGCAAGAACAAAAGGATATCTGAGCTTGAAATGATGATTAAGATCCAAAGAAATGAAGTGGTTGACGATGATGAGAAAGAAGAACAAGAAAAGGTTGATGTTGATGACAACCGGTCAGTTGATGAAAATGAAAAACAAGAGGGTAATACAAGTCAAACAGAACATGGGGAACATAATTTAGAAATGGTGATTTATTCTGGAGAAACCTCTGCTAATCACACTAAAAAAGCTAAGTTTGAAGAACTTTTCAGCACACTAGACAACTTTAATTTTGAAGAATTCAGTATTGATAGTGATTTCTGGGACTTTGTAAACAACTTAAAAGCTGATTCTGGTCCAACTATGCTCATTCCAAAATCTCCAGAACCTTTGGAGAAAGAGCTGAAATGCAGATTGTTCCTGCAGTGTCTCTAACTGAAGAGCAAAAAGAAAGAATAAGAGAAATGGTTGAACAAGAAAGAGAGAAAGAAAAATAATTAGAAAAAGAAAAGCAAGAAATGAATGTGGATGAACAAGTACAAACAACACCCAAAAGAATGCCTTAAGTAATAGAAAAGATTGAAGCCTCAAGCCCTCATCTTCAAACTTACTCACGAAAAAGAAAATACTTAGCTGAAAAGGCTAAGGGTAAGAAACCAATAGTTGAAGAAGAACCAATCAAGAAACAAAAAGATGACCCCAGAAGTCTAGCAGCAATTGCTGATTTTTGGAAGAACATGAGCAGGCAGAAGCTCATTGAAGAAATTGGCTAGTGCAATTGATTTAGAAGAAGGTGAGATTGCTCGTGGATATGAAGCTGAAAAGGATGTTCTTATGGACAGTCCCATTAAAGCATAACAGAGTGGAAGACATGGTATCCAAAGCACAAACTGATGACTTGATGATTAAAGCCATGTTTCTGATCAATCAAGTTTATGATCCTGATGAGTGTTTGGAATGACTTATGAATGCATGAAGGAGGAGGAAGAGAAAGTAAAAAGGTTGCTTGATCCAACAATTGAAACTGAGTATGAAAAGGCAATCTTCAAAGATACTACTGTGCATAAAGGTTCTTCTATAAAGAAAACATCTGGGTATGATAGACCATTGCCAAGACAGACTCCTCTATCCAAGCTATCATCAATAAAAAGATCATCTCCAATTCATGAGCCACTATTTCCTGATCCTTACAGTATGATTGATAAGAAAATGAAGGATTACCTCACAAAACAAAGCTTCACCAAAAGAAAGTTGGCTAACCTAAAGACAAATTCTTTAAGAGCTGCTACTCTCAAGATGATAAATGAGAAGAAAGAAAATTAAAGAAGTTAGAAGAAGAGGTGCTTAACAAGAAACCAAGAGCAAGAGTGTCTGCACATGACATGTGAAAGGATCAGTATCTAGTTTGATCAATTAGATTAAGATTTGCAACGGAATAGCACAAGAATTAGACGAAATTTAAGCAAGAATAATATGAATATTCAATCAAACAGTAACGGTTATAGAGAGAGAGAGAGAGTTTTTTGCAAAGAGAATATTTTCATTCACGCACACGCTTCAGTTTTAGGAAATTAGGTCAACATTCCTTTTATAAAGGAATGTGACATCAACTGACATCACTTGATGGTGACAGCTAACTGATTTATACAAACAACTGAAAGTAAACTAAACTACCGAAGATGTCCACAACAACTGAGGACACCTTCACAAAAAGCTAAGTACAAGCTAACATTACAACTACTGAAGTTATAACATCTGAAGTGTAAGAACTTCAGATGTTTTACATAATATAAAACTACTGATTACAAACTACTGAAAAGTAAACCATCACAACTACTAAAGAGAACTACTTCAGCTGTTGTGACAACTTCTGAGAACTTGGTCTTCAGACTTTGCCTTCAGCAGTTGTCTTCAGACTTTTTCTTCAGCTGTTGTCTTTAGACTTTGTCTTTAGACTTTGTCTTCAGACTTTGTCTTCAGACTTTGTCTTCAGACTTTTTCTTCAGCAGTTGTCTTCAGCTGTTGTCTTCAGACTTTGTCTTCAGCTGTTGTCTTCAGACTTTGTCTTTAGCATTGTCTTCAGACTTTATCTTCAGACTTTGTCTTCAGACTTTGTCTTCAGACTTTGTCTTCAGACTTTGTCTTCAGACTTTGTCTTCAGACTTTGTCTTCAGACTTTGTCTTCAGACTTTGTCTTCAGCTGTTGTAGATCACTTTATTATTTTGATGTCTGTGGGACTTAAAGGTTTTTCTGATCTGGCTCATTGGTTCTTTTGGTCCAACAAACTCCCCCTGAACCAATGCAGCCAAAACCTTTAAGATTATTGAAGTCCCACTTATTGGCAGAAACATTTTCTGGATCAGCTCAGAAATCTTCAAATTAAGCTCAGGCCAGGGAAGAGGTTTCAGAAAGTTTGATTGGCAAAGGATGAATGGAAACTCTGTCCTGGGGAATTGGACAAAAAGCTGTTACTCCATCCATGAGACCTACTTCCCATGATGAGTCTGTAAGACTCTCTGACATAGGCCTTAAGGAATAAAATTGTTCTTCCATTGTGAGTTCTTCAGCTTCACTTTCAAAGAAGAACTCAGGCCCATAGTACTCTGATAAGTACTTAACATTCTTTCCATTCTTCAGCTCCACTGTAGTTTTTTCTCTGTATGCAAACTCATCAGGATGAGTGCCTTCAAGCAACTACTGGAGCTCATTTCTTCTTATTTCTTCAAGCTTCTTATAGATCAACCCCTTCTTTACCATTTTGTTTTCTAGTAAAGTTTGTGGAGTCATCTTAGACTTGTAAGCTCTCTTGATGTCATCAAGGATTTCCGAGGGTGACACTACAATGGCCGCATTATCACAGCATCTACAATCTTCTTTACTTGGCCATTGTATCTACTTGGAATCTTCTTTTTATGAATTATGTCACTTACTCTGGGGTCAAGCCATATTCTAACTCTCTCTTTTTGATATTGAAATGTGAATCTGAGAGCATACAACCTCTGAGCATGTTTCTTCATAGCTTGTATGGATGAAGACTTAGGAAATTCTTTATCAATCATCCTTAACAGCTGCTCATCATGTTGTTTGTGTTGTTCTTCTTCTTCAAGTTTGACTTTTACCATTTGCCTTTGGATGTCAGGTGTGATTGCTGTTGGTTGACTTCTGGGCTCAGGCATCTTTATTTTAAGAATAGCAGAGATTGGCAGACTATCATCCTCATTACCTTCTTCTTCTTCTTCCATCCTCAACACCCTTCTCTTCCTCTTGGGTGCATCATAGGTAGTGGTTTGAGTAGGTTTCTTGGGTAAAGGAATTGGTTTTGAGGGTTGTGAAGTTGGTTGTTTTGGTGTAGGAGATTATGTAGGCTGCTTAGCATCTTGGTTGTGAGTGAAGCTTTGGATAACTTTGCCATATCAGACCTTTTCCCAGTACCAGCTTCATCAAGAGCTTCTATGATCAACCCTTTGTTGAATACTTCAGAAGAACAGATCCTGGTGGTTATCTCCAAAATATCGTCTCTTGACCATGACTTCACTTCAATGATTGATCTTCCCAAATGCTTTGATATGAATCTTGTCATAGCTTCCAGCCTTTCCCTTTCTTTCTCACTCCAACTTGCCCATCTATGTTCAATCTCTTGAATCTCTAGCCTTCTGATTTCAGAGTCAAGTTTGGCTGTGTCAAAACCTTGTCTGAAGAGTTGATCAATGATCTTATCCATAGATCTGCTATGTTGCTCATCAGCTTCTTTGATCAGTTCTTCTAACTTTTTCTCACCTTCAGTCTGTTCAGAACTCTTCTTTCTCTTGTAGGTGATCATCTCCTTTTCTTTCTTCTCTTTTTCTTCTTCCTCTTCAACTCTCTTTCTTTTGTCTACTTTCACTGACTTAGACTCCCCCTTTTTGGTTGCATTGGGTTTAGGGGTTTGAATGTCAGAAAGTCTCTTAGAAACAATAATATAAACTAAGGCTTGAAGATTTGAGGAAAGCTTCTCATCAATGGCTTGATGCACAATGTTAGAGATGATGGAAGTGATGAGAGGTAAGGAGGATTGAAAGGCAGCAACCATTTGCTTAGAGGGGTTCTGTCCCTAAGAAATGGTGCCTGAATCTGAGGCTGATGGCAAAGTTGTTGGGAGTGGCTCAATGTTTGGGTGAGCTTCAGAAGAAACTGCCATCTGTGGGTGGATTTGGGCAGATGGACTTGATTCTTGTGACATTTTGGCAAGCAGTTCTTGTAGTCTGCATACCTCAGCCCCAAGAATGGTGTTGTGGGCTAGAACATCAAAGAAAAAGCCCAGTTCATCATCAGTCTTTGCTGAATCATCTGACCTCCTGATTAAATCAGGATGAACATGTGTTGAGTGTAGATCAGTATTCACATGTGCCCCTATTTCTTGGAACTGGGGACTTCCTACCTCAGGATGATGTCCTTCATTGGCAGTTGCCTCTGGTAAGGTCTTAGAGATGATACCACCTTCATCCTGTTCATGTGCTGAAACAGGAGAAGAGGTAGCCTCACCAGATGTTCGAATCTCCTCCTCTCGCAGGGAGATTAACTCTGTAATCCCTGTGTTGTGGGTTATCAGCCACATTATAATCCTCTCCCTCAACTGTTGAGGTTTTCCCAGTGGTAATAGGTTTTTGGGGAGGGTTAGAAGAATGTAGTTGAGTCAGCACTTGTGCAATCACCACAGTTGGGCTTGTAGGGCTGGCTTCAGTGGGAGATAAGTGTGAAGAAATTGCACCTGGGGTGAATGGTGCTCTTCAATGGTAATCTTCTCAAGTGAGAGAGATTCCAGTAATGTGGTTTCCTCATTTTTGGTTGCATTAGGATCCTGTTAAGAGGATACCTGAACGGGTTAAGCTGGTAGAGTCATGGAAACTACAGGGGGATTACTACCCGTAGTGACATCCTGCCTTTGTGTTGCAGGGGCATCATCAGGGGACTCAACTCCCTGAGTAGCCTTTTTGGTTTGTTTGGATTGTGGTTTGGGGTGGGACTTTGGATCTGTAGGATGAGACTGTGGGTTCCTTCTGCTTGGGTTTTAGTAGTTTGGCAGCCTCTTTAAGGTGTGGGTCAGAGTTGTGCCTGGAGTATACCTCGGCAAAACTACCACAGCAGGGACTCCAAGACCAACAGGGCCATCAGATTTTAATTGATGTATGATTATGGCCATAAGAAACCTTGGATATAATATCCATCTGTTAGCCACAAGTTTCATTGCCAGATCTTTTAGTTCCAAAAATATAATTTCAGAAAATTTTAAGCTTTGGCGTTCAAGGATAGAATACAATACCTGCTGCCACCTGGATGACATTTGATCCCATGAAGAGGATTTGGGGGCAAGGCAGACATTGATCATGTGGAAGATTAGGCGTTCAGCATCATGGAAGTGCTTCTTCAGAATAGTTGTAGCACTTAGGTCACCCTCATATCCATGGTTAATGAATGATAGATCAGTGGTGCCCTTCGGGTATTTGGTACAAAGGTGGCATCATTCAGATCTAGGGTTTGGCAAATGATAGCAGGAGTGAATACCACCTTTTTCTGGTTTACAAATGACTGGAGAGTGATCGCGACATCATTCTCACCGGTATGGACAGTGACATTTGTCCGGAATTGGCGAAGGGTATCGGGATAGATGGTTGGATTCAGAAGAAAAGCAGTTTGATACGGGGAATCAACCATCAGATCAATGGCAGCATCAAACTTAGTCCAAAAGGCTGATTTTGTGAAGTAGGCAACACAGTTGTGTCATGGTTTGATTTGCATGGTCGCCATTAATGGAAGATGAACGTTCGGAAAATGACTTATGAAAAGTTTGAAGTTAGGGTTAGGTATTTATAGGTTATGAAACGACTGAAAGAAAACAACTGAAAGTTTTGGTATTAGTCATCAGTTGTTAGAAAACCACTGAAGACATGGTTTTAACTTTCAGATGTTGTAAACAACTGAAGACTTTGTGTTAGTCATCAGTAGTTTGAAACTACTGAAGACTTGGTTTTGGCTTTAGTTGTTTTGAAATGAAACAGCAGTTGTTTGAAACAATTTAAGAGTAAAATTGCTCTTCAATTGTTGTCGTCAATTCACAAATCTCAGTTGTTTCATTTGACCTTAACACTTACTCAACAGATTATCTGATTTTCAAATGTTTCATTGGTCATCAGTACTTATCTGTTAGAACAGACATCAGTGGTTGTAACCACATCAGTACTTTTCAACAAATAAAGTACTTCAGTACTTTTAAGTAATTTAGTCTTCAGTAGTTAAGAAAACTACTAAAGATAAAATAACTTATCAGTACTTATTTTTGACAGCTGTATACTAATGCTCATCAATACTTGACAGCTGCAGCATACCAAGCCTTAGCACTAGATTTTGGAAAGTTGCACTGTCCAAAGGCTTAGTAAATATATCTGCAAGCTCATCGGTACTAGGAACAAACTTTGGATCAATCAGACCTTTTTCATAACAATCCTTGATAAAATGATATCTGATCTCAATATGTTTGGTCCTAGTATGTTGGACATGATTCTTAACAATACAAAGAGCTGAAGCACTATCCATCAGTAAAGGAGTCTTAGTCACTGTAATGTCATAATCCAGTAATTGATTCTGAAGCCAGAGTACCAAGATGTACAACTTGCAGGAGCAATGTACTCTGCTTCAGCAGTGGATGTAGCAACTGAAGTTTGTTTCTTACTCTGCCAAGAAACTAAACAATTGCCTAGAAATTGGCATCCACCATAGGTTGATTTTCTAGTTAATTTATACCATGCATAGTCACTATCAGAGAAAGCAACTAATTTGCAAGAGTGCCCAGTGGAATACCAAAGTCCTAGAGATTGAGTTCCTTGCAAATATCTAAAGATCCTTTTGACTGCATTCATATGGGATACTTTAGGTGCAGCCTGAAATCTAACACAGACACAAGTTGCAAACATAATGTCTGGTCTAGAAGCTATAAGGTACATCAAGGAACCAATCATACATTTGTAAAGAGTTTCATCAACTGCTTTACCTTTCTGATCAGCATCCAGTTGTGTGGTGCTGCATATGGGATTAGAACAGGACTTACAATTTTGTAAATCAAACTTTTTTAACAAATCCTTTGTATATTTTGACTGATGAATGAAAGTTCCATCAGCCATTTGTTTGATTTGCAAACCCAGAAAGAACTGTAATTCTCCCATGGCACTCATTTCAAACTTTTGTTGCATCAACTTAGTAATGGCATCACATAACTATGGATCAGAGGATGCAAAAATAATATCATCCACATAAATTTGAACAAGGAGCTTATGCGTGCCTACTTTCTTAATGAACGATTTTTTTTCTATGGAGCCTCTAGTGAAATTATTTTGAAAAAGAAAGTTAGACAGTGTTTCATAACAGGCTCTGGGAGCTTGTTTTAACCCATAAAGAGCCTTATTAAGCTTATACACCCAATCTGGATATTTATGATCTTCAAAACCTGGTGGTTGACACACATAAACTTCTTCTTTTATTTTACCATACAAGAATGCACTTTTGACATCCATTTGAAAAACTTAAGATTATGGAAAGCAGCATAAGCTAAGAACAATCTGATTGCCTCCAGTCTGGCTACAGGGGCAAAGGTTACATCATAATCAATACCTTCTTCTTGTGAAAACCCCTGTACAAGCAGTCTGGCCTTGTTCTTCACAATTTGACCTTTTTCATCAGTTTTATTCCTAAACACCCATTTAGTGCCTATTGCACACTTACCTTGGGGTAGAGGAACCAATTCCCACACTTGCTGCTTTTGAAACTGAAGAAGCTCAAGTTGCATGGCTTCAACCCATCCATTGTCTCTTAATGCAATATGATAGTTCTTTGGCTCTTGTTGACTGATGAAGAGAGCATAAAAGCAGAAATTGGACAATTGACTTCTAGTTGAAACACCAGCATTGATGTCACCAATGATCTGAGACATGGGGTGATTCTTCAGTTCTTGATACTCAATAAGATTTGTATAAGTGTTTGTAGGTAATTCAGCAGCAACAGATGTTGATTCAGACTCTTGAAACCTAGAATGAGATGGCAATTCAAATGAAGTAGGGGAATTAGAGATCTCATCAGCATTTGTTGTGGATGGAACTGCGGAAACTATAAGAACATCAAGGTTAGTAGACTCAGGCAGGTGATCACTAAACCTTGCATTTGTATCATCAGATGAATGACTAGTTGCAGGAGATGATAGATTCACAGAATCTGCAACAGCTGGAGGCTGATAAGGAACATATTGCAGTGTGTCCAAATCAAATAACTCCACAGGGTTTTGTGGGATTTTCTCCTTTGGAGATTCATTAAACTTTACATGCAAGGTTTCTTCAACTATCTTTGTTCTACAATTAAAAACTCTATATGCCTTGCAAGTAGATGAATACCCAACAAAATACCCTGCATCCACCTTTGATTCAAACTTCTGAAGTGGATCCTTTGTGCTAAGAATATAACAGGGACACCCAAATGCTCTAAAGAAGGAAATCAAAGGAGCCAAATGATGTAACACTTCATAAGGAGTCTTCATCGACCTCTGATTTACTAACACTCTATTTTGCACATAGCAAGCTGTGTTGATAGCTTCAGCCCAAAAGGTTAGTGGCAAACTAGAATCAGCCAACATTGACCTTGCGGCTTCAATAAGGGTCCTGTTCTTTCTCTCCACCACTCCATTTTGTTCAGGAGTTCTTGGAATGCTATACTGCCTCTTGATTCCTTAGAGAAATAGAATTCATCAAGTGTGTGGTTTCTAAATTCTGTGCCATTATCACTCTCACACACTTGACAGAAAGGGAGTACTGCTTTTCCACATGCAACACAATGTAGATGATGATTTGACCAGCCTCATCTTTTGAATGTAAGAAGAAGGTCCATACAAATCTGGAATAATCATCCACAGACAGTATTTTTTCTTTGCCATGCTCATCACTCTTACTGGACCAAAAAGATCCATATGCAGTAATTGCAAGCAGGCAGTGGACTTTGGTTCTTCTATTGGAGGGAATAATACTTTGTGTTGCTTTCCTTTTATACAAGCAGAGCAGTTGTCATCACATTTGAACTCCATTAATGGTAGACCTCTCACTAAACCATGATGGATAAGTGGTTCATGTTTTTAAGATTCACATGACCAAGCCTTTTGTGCCATAGTTCAGATTCCTGAGGAGAGGCCTTGGAGAACAGACATGGATGGCCTTTTAGATCAATTTTTTTTGATAAGTCTAAGGCATATACTCTTCCAATCCTGTTGGCCTTCAGGAGAGTATATTCATCCAATATCTTGTCAATCAATCTCAAAACATTGGAAGACAGAATCCAACAGTTTTGACTGGTGAAAAGTGCAACATGCCCTTTATCACACATTTGACTGACACTCAACAAGTTGTACTTGAGATTCTCCACATGGTTAACATCATCAAATCTTATCTCACCATTTGACACAAAGCCTTTTCTGATGATGTAACCCTTAACATCATTACCAAAAGATACAAATCCCTTCTTTCCTTGAGAGTAGTCATGAAGAAGAGAACTGGTCCCTGTCATATGCATAGATCCTCCACTGTCCACATACCAGATGCTTCTATGGCATGCTGAAGAACCCTGCATTTGTCACAACAAACTAGTTAGCTTTTGAGACCCAAACCATTTTGGTTTTGGGTCTGTTCTCATCAACAGATTTTATACTAACTGATTTGTCATGATTAACAGCCTCTGAAGGTGGAGATGGTGCTAAAAAGGATTCCTTTGATTTTGGCTTAGTTTTCCTTTTTAGTGGTTTAATCACAGGTACATCTATTTGGTTAACTCTCCCCAACAGATGTTGAACCATCATAACAAGTTGTGTCTCATTGGTTGTTAAAGCCTTTAGTTCAGCAGACACATCTATACTTGTTTTTGATTGGTTCCTGTGACTCACCATGTCCTCCTTTTTGTAAGACACAGACTTAGTTTGGTGTTTTGATATTCGATGAGGAATACTTTCAGCTATTTTATGATAAACCCCTTCCTTCTTTTTAGATTTTGTAATAACTTTGGGTTATCAGTTTGAGATGTTTGTGGCACAAACTTGGTTTCAAATTCATTCTTCATTTTATTAATTTTCTTTTAATGATTTTATCATTGTGAATTTTGAACCCTTTCTGTTGTTCAACTGCTGAAGAAGATGAAACTACTGAAGGTGTGTTCTTCAGTACTTTCTTCCTCTCAGTACTTATGTTAAGTACTGAAGGATTTGTAACAACTGAAGACTGTTCTTCAGAAGTTTTCTATCAGTACTTTTGGATTTCCTCATAGACTCTTCAGCAGTTGTCAAACCATGTTTGTTTTCATTTGGTTTGAAATGTTCTTCAGGAGCTGTTACTTGCTCTTCAGTACTTTGAATACTTTGTGAGACAACACCAAAAGTGCTCAGCTTTTCTTTGATCATGTATTTATCAGCAGTGAGACCATCAGTAGGTGATTAGTTGAGGTACTATTACTGACTTCATCCTCTGATTTTGCATTATCACTTGAGGATGAGACACATGATGATGTGGTTTGAGAATTGCTTTCACCTTCAGATTTTACTTTTGTCTTGGGAGTAAAATCTGTACGAGGTACAGTGTGATTATACCCAATCCCAAACTTCACATTTGAAGTTGTTTGCTTACTAAGAAGCATTTCAAACCCCTTGCAGGATGTTACCCAGCGTTCACACTCTACTTGAGTAGCTGCAAGTGTTTCTTTGAGATTCTTATGATTCTCTAAAATGACCTCTACCTTTGCCTTTTCATCAGTGATTTGGCATTTTAATTTGTAAATCTCATTAACTTTTTCCTTTAAAACAGACTCAAACTCAGCTTTTCTTTTGGAAATCACTTTCTCCAGGTCAAGATTTTGATTAATTAAAGCTACATTTGCTTCTCTAATTGAGACAAAAGCAGCTATGCATGTCTTAGAACACAACTTGGCCTTAGCCTCAGAAGATACCTGTGGTACCTATGATGATGAAGCATTTGAGCATGAACCATCAGTAGACTCCAGGGCCATAAGAGCAAGATTTCCAAAAGGATTTTCACCACCATGATGACCAGCACCAAAAAACACTTGTTCAGAATAATCAGAAAGATCATCTGGTAAGCTAATCCAGTCAATAACTCCAGGTGTGAAAAAGCTTTGATGTGATTAAGATTGAGATTGTTGATTGATTGAGATGGTTGAGGCTCAGGTAGGGCATGTGGTTGTGGAGCTATGGGTACTGGAACCTGATTGGACTGAGGCATGTAAAAACAGGGATAAGGATATGGCATTTGATCTTGAGAGACAAAATATGCAGGAGATGATTGAATTTGTGAATGATGACAGAGAATGGTAGAATGTTGCCCTTTGTTTTGTGAGCTATTGCATGGAAAGTTCACAAAGGGTGCAGAAGAATTAGATCCAGATGATCTACACTCTCTTGCAAAATGTCCAAGTCTATGGCACTTGTGACACCTCAACTTGCTCTTGTCAAAACCAACTTTGGTTTTTCCAGAGAGACCAGGAAATTTTCTACCTGTCCTTTTGTAAAATTTTTGAGATCTGATATTGATTAATACCATTTGGCTCAAAATATCCATCTCTTCCAGATCATCATCAGCAATTCCTTTCAAATCATCCATCAAAAAGCACAAATTATCACTGCTACACCCTGAATTACTATCAACCCAACAAAAGCAGGATCTCCACTGTTTGAAGAGAAATCTATATGCTCATCATAAGAACGTTCTGATGCAGCATATTCTAACTCATGACCGACCAAAGCAGTATTCCCTAGTACAAAATCATCAGCGAGCTTCCCAGATGAAGCCAGTTTCCTTTTCTGTTCTATCTCTCTTTCAAATGTTAACAGTTTCCAATGAAGTTGGGTGAGAGATAGATTGTCCAGATTTGCACTGGAGCGTAGGACAATAGTATATGTGTCCCATCTCTCAGGCAGAGATCTGAGGAATCTTTTGTTCATCTGACTGTTTGTATATTCATGTTTAACCATTTTTAGCTCAGATATCAAACAGGAAAATCGCTCAAACTGTTGAGTCAGTGACTCACTCTTTGTATGAGAGAATGTCTCATATTGCTAGGCAAGGATCTCTCTATTGTTTGCCAAGACCTCATCTGTTCCTCCAAATTGTTCTTTCAGGGCAACCCAGAGGTCATGAGCAGTTTCATGATGCATAAGTCCAGAATAGATTTCATTTGGTAGTGCCATGGCCAAAATTCCATGGGCTTTAGCATCAATTTCAAACAGTTTCAGATCTTCATCTGAGTATTGCTCTTTCTTCTTCGGAACCATCTCATTGGTTTCTGGATTACTCATCATAGGCTTATATGGTCCATGAACCATAGATTTCCAACAACCTGAACTATTGACAGACAGGTGATGGAGCATTCGGCGTTGCCATATGTTATACTCACTCCTAACAAGCATCGGAGGCTTTGTTGAGGAGCCAGTATTGTGAGGATCATTGATTGATGTAGCCATTTTCACCAATTCAAACAGGTTCAATGAGATTTTAACAGATCTAGCTCAAAAACTCAACAACACATTTTAAACATGACAAATCTCAAATTAATTCACCGGAAGCAACAGAAAATCAAACTCTATAACCAATTCTTGCAAATTTGCTAATTAGATCAAACTTAGATATCAAAAGAGCAGTTTCAATAATCAATTGTTAAAACGATCAATGATTAACCAGCTCTGATACCATTTGAAAGCATCGGTATCTAGTTTGATCAATTAGATTAAGATTTGCAGCGGAATAACACAAGAATTAGATGAAATTTAAGCAAGAATAATATGAATATTCAATCAAACAGTAACGGTTATATAGAGAGAGAGTTTTCTGCAAAGAGAATATTTTCATTCATGCACACGCTTCAGTTTTAGGAAATTAGGTCAACATTCCTTTTATAAAGGAATGTGACATCAGCTGACGTCACTTGATAGTGACAGCTAATGATTTATACAAACAACTGAAAGTAAACTAAACTACTGAAGATGTCCATAACAACTGAGGACACCTTCACAAAAAGCTAAGTACAAGCTAACCTTACAACTACTGAAGTTATAACATCTGAAGTGTCAGAACTTCAGATGTTTTACATAATATAAAACTACTGATTACAAACGACTGAAAAGTAAACCATCACAACTACTAAAGAGAACTACTCAGCTGTTGTGACAACTTCTGAGAACTTGGTGTTCAGACTTTGCCTTCAGCAGTTGTCTTCAGACTTTGTCTTCAAACTTTGTCTTCAGCTGTTGTCTTCAGACTTTGTCTTCAAACTTTTTCTTCAGACTTTGTCTTCAGCAGTTGTCTTCAGCTGTTGTCTTCAGACTTTGTCTTCACCTGTTGTCTTCAGACTTTGTCTCAGCAGTTGTCTTCAAACTTGTCTTCAGCTGTTGTAGATCACTTCAGTTGTTTTGATGTCTGTGGGACTTAAAGGTTTTCTGATCTAGCTCATTGGTTCTTTGGTCGAACAACATGAGTCTTACTCACAAAGATCAAGATTATCTTGCACCTGTCATTCATAGATATTTAGAGTGGTTTGCTGAACCCTCTCAACTGAAGCTTCAAGAAGGGTTGACCACTGCTGAGATGATCAGAGGAATATCTACTCCAAAAGGCAAAACAGATCAAAAAATTATTTCCTGGAAGTATGATAGTGCATGGAACATGTTTATGGTCAAAAGGATCTCTGGCTTAGTGCAATTCTTTACTGAGTACTCTGCTTTGGTAAATGCACTGAGATTCATGACTTGAAAAAACTGGCCAACCTAGAGCTTATCAACCACAATGCCATGTACAAAGGCTATGAATTTGAAGGAATACTCAAAATGTTCAAAAGGACAAACAAGTTCAACACTTTGAAAGCTACATGCCTGATGAAAGAAAACATTCAACAATCCACTAGAAAAGAGACAAACAAAACTAGCTGAAGAAGTTGTCCCTAAACTTAAAGTCAAACCTACTGAAGCCTTGAAAAGAAAAATGGTAGCTGGTACACATTCCTCAATTACAATTTCAAATGTGTTTTATGATGAGAAGACATATGATTTAGTGATTGAGAGGAAATGGGGAGGAAAAAAGGGTGCCGAGATTAGATTATTCAATGGTTATGAAGTGACATTACTAGATCAATCATACATTCAATACATCTATACAAGACACTTTAGAGAGATATCAAACAAACTGGGTGAAGAAGATCTACATTTCATTCTGAAATGTATCAAACTACTGAAGATGGCCTATGATCATATCAGTGCAAAAAGAGAGAAAAGAATTAAGAAGAAGACACCTCTCCAATTGGGCAACATTGTCAAGCTTGAAGTTGATGTAGATGGTTCCCTATTGATTCACAGAGATGGACTTTCAACAGTTTCTCTTTGGGAACCTATTTCTTTGAAGAAGCTACCACTTGAAGCAATCCATAATATGAGCAGAATGAAGATTCATGTACTAAGCAAGGATAAAATGTATGAGGCTTAAGATTTTGTAAACATGATCAAAGCAATTCTGGATCCAAGACAAGTTGCACCTTTTGTATCATCAAAAGACCCAACTGAATCATCACAACATCAATCACCTCCCAAACGTTAAGGAAAACTAGGCTGTATAATCCTTAGGGGGAGTATTGTTGCACCCTGAAAGGATCATACGTGCCAAATCAATGGGTGAATTGATGATTGCTCAGCTGGAATCCCACAAGTCCAAGAGGAAATGCGGATGAAGATCTGCAAGGAAAATAACAAGTGTTATCTTACGCATTAGTTAATGCGGAAGACATAACTCTGATGCGGACAAGTGTTTACTCTTCTGCATTGACTAATGCGGAAGACATAATACTAATGATGAAGAACAAGTTACTCTTCCGCATTGACAAATGCGGAAGAACAAATGAAGAATGCGGACAAGACTTTGCTCATCCGCATTGACAAATGCGGATGACCGACCAAATGCGCATAAGTATTTGTTCATCCGCATTAACCAATGTGGATGACCAACTTATTAATGCAGATGATCAAGTGAAGATGCTGATCAAGATTATCTCATCCGCATTCGTCAATGCGGATGAACAAGCAGAGATGCGGATCAAGACTTAGACTAGTTTATGATGTAATAGGTAAGGGGTAGTTTAGTCATTTTGTAAAGGCATCTTGTCTGCCTATAAATAGAATAGTTGACCTCGTACTGAGGTGACGGCTGATAGATAGAGAATTTTTGTTGTAATCATTCTCTGTAATTTATCAACTTTCATATATCAATACAAACAGCATTTATGAGTATATTTCTTGCTTTAAATGTTCTTTGATTGTTTGTTTCCGCCACTCAATCATTGACTTGATTATCATATTCGATTCACAGTAAGAATATCACTCTTACTCAACCCGAGTCAATCACTATCCTAACACATGTTAGTATTCCAATCTAGAAGCACGTAGAACATAGAGCACATGCACAAAATCCCAATTTTACATGATACTTTTACCTGATGGCACATAGCTACTTGGATTGGCATCCTTTATTCGGTCCCATTTTTAGTTTAAGTTTAGGTTTTGAAAATAGTTTGCCCAATTCTCTTAAACTTTGGCTCTGATACCAACTTGTAAGGCCCCGTTCCCGGGAAGCCTCACAGTTGGTTAATCATAGCATACAATCAGTTGATAACAAAACATTGCAACTGAAATAATTAGACATTCGTTTAAAACTTAGAAACCATGTTGTACTCATACATTTTCCCATTAATTAAAAACAAAACATATTACTTGTTCTTAAATTACAATAAAGATTCATAGGCAGGAATGCCATCCATAGTTCCCCAAGTAGCTCCGTGCTGCCATCCTCAGCATCAGCACTTACCTGCCAACTATTATGCATAATAGTCAGCTTTGCTGAGTGAGCTCTAGTCTATGCCAACTATTATGCATAATAGTCAGCTTTGCTGAGTGAGTTCTAGTCTTAGGTAAATAAGAAAATATAACTTTATCCTTCATATAAGGACCACACATACATAATACATAACATTTTCATCATAATAAGCATGTTCATTATCTTTCATTCTTTCATATCTTTCGCTTCATCATAAATGAGATTGCACAAAGCAAGAGGTCCATGTTGATCGACAACGAATGTCGATCCCTGTCGGTACACATTTTTCATGGTAGCTAACCCCGACAGTTGATCCACACTGCAAGGTACATAGCCCGCTCATGAATGCGGACCAATCATCATACATCAGACTCACCTAAGTTAAGTCTATCATAGTGCTTGCAAGACTTTACATCATCAAATGAGCCCGGGGGTAACATTCATTAAGTTCAACTTCTCATTATTGGCGTCTTTCACTTTAATATATAATACTTAACTAAGAAGTACAAAGCATCGCAAGTAGAAGCCATCACAAAACATAACCGACCCTCCGCGGGAGGGTGGGCGTTCAGGGGCGGCAGCCCCTGACAGGGGGTCCTAGGGACGGCAGCCCCTAGTGGGGTCCAAGGGGCAACACCCCTGGCTGGGGCCGGGCTGCCAGGTCAGTGCGAAAAATTTTTATTTTTAAACATTTATATAACACATTTCCTTATAGAAAAATCTATCTTTCAGTTAAAACCTCATAAAATATCCATCATTTAAAACGTATATTAGCATGCGTAATAACCCAAAACATGGAAAACTTATAAATAAGGGGATCTAGAACTCACCTGGTTACCGAGACCAACTTCTAAACTAAGCTTACAAGGTTAGGATCTCACTACATATCCTGTAGATGAGTTGACACTTAAAGGGGTTAATTTCTCCATTAATTCGCTGCTAATTTCGCTGCAAGATCAGCAATTTCGCAGCTAGATTTGCCAACAGTTTCGCTGCTAGTTTCACCAGCAGTTTCGCTACTAGTTTCGCTGGCATCTTTGCGGCGGTTTCGCTGGCATCTTCGCTGCCAGTTTCGCTGCTAGTTTCACCCAAATTTCTTTGGAAAACCATGTCTGCGAAACTACCTGCGAAAGTATAATTTGGCAGGAAGTCCTCATAGTTTTGCTGATTGAATATGCAAATTCGCCGGATGCATGTACAGTTTCGCAGATCGCATAAAAATTACGAACCAACCCATTTTTAATCTAAAATCATAAATTTTTACGTCCAATCTCTTAGTTTATCATCCATGTGGCTAAATCTAAGCTTTATACATGTTTTCATACGTAAAAATGTGACCCTTATGCGATTCATTGCAACTTTTCAAAACCCAAAACCCTAGAATCCGGGTTTGATCTATAGAAGGGTTTAGAGGTCGATTCTTACCTGGATTTGTTGCTCCTTTCTTGAGGTTTGATGCTCCAACACCCAGATCTTCAATCCCTTGACCTTTGAAGCTCCAAATCTTGAGTTTCCTTCACTTTCTCTCTCTACTTTCTCTCTATACGAATTTTGGGAGCTAGGGTTGCAAATGATGGAGATGGAGGTTGCTTTGGGTGTGTTAAGGGGCTAATTATGGGCCTTAATCACTTAGGCTCTTCCCCATAAACCCAATTTAGCCCATAACCTTCTCCTTGTTTTATAAATACCCATTAATTAAGCCCACTATCCTTAATGACTCATTTTGACTTTTCGGGGTGTTACAATTTCTTATTGTTCATCCGCATTTCATATTGTTCATCCGCATTTCATATTGTTCTTCTGCATTTCTTCTAGTCTTCCACATTTGTTAATGCGGTAGAACAAAACAGTTTTTTCCAGCAGACTCTTCATCCGCATGATGAACACCTAGGCAAATTCTAAAACTTAGGCGCATGAGCCCTATTTGGGCGCATGAGCAGCCTCATTCGCACCTAAACATCATATTTCAGTCCTCAAACATCACCTATCATGTTCTAAGCTTAAATCTTACATTCTAAGCAATAGAAACACAACCATAACAACCTAAAACATAAACATAGCCCAAATCAAACCCCACCCACAACATACACACATACATACATATGGGTATAAAGCCCAACTTTATAAAAATATTCATACATGCATTTCCAGCCCCAAAATAGTTAAAAACATCTAAAAGGGGGTTCGAGAACTCACCTTTGAAGCTCTTTGGGTAAGACTTCTTCAAACCCATTTGCAATTTGAGCTCAAACACCTAAAACCCACCAAACACACACAACAAGCACACACAACACACATTAGAACACAACCGAGGATGTAACCGGTTAAGAACATCTTAAACACACGAATTCTTACCTTGAATTTGATTTTTTCAGCTCTTGTTCTTCAAAATCTGAGAGAATCTACTCTCCTTCACTTTCTCCCTCTACAAAATCCGAATGTTGAGTATGAAGAGAGAGTAATGGGCGGCCATGCCACCTTTTACACCTACTTTTTAAAACATTTTGTCCTTTTGACACTTTTAACCTCTCAACTTATGTTAAATAGCTTTTCTTTTTTTTTCTTCACTTAATTTCTTCCTTTGAGTCTTCTATAAAAACAATCGGGTGTTCCAAACTTTATAAAATGATTTTAAATAATTTTAAAGTCATTTAAATAAGTATTCAATTAATTATCTTTATCAATTTTAAATAATTAATTATTAATTTGATTATTTATTTTCACATATTATACTTAATCTTTATTAAATTAAATATTATAAATTAAATTATTGAAACATTTATGGTCATTCTCAATCTTAATTGCTTTACTCTATCTTTATTGAACCAAAACACAATCGATTGCACTATTTTATTTTATTTGACTTAATTATTAAAACCCCTAATTTCAATGGAAACCCTAATTCATATTTAGTCATTAATCATATACTTATTCTAACTCTAAGACATCAACCCTTAGGTTAAATCATGAAGAAAACGTTGGAGTAATCGTATCTTCTTATTGTTATCTTAAGTGCACTTTATAGGATATGAGTTTTCTATGTGAGTTCTCCATGCCTCATTTTTACTTTATTTCACACCTTTTAGGGTGAAACATTTTAACCTTATAAACTTGCACTTGTAAACATCTTGATACTTGTAAATGCACATGCAATTCATCTTTACATGTTGTCATGGTTATTGATGTTATTGTGAGTGTTATATAAGATACATTATATATTGACGATCATTAACTATTGCTAGCCTGGCGACATCATAGATCTATGGGCCTCACAAGCCTATTTGGTGCTAAAGCCCATCTTCTACCGACTCTGGATGACGTATGACTTGTTCATCATGGGAACCAAGTACACTTAGCTAATTATTATATACTTGTAATCTTAATCTTGGTCAAGGTTTGATTATAGCTATATGTGTTCTATAAACTTGCATAATTCATAACCATTGACATGAATTGCTACTTGTAAATCTTTTGATATATTTACGTATATTTAACCCTTGGAAACTCACCAACTTTCATAGTTGACCCCTTTAATATTTTTAACATGTTTCAGGATTGCTACTTGAGGAATTCTTCTTGCTCATATAGGAATTGGACTTAGTTTAATTAAATATCTTATGTTGTTGTTTAATTCTTTGTTGTATTGTAGTGACTTATTTGTCTAGTTTATTCATGAAAAATGGAATTTAATATTATTTTAACTTATTAAATTCCATGAGCTATGAACAATCATTTCACATTCGTCCGATGATTCCACCGTTGGTTGGGGTGTAATAGTTCCAGCTCCTACTTTTGCATCATCAGCACTTTGTTTACTTCCATCATTTAAAGTTCCTTCAGTTTCAACTAGAGGTCTAGCTTGATCTTGATTTTTGGCTTCAGCTAATGGATCTTCTGAAGGAGATGGTAACATGCTAGGATCAGCCTCAGTTGAAACACTTTGATTTTGAGATGGTTGTCTGACAGAATCAGCTTGCAGTGGAACATCTTCATTCAGTTGCTTAGTAGAAGTTAGAGGAACCATTGGAAAGTCATCCCTTCTTTCTACTACCGAAGAAGCTTCTACTGAATGTAGGTTTCCTGCATCAGACAAGTGAAATTGATTAAAAGATTTTCTAAATGAGTTAATATCAAACAACCAGTCAAGACCATTTTTTAATTTGGGAAATGAATGTTCCTTGAACTGAAAATTTGTCGATTCATCAATAATGTTTAATCTAGGATTAAACACTCTATAAGCATTTGAAATAGAAGAGTAACCTACAAAGAATCTTTCATGAAACTTAGATGAAAACTTTCCCAAATGGTCTCGGGTGTTTATTGAGACAGGATTACCAAATGACTTGAAAAAAACAATAAATGGTTTTCTATGAAAAATAAGTTCATAAGGAATCTTGTTGTTTTCTTTTACAATCAAATTTCTATTTTGTACAAAGCACAATGTATTGACTGCTTCTGTTTTGAAGGTAATTGGCAGTTTAGCATTGACTAGCATGGTTCATGTTGCTTTAATTATTGTTCTATTTTGCCTTTCAGCTACCTTATTTTGTTAAGGAGTTCTAGTAGCACTAAATTGATGAGCAATTCCTTTGGTTGTACTAAATGAACTTATATCTTCATTTTTAAATTTTGTCCCATTATCACTTCTAATTGTTTTGACTTTATCATCAAGTTGATTTTCAATTTTAGTGATAAAATCATTTATAAGTTGGGACGCTTAGTTTTTATGAAGTAAGAAGAACACCCACGTAAATCTAGAAAAGTCATCAATGATCACCAAACAATATTGTTTCTTTCCAATACTCATAACATGAGTTGGTCAAAACAGATCCATATAAAGTAACTTTAATGGAGAACTGTTTTGTTCACCAGTTTTAGCCTCTGGGAAGACTTATGTTGTTTTCCTTTGAGACACGATGGACAGTGATCGATAAAGTGAAATTCATTTTGGGTTAAGCCAATGACATGGTTTCCCTTGATCAATCTGTTCATGTTTTTGAAAATGGTGTGTCCTAAATGTTTGTGCCAAAGATGACTCATCAAAAGAGGCTTTTGACAGAAGACACATTTCCTCTTTTGGTAAAGCAAATTAAGGTTAAGACGTAGGTGTTATTCTTCCTCCGGGTCTTTAAGAGACCCATTCTTCAGGAATTTGGAATCCAAGTTTCAGAATGTAGCAACGAGTGTTAGTAAAGTGAGTTGAATATCTCTTGTCACTGATCTGAGACACGCTGAGTAGATTGAAATTTAGTTTTTCACAGTAGTTCACTCTATTAAAGCTCAACAACCTATTTGTCATAAATCCTTCACAAGTAATTCTGCCACCTTGTGAATCTCCACCAAATGCTATAATAGTTCCTTGAATATGCTTGAAATCATGAAGGAGGGAACGATCTCCAGTCATGTATCGGGAGCACCCGCTATCCACATACCATAGGCTATTGGACCTGTATGGATGACCCTGCAAGCACATAAAGAACTAATTAGAATGTGGAACCCAAGCCATGATGTTCTTGGGTTTCCTGTTCCTATCCATGATAGTAACTTCTTGGCACTTTCCTCTAAATTGTGGCCTGGAGGATGGAGTTTTCGTTGATTTCTAATGATATCTTGTCTGTTTCATCTCATCAATTTTAGCTGAAGAATCAGAAGAATATTAAAACCTTTAATCTCTATGTCATTTCAGAAACCGGATGCATTTTTTATATCAAACCTCAATTTTGATTTATGTAAATCATGATTTTGTCTGAAGTTGTGATTTATGTTTCTTTGATTTTTCTTTAATTCATTCAGATTATCTAAATCATCATCAGAACTAGAAGTTCTGGATAGTTTATTATGAAAATGATTTCTGATTTTGGGTTTCATTGATGAGATTGGTGAGATGGGTTTGTTCTAGGGAATTTTCAACCCTTTTTGCTTGAAGAAACAATTAGATGTTGTGATTGGTGATATCACAGATAGAACAATAATTATTAAAATAACAATTTTTGGTGGAACAATTGTTCATGTCACAGATTGAGCAGTATTGATTGAAAAAGTACTAACCTGTTTTGTGATTAGACATCCCACATACTTCACAGTACCTATGTTTGTCTTCTTAGCTTGATCTTGATGCCTTAGTAGGTTTACCAATCCTCAACTAAGCATCATTCTTTGATTTTGATGAGGAAGCAATATCAGCCTTGTTTGTAATTTGTTTCACAACACTGTTGTTTTTCATTCTTTTGGACTGACGTTGTTCCCACAATCATTTTTTGTCCTCCTTTTCTTGTTGGCTTATATGATATTTATTAAAGATGTCAAAACCAACTCCTTGCTTAAATTTATTAATGGTGAGTCTGTTTTGCTTCGAGTCTTTTGGATCTAAGGGGGTTTCTCTTTGTTTCTCAATGAAACATTGACTAATTTGCTTGAATTGTTAGGAGATGTGATCTCACTATCACATATGCTTTCAGTAGTTGGTTTCACAGAAACATTTGTTTCCTTCTTATCTTTGGAAATTGTAGGAATGAATTTCACAAATGACACTATTGATTTGATTGGGCTTTATGGTTTAATGATAGTTACATATTTGTCTTAGCACTCTTTGATTTTGGTTGGATGACTTAGTTTGATTTTCTCCTTATTTGTTTTAATATAAACACTTGGTTTGTTTGAGGATTTGTTATTTCAGTTGCTACTAATTTAGGTTCAATAGTCTTAGGTTCATTTTGATCAGAAAGAATGATTGACTCAGGCATAACAGTGTAATTGTCATTATATGGTGGGGGACATGAGTTATATCCAATCCTAGTCATATCCTTTGGATCTTTTTGTGAATCAAGCATCTCTTGCAGTTTTGCTAAAGTCAGTTGAAACTTTTTAAGTTTCATTTCAGTAACTGATTGCTCAACTTTAGATTGAGCTAACTTTTCAGTTCACTTTTCATTCTCAGCTGCAAGAGTGTACTTTTCTCCATGTAGTTTTTCTATGTTAGAAAAGAGAGATTTGATTTTTATTTCAAAACTTTTGATTTCTCTTTAAAGCATCTCAGATTTTACTTTTTCTTCATTAATCTTAGCAGCTAATTTGTGATTTTGCTCACGGTATTCCTGTAATTCAACATGCATTTGTCACTACAAAAATTAGATTTTACCTCAGATGGCATTGGAGTTGGGCCATCATTGATGTGAGCCATGAGAACATTATTTTGAAATTGAGGCTTCACTTCCTCAGCATACAGGCTCCAATCACATACTCCATCTTGTCTAATGACAAGAGCATTTGAAATAGGTTGGCTGCTTCCATGAGCTTTGTTGGTTAGTTGTGGCTAACTTTGGTATGGTTGTTGATGTTTTTGTTGATGATGATACTGGTTGTTGGATTGGAAGCTTGAGCTTGGTTGGGATGATGATTGACCTTGAGAATTCCTTTGGAAACTGTTGTTTCTCTTGGAGCATTATATTCTCTTGAGAATGGCTAGTCATACCACAGTTGAAGCATTTAACTTTGGATTTTTCATATCCAAGTTTAGTATTCTCATTCAGGATAAGCTTTCTTCCTTTTCTGAGAAACCTTTTGGCTCTCATTGCTATCATAGCCATTTGCAACTACAAATCCATTTATTCTACATCATCCGGATCTATATCTTCTAAGTCTTCTTGGATCAAATGAGCAGAAGTGAGTCTTCCTCTTAAGTAAGCTTCAGAGCTTACAACAAGGCATTGTAAGTAGCCTTTTGCTCTTTAGATCTCTGGTCTTCAAGCATACTTGTAGGAGTGGTAGTTACCCAGTTGGATGAGATGAGGTTGATGGCTTGTTTGTTGATGGTGCAGCAATGAATCCTATTAATTTTACTTGATCTCTTGATGATAGAAACTCATTATCTTCAGTGATGAATGCATTTTCCAAAGAATGAGTGTCTGATGGAAATTTATATGCTTCAATGACTTAAGGTCCACCAAGGTTTATGCTCCTTTCATCAAGTTCAAGAGCTTTAATTTTGGCAACCATTATATCCAAGGTGGTGCTCTCCAGATCAAGAGTGTTTTTCAGCATGGTCATATTTTGTTTCTAACTTTCTGGCATAGTATGTAACATCTTCTTGTTCAGCTCCTTAACTTTGTATGTAACCCCCATAATCTCAAGATTATTAACCAGCTGCACAAATCTATGTAGTTGCTTAGAGATTGACTCCTCTTTGGAATGATGGAAGGTTTCATACTAATTCACCAACTTGTTTTTGTTAATTTATGCTACTTCACTGCTGTCTTCACACATAATCAGCGGTGCATCCCACACAGCTTTTGTTGTTCCATACTTCTCTAGTCTCTTAAGCACATCCATTTTCAAGGCCTGAGGGAGAATGGAATATGCCTTAAGATCAATCTTTATCTTCTTGTAATCATCATCATCAAGAGTGAAATCTTCAATAGGAATTCTTGATGTTTTATACAAGGCAGCTTGATCAGCCAAAAGTGTCACAGGGATGTGAGGTCCTTTGCATATGGATATCCAATAATCCGGATCTATACCTATAATATAATTCATAAACTTGATTTTCCATTATTTAAACTCAGATTTTTGTTTTAGCATAGGAGGTTTAGGAGTGTGACCAAGTTCAGAAAATATATGAGAACCATTTTAATAAGTTTGTTTTTTTAATTATTGGAATATTACTTAGATTTATTGTTAAGTCCAAATAGTCCAAAAACACTCTTATATGAACAAATCCAATAACTATTAACTAATTTTTGTTGAATCTTCTTCAGTAATCCTTCTATTGATTTAATGTGTTAATATTTGAGGCTAATGATGTTTTTGTTCTGATTTTATGGTTGAGCAAGTTGTTCACAGATTTGTTCTTGAGAATGGTTTCGAGTGAACAGTGACTGTCAAGGTTTTTTAGTAGAGTTTCAGAATGTATACTGTTTAGAGGTGGTAGAACCTCTTAAGAGTAACTCAATCACCAAATCAATCGATTTCAGTTCAAATCTGAGTAGATCTGAAGATGAACCGAGATATAACGCTCTGATACCAATTGACTGGGTGTAAGAATGATATTCTCATCTGATATGAATCAAGTAGGACTGAATATGATGATTGAGTCGATGATTATATGGCAGAATGATACAAATACAAAACATTGAATGTAAAAAGTACTCATAAATTCTCTTTGTAGTATTGAGGTGAAGTGGTTACAATGAATGCTATTGTTTAACATTAAATAATAACAATACACTTTCTAAACATAAGACTAAACAAAATATTCCGGTTGTCTAATGTCTGTTAACAGTCAACTCACATACAATGATTTCTATTCTATTTATAGGTTGACAAGATGTTTTTTACAAAAAAACTAAATTACCCCTATACTATAATCTGGTATAAGTACAAAAAGTCTTTATTAGTATTTGTCTTTGTTCATCCACATTAACTAATGCAGATGAGATGATCTTTTACAGGACCGTTTAAGGGTACTAGCTAAATATAAAGAAATGTTTAAAAACTTATTATACTATCAAAATAGTTTATAAAAGTAACAGAAATAAAAATAAAAAACAAGCTTAAAACATAAGGGTGGGATTGTCTCTTAGGCTACGACTAGTGACCTATTATATACGTACTAGTAACTTTACCCGCGCGTTGCAGCGGGGTTTAACAATTTTTGTTTTAAACTCAATATAAAAGTGTTGAAAGTGAAATTTGAAGGCATAAAGTTGAAGGTGTGGAGCAAGCGGAAATAGCAGAACAAGCAAAATCGAATTTGTTTCTTCTATAAGTTTACAGTGATTGCAATGACCCTTTAATAACTACACACAATATAAACATAACACCTATAAATATTTACATTTTAACACCTAGATACAAAACGTTCAGCAATTTTAAAAGATATTTAGAGAATCGAATAAATGTAAATTAACAAAAGGACTTGCTTCTCTAGTTGCGAATATGGGACACCCATTTGTTAATTAACAACATGCTTACAAAATCATGCTCAAATTCCTTATATGAAATCACCAGATTGATACAAAATATCATAATTTACAAATAGTTTTATGAAAATACTTGAACATATGGATAGATGTAATTTGATTTGAGACTAACCAATAAAGATACACGTTATAAATAGTTGTATTTATGCCAATTATCACTTCAATTTATATATAAGAACACAGTTCCTAGAACATGTTTGCTATGAGCCTATGACCAAATTAGCCCTTCTATATTAATAGTTGGATGCAACCCATTAAAACATTATTTGTTTTCCATCCTTTACAATCAATTTAAAAATAAATATAAAAGTGTATCCTTATTGCAATTCATGTCTAATGATTCAATATGAAATGTGAGGATAAAGATTATGTTTAAACCAAGGATTTGGTTCGGGCCTTGACAGCTAATCCAGATAGTGGATGAAACACAGGTAGGTACTCCTTTGTAGAATGTTACTGTTAGAAAGAAATTTAAAATTTATCAATGGTAAAGTTTTAATGATAGTATGAGCTTGTATGATGACTAAAGTATTTTCCAGCTAGAGGTGTAGTAGTAATTTCTTGCAGAGATATGATCCTCTTTCAGTTTTCTATATTAATTCTAATCATGGGAGAGGAAACTAAAGAATAAAGAAGTAATATTTGAGAAATAAATAGGATGATAAACATACACATATTTTTACTTAATGGTCCTAGTTTATTGTCCACACCATATATATCATTAACTTGTTGAGTCGCAACTCCACCAATCATTTCCCTCCATATTTTCTATTAAACAAAACAACAATCCACATGTCATAACTTAAAACATCCTAGTCAAGCCTGACCCCACCTAAACACAAGCTAGCTAGTTTATTTTTAACCTACTTTACTTGAAGGTTATCCAAATAACCCAAAAATGCTCCCACCGAAATGCCAATCAAATAGTAACAGACCAGATTAACAATTGCAATATTACCCGACATTCCTGCTTTGACCACCACCTGTGAGTCACCACAACATTTATATGTTCATAATTCTTTATATATGACGGGTTGGGTAACGTCTCAAAATGGCTTCACGTAGTAAAATAACGTCTCAAAAAATTTTGTTAAATTTTAAGTGTCATAAAACATGACATGACATATACATATACCTCTTCATAATTAGTCTGATAAGAAATCAAAACATGACATATACAAATAACTCTTCAAACTTAATTCGATAAGAAATCAAATTTAATCTTAAAACTTCACAGAAACTAACACAATCAAACAATTAAAAGATCATTCACTCTAATGTGACCATCAAATTCCATTATACGTGGTAAAATAGACGGTCCAAATCTGATTGGTCAGGTCGGTATGAGTTTGTGGTAAAACAAGTCATTTTAAAAAAAAATTTATTTTGAATTGGGTCGAACGGATCAATTTATAAAATACAAATTTTGCATTTTTATGATGGTTGAGGTGCAAAAAGCTTCAAACGGGATACAAATGATAAAAGTAACATCTACGTACCATAAAATCCTTCACAAACAACGCGCACTTGCAAATGATGTTCATCGCATAGGTACTTCACCTCCTTTTTCTCTTCTATAATCTTCAATGCAAGTCCTACACCTAACAACTTTCTCAAACTTAGCATTAGAAATTCCAAATTAACACACCCAGTTAGTCGAGAACAATAGACTACTTACAAACAACAAAGGTGACAATAGCAAGCAAAACACAATCTGTTGGTGTGCATCACCTTTTTTTACAAGTATAGCACCACAAGGTGACCCCTAATTCACATATATGGCTGATAAATTTCTTCACTTCACATACATGCCTAATCAACTTCTTCATTATGCAGATCTCAAACTGTATGCTCTTTATCTTTCAAGAATTGGTCAATAACGTCTAAATAACAAACACTAAAGCAATTATTGTATACAACCGTCTCCTTTGAAACTGAGAAACGTTGGGATAAAATGGAGTTAATAGGCGTTAATGAATACCTCTTGCTACTCCAAATCAACAACAATATTATGTGGCAGCGTCGTCATTTCCATCAAATAAACACCATCAGACCATTGTTCCCCTCCAGAAGCATATTTTCTTTTATGTTCTGGTTTAGAATGCATCATTTATAGAAGAAGTTGTTAATTTGGTGACAAATAGAGTACCTCAAAAGCAAAAAATACTCCTCAACATTTCATGGTGAAATGACCTTTTTGTCCAAACTTATGTATTATATAGTAGTAGTAGGTAGTAGATAAATTAGATACTTTGATAAACAATATTTGGCGCCTATTGGTTGGCATGTCACGAGGTAAATCAGGTTGGACCCTAAGTTTTTCTTAATCCTTTTTTGTGATTTTCAGAAAGTATCATGAAAATTGTCAAGGATTTTATTTCCATGAAATGTTTGGATAAAAATATATGTTTATTTTTTTCATTCATTAACCAAATGTTAATTTTTTAACACTTGCGAAATTACACCGATAAATTCTTAGGTAAAAGTATATTGTGTAAATTTAAAGTTTGAGTCAAATTTAATGAATGTTGTAAGAATAGCAACGTCTTCATTGTTGATGCTTGAGTATATAAGAACAATAGATAGTAAACAAATGTGAGATGGAAAGACTAAATAAGTAAAGTATTTAGTTTTAAGTTTGGTTCAATTTACTATAAGTGAGAAGCCCCTCATGTGTAACTAATAAATCGCACATGGATCTTTCAAAGCACCCTTTATTATAATTTGAAAACTAAATCCAAATACAAATGATAATAATAAATAAAAACTTGGGTAAAGTAGCCGGTTTTCCCATTGGGTAGATGTTTTTCGTTCATCTATGTTAGAAACCGAATACAATACAATATGTGATAGCATAAGATTGGTATGTAGTTATTAAAATTTTTAGTATTTGTTAAACATGTTTTTCAAAATTTGATGTTTATGTATTTGTTGAACCTGCTCAACATTAACAAAACTTGATATAAACTGTATCAAAACGTAAAAATAAAAAAAGTATGCCACACAATATATTAAACTGTATTATATTTGACGCATGCACAAATCACATTTAAATAAAAAATTATATTGAAAAGTATAAAAAACAAGCTTAAAATAGAGGGGTAGGGTTTTCTTTCAGACTACAACTAGTGATCTATTACGCACGTATAAATTCTAAACTTTGATACACAATATCAGACTACTATAGGTTGGCATGTCACGAGGTAAAAAAAGGTTGGACCGTGTGTTTTTTTGACTTTTTTTTATTTCTGGAAAATATCTTGTTCTTAAAGTATGGTCAAGGGTTTAAACCAAAGGTGGTGATTGTCTCAGCTTAAATTGTCATACATTTTCAACTCACCCCGAATTTGATCACTAGGGAATTGCTATTGTAAAAAATATATGTTTATTTTTTTCATTACTTGTGCAAGTTTTAACTTTTAAACACTTGTAAATTGCATTTATAAATTCTTGGGTAAAAAAATCTTGTGTAAATGCAATATTTGAGTCAAATTTAATGAATATTGTAAGACTAACAACGTGTTCATTGTTGTTGATGCTCGAGTATAAACGAACAATAGATGGTATGTAAATGTTATATGGGTTGATATTCGTCTTTCATCTATGTTAGAAATCCAATATGATATCCAACAACATAAAGTTGGTATGTAATTATTAGAAGTTATTAGTATTTGTTAAAAAAAGGTTTTAAAAATATGTTGTTTATGTATTTGTTAAAGTTGTTCTAACTTAAACATAATTTGATATAAACTTCATATCAAAACATAAAAAATAAAAAGTATGCTATGCGATATATAAAAATATATTATACTTGATGCATGACAATCGCTTTTGAGTGAAATTATATTGTAACGCAAATACAAAATACGCAAATTAAAAAATATGTTTATAACTTCTAAGACTACAGCGAAATAGTTAAAAACTAATTATACTATTAGAATATTACATAAAAGTAAAAGAAATTAAAAATAAAAACAATGGGGTTGTCTCTTAACTACAACTAGCGACCTATTACACGCGTAGAAATTATATATTTTGATAAACATATTTGGTTGCTATTGGTCGGCATGCCACAAGGTAAAAAAGATTGGATCATGAGTTTTTTTTACTATTTTATTTCCTAAAAGTATTTGTTCTTAAAGTTTGGTTAAGGGTTTAAACAAAAGGGGGTGATTGCCTAAATACTAAGTGTGCCATTCATTTTCAACTCACCCCAAGTTTGATTACCGGTGAATATTTTTGCTATAAATATGTGTTTAATATTCTAATTAGTTACACAAGTGTTAACTTTTTAACACTTATGAAATTACTTATAAATTCTTAGGTTTAAAAAACTTGGTGTAAATGCAATATATGAGTCAAATTTAATGAATGTTGTAAGAATGACGTCTTCATGGTTGGTGTTCATGTATACAAGAACAGATGATAAAGAAATGTGAGATGGAGAGATTAAGATGCAGTTTGTTTTTCAAAGGTAAAATGTCTGCAGTCTTCGGATCATAATGGTACACATCTATAGAAAAATAGATGGATCAAACATTTGTAGTATGCAAGAAGAAGTGTCTATACTTTAACATCTGAAGACTACTAAAATAAACCGGTGGTGGTGTACAACGGTGGTGGTGTACAACGGTAGTGGTGATGGTGGTGGTGGTGGATTGTGGGTGGTGGTGGTGGTGGATTGTGGGTGGTGGTGGTGGTGGATTGTGGGTATGGTGGTGGTTGCTGGTGGGTGGTGGACGGTTGACGGTGGTGGTGTTGGATGGTGGTCGTAGACAGTGGGTGGGTGGTGTTTAAAACTCTATAGACCTTAAAAGTGATTTAGACAAATTTGTACCAAGAAGAACTCACGCATACGTTTTTTAATAAAACATATTCAAAAAAACAAATGTCTGCATACTGTACGAGGATCGGTTTTTGTCACTAAACACTTATTTTTTCTCTCAAACTCACTTTATCAGACTTGGGCTTTGATAATGCAGAATCCCTTCTGAGAGTTGATAATAATATACTAAGTAACTAAGAACACAAGAAGATAATTTTCAATGTACTTGTATATATTACTTCTCAACTCAAAGTATTACAAGACTCTTACAAGCATATTACATGAGTTACAATGAGAAACTATATATACTACTACCTACAGTCGGATATACTTTGATACCAACTAAAAACCAATGACTAAAGCAAATACTACATTACTAAAGGTAAGGTATCTTAGATAAAGTATTATCTAAGAAGGTAGTCATAATATGTCTATGACTTACCTTTTGTCACCAACTAAAGTTGATAACTGTACTAACTGATAAACAATTAACAGTTGAATAAAGTATGATCAACTACATGGGCCTGGGAAAGCACCATATAGAATCTTAGAGATTTGCAGCAGAATATCAAAAGGACCATACTTATGTCCACTGGTTCATAATAGGTTCTTCCAAAAGTTAATTAGCTTTCGAAGAACAAGTTCTTTACGAAGCCACTTGCACTTCAAAAAAGACTACTTATTTCGAGGCTTGAGGCTTTCTTCAGGTCTTCATACTTCGGAAGTTATTGTCTTGATATCTTCCAAGTGGTGAGCTTCGGAAGAAGGAAGGCTTTGTCTTTAGAAGTTGGAGTTTTCCTTCGGAAGCTTCTTGAGACATAAGCTTGAGCTTTTGAGCATTTGCCTTCAGAAGAACTTCATTTGCCTTCAGAAGTGTTTGGTTTTGGTGCACCAGCCTTTCTTGATCCAACAAACTCCCCCTAGGCTGATGCTACCAAAACCACACTTGGTTTTGCTGCTCAAAACTTTAAGCACCAGTGAAAGATGTTTATCTATTTCTTTGTTTTTCCTAGATGTGGTGCTGAGAAGTTTGTACAAATCATTCGTAGACAGGAGATCCAGTCTGTCACTTTGAATGTATGCACCCTTTATTGTGGTCCTCTAAAAAGAGTTAGTTGACAGGAGTTATACTCATACTCCCATCTAACTATAGACTCAAGTTCAGGACCATCAACCATTTTAAGAAAAGCTTTGCCTTTGGTTGCTCATCCTTCCCTTTCATCTTTCTCTCTCTGTTACAACTCTTCTTCAATCCTAGCAGTTAGCTCGGCCAGATTAAGACTGCTCAGATGATTTTTGATATGAACAGCAACATCAGAGTTGGAGGGGTTGGAGAATGGCTTTTCTGCTAACTCAACAATATTGAACCTGCTTAAGTGTAGCAAAGTTGAGGTATTAAGCCTGTTCATCTCACCATTCTCTCTCTCAACAACAAAGTTATGAGAAGAGTCCTCAACCTCCACTGGATTATCTTTTTCCTTTGCACAAGGGGCTGACTTGGTACTTTGTCCCCTTTCTTTGTATCTAGTAAAGTCACCAGCCTTCTTCTTAGTTTCTTCTCTTCTTCATTAGTGAATCAGAGTTGAGGCCAAGGAGATTAATGGCTTGGTCCAATGTTCCTCTAGGCAGATCAAGGAATTATTCTCTAGTGAGGGAACATGAGTAGGCATCAACATAGATTAGCTTGACTAACTCCTCCTCACAAAATATGTTGCTCAAAGTTGTACATTTGTTGAGCTTCCTTTTGATCTCCTTGAATTCTTCTAAGGAGAGATGTTTGGAAGGCTGAGAGGATGGCTTGGGTGATTATTAGGTAGGTAGTGGTGCTTGGGTTCTGGGAAGTGTTTTGGGTTGGTGTCAGGTTGTTGAGTAGTTATGGTGAGGAAGAGGGTAAGGAAGATGGTGTGCGCTCAGAGTGGATGGTTTAGAGGTTGGCTCATTTTGATAAGAAAGTGGAAAGGGGTTGGTTCAGGTTGAGGTTGGAGTTGAGGTGTAGGTCTGGAAATCATCCCATGTCCCTTTCTATACATCTCTTTCCTTCTTCTTGAGCAAATGTCAGCCATGATGTCACTAGCATGTTGCTGCAGGGTCTTCTCGGACATAGGACCCACTTGTCTGGCAGAGAAGCCATGAGCCCTTAGATGGTATTTCATCCAGGCTTTGTTACCTAGCTTCTTGATAGCAACAAGTCCAGCTTCTTCCTCCTTTTCCTTCTCTCTCAGTTTTTCCTCGACAACCTTCTTTCTCTCTTTCTCCATTTGATCTTGCTCTCTCTTGAAAAGCCATAAGATCATGTCATTGTTGTGAAGAGTTAATTCCTCAAGAGAGAATCCCTTAGAGCTTAGGAAAGTTATCCATTTTCTCCTTAGCTGCTGGTTAGCCTCTTCTTTCTTTCTCTCCCTTTCTTCCTCTAAGGCCAACCTTGCTGCTTCTTTTTCTTGCTCAATCCACAACAGGGTTGCCTTTTCTAACTTAATCAGCTCCTCTAACAGTAGCAGGAGCACATCTTTATTAACAACTCCAAGAATGACTAGCCTACCAATGATCTATACTTTCCTTTTGTTGTTGATGGCCTACTAGTTGACTACAGCTGTTTTACTACTTGCAGCTAGCACTTCCCAGTTGGGAGTATACCTTTCCTTTTTAGCTTCTTTAACCTTTCTTCCTCTTGAAGCTCTTCCGCGGTCATCTTCCTCTTCCCTTTGGTATCTTTGGAAGTTCTAGACTTTGGAGATTCTCGAGTTGAGGTTTCAGGTTGGGAGGTGGAGATTGGAGCACGTGTTAATGATATTTTTTGAGTGAGGGGTCAATTGAGAAAATCCTCATTGTTCACCGTAGATGCTAGTTCAAGAATTATATCTGTGATAACCAAATCCTCGGATAAAGAGAATAACCCTTCCATAGCTTCCATTTCAGCTTCGGAAGATTGGAATGGTTCTTCCAAGGCTTTGACTTCAGCTTCAGAAGTTTGTGGGATTGCACTTTCTGTCCCAATTATTTTAGTAGATGGGCCATTAGTCCCCATTTCTCCTTCAAAGTCAATCTCATGTTCAATGTTGACCATAGGTTGACCAACTTCTTGGATAGTGGTAGAAGGTGCATTCAACTGTTGAAGCTCTTCAGCTCCAAAGTATGTCATAACAACATCAGGGCTTAAGAACGAAGAAAGAAGAAAGAAAGAAATTTCAGAGAGAAAATTTTGGGTTTAGGTTTGGAGGAAGAGCAGATGATAGAAGAGGGGAACCGTTGGGTTCATATGAGAGAGAGGGATTTTAGATAAAGTTTAATGAAAGAGGATAAACTTGAAATCCGGATGTCGGTCCCACCTCTGAAAAAGTAGTTTACTTTTTGCTCAAAAAGTAGTTTTCTTGGAAATCAACAAGCTTCCGAAGGTAAATTATCTTCGGAAGTTTTAATGAAAAAGCTTCCGAAGCTAAAATGACTTCGGAAGAATTTCCTGAGAGTATTTGATGATTTTGCTTCGGAAGGAAAAATTAAGACTTGAATGCTTTGTATAGAGATCAACAAAGCTTTCGAGAGTTAATTATTGCTTCGGAAGGAAAAGGTCCTTGAAAATAAGTAAGTGTCTAAGATAACTATTTAAGGTTCGGAAGATAAAATTGAAATTTCTTCCTAAGGTAAATTTCTTAGACAGTTAAATATTTTGAAGGTGTGATTTTCTTCCGAAGTTAAAATGTATAACTTCCGAAGTATAAAATCATCAATTAATCTAAGGAAAGTTCTTTCAATCCAAGAGAAAAACATGAGCTTATGAAGATGATAGACTAAACACTTAGAACACACATGTTTTAAGAATAATAAGAATTAGTTTTAAGAAAAATTTACTCAAGGTTGATCATCCCAATAGCTGATATTAATATTTAAATCTTTGTTCATCAAAAGCCTTTGTAAACAAATCAGCATATTGTTCATCTGTGTGAACCTTGACTAGTTTAATTAATCATTTTTCATAATTATCTCTTATTAGATGATACCTGATATTGATGTGCTTTGTCCTTGAGTGCCGCACAGGGTTCTCTGTAATTGAGATAGCACTGTTGTTGTCTATGTGGATTGGAGTCTCCTTGAAATTTACCCATAGTCTAGCATTTGATTCTGAATCCAAAGCACCTGAGGACAGCAGCTAGCGGCAGCAATGTATTCAGCTTCAGTAGTTGATGCAGAGACACAGGATTGTTTCTTGCATTGCCATGAGACAACCCTTCCACCAAGAAATTGACATCCCCCAGATGTAGACTTTGCAGTCATATTGCACCACCATAATCACTATTTGTATAAGCATACAGATTGAAGTCAGAATTCTTCGGATACCATAGACCAAGTGTTGATGCACCTTTTAGGTATCTTAGAATCCTTTTGACAGTGATAAGATGAGACATCTTAGGGTTGGCTTGATATCTTGCACAGATGCATGTAGCAAACATGATATCAGGCCTACTAGCAGTAAGATACATAAGAGACCCAATCATAGCCCTGTATAAGTGTTCATCTACACACTCCCCTTCAAGATCAGGACCAAGGGAGTGATTTCTGGCTATGGGTGTCTTAGCAATCTTACAGTCAGTCATATTGAACCTTTTGAGTATGTCTTGAACATACTTTGACTGACTTATGAAGATGCCATCTTCAACTTGCTTCATTTGAATTCCGAGAAAGAAATTGAATTCCCCCATGGCACTCATTTCAAATCTATCTTTCATCAGCTTCTCAAAGTCTTTGCAGAGCTTTGGATTAGTTGAACCAAAGATGATGTCATCCACATATACTTGAACTAGCAATATGTCTTTTCCTTGTCCTTTGATGAAGAGAGTTCCATCTATAGTACCTCTCCTGTATCCATGTTTACAGAGATACTCAGATAGTGTCTCATACCACTTCCTGGGTGCCTGATGGAGCCCATAGAGAGCTTTGTCAAGCTTGCAAACATAATCAGGATGATCAGGATCTACAAAACCAAGTGGCTGTTTGACATAAACCTCTTCATCTATCACTCCATAAAGAAGGCACATTTCACATCAAGTTGAAAGACCTTGAGTTCTTGGATGCAGCAAATGCCAGGAATATCCTAACAGCTTCTAATCTTGCCACTGGAGCAAAGACATCAGTGTAGTCGATCCCTTCTTCTTGTGTGTATCCTTGAACAACCAGTCTAGCTTTGTTTTTGATGATAAGCCTCTATCATCCTTCTTGTTCCTAAACACCCATTTGGTTCCTATTGTAGTCTTCCCAGAAGGAAGAGGACAAAGGTTCCAAACTTTCTGTCTTTTGAATTGAAGCAGCTCTTGTTGCATAGCTTCAACCCAACTTCAATCCTTTAGAGCCTCCTCAACTTTCTTTGGCACTATCTAGGATAAAAAGCAAGAGTGAAGACAAACATTTGCTTCATGGGTTTGTCCTCTTGTCTTTATCCCGGAGACAACATTTCCAATGATGTTTGTGGTAGGATGAGACTTGTGGATCCTAAGCTGAGGAATCACAGCAAGTTGTTGAGAAAGATCTAAATTTGAAAAATTTAGATCTGGCATAGATGTTTCTCCCACCACATCAGCACATTTTTCAAGTGAAACTTGATCCAAGCAGTGTGACATCATTGATGTTCTCATCTATGGTGTGGTTAGTGACATCAAGAAATCCTGGTCACTGTCACCATCATCATTGTTGTCTTCCACAGTTGAGGTGTTCTTATCTAGTTGTAGAGCCTCTGAGCTGGAATATAAAGGCATACCAGATGTATCAGCTGAATTTGTCATTGTTGTGTTGATAGAAACCTCATTTGCAGAAGTAGTTCCAACTGGAGCTGAAGATGTATGACTTGAAGGTCTTCCTAGCTCAAATCTTGGGTCAGGATCACCTGTATTTAAATTTTCTGCAGATCCTGAAACCTCTCACAAGATTTATTAAAACAGTTGGTAACTAAATCGAGATCAAATAGCCAATCTGGACCAGAACCAGCAACACATGGTGTGTGTTCATTGAAGGTCACATTGGCTGACTCCTCAACTATTCTAGTTCTAAGATTGTACACTCTATAAGCCTTAGCTTGGGAAGAGTATCCAATAAAGTGTCCATCATCTGATTTCTCAGCAAACTTGGCCATTTGATCTTTGGTATTCAGATGGTGCAAGGACATCCAAATGACCTGAGAAAACCAATGAAAGGTTTTCTCTTGTGCCAAAGTTCATAAGGAGTCTTCCCATGAGTCTTAACTACTAAAACTCTGTTCTGCACATAGCAGGCAGTGTTGACTGCCTCTGCCCAGAAGGTGATGGGCAGTTTAGAGTCAGACAGCATGGTTCCTGCAGCTTCAATCAGTGTCTGTTTCTCCTCTCAGCAACACCATTTTGCTGAGGAGTCCTGGGAGCACTAAATTGTCTTTCAATACCCTTATCATCATAAAATGTATCAAGGGTTTGATTCTTGAATTCTGTTCCTTGATCACATCTTATGATTTTGACCTTGTGATCAGACTGATTCTCAATCTTTAAGATGAAATTCTTTAGAATCTCAAAAGTCTCATCCTTAGTTCTAAGGAAAAAGACCCAAGTGAATCTTGTAAAATCATCTGTGATCACTAGACAGTATGAGGTCCTTCCTAAACTCATTACACTGGTGGGGCAAAGAGATCCATATGTAACAAGTGTAGGGGTGTAGTGATGGAGTTCATTTCCTTAGGCTTATGAGATACCTTATGTTGCTTCCCTTTCAGGCATGCAACACAGTGATCATCACTTGTAAACTCTTTCTTTGGCATTCCAGTTACCAAATCATGCTTAATCAACTTATTCATGTTCTTAAAGTTTACATGGCACATTCTTTTGTGCCATAGAAAAGATTCATCACTATTGGCTTTATATAGAAAGCATGAAACTTCTCCGGAGGGAGAGGTTTCTTGCAAGTCCATCTTGTACATGTTTCCTTTCCTGGGGGCTCTAAGCAGGATATGCTCATGAGGAATGACCACACGAGGCTTAAGAACAATGCACTCATGCTCAGTAAAGAGCATGTTATGACTCTGATCACAAAATTGAGATACACTCAGAAGATTGTATCCATGCTCTTTAACAAAGTTTACCTTTTCAATGCTGAGCTTACCATTTGTGACCTTGCCCCTTCCTGAAATGGAACCACCATCATCTCCTCCAAAGGCAACAGGTCCTCCATCAATCCTTTCAAAGTTTTGGAGTAGTGACCTATTACCAGTCATGTGCCTGGAGCAGCCACTGTCTATGATCCAAACATTTTTGTTTGTCTTCAGCTGTCCCTGTACAAAAAAGAATGATTAGTTACATCTGGAAACCCAATCCTTGCTTGTCTTGGGCTTATTTACAGAAGGTAATTCAACAGTGATAGATCCTATGGTTGTACCAAGAGGATCTTGAGCTGTTATAGATGGAGAAATCTCAGTCACTTGGTCTTTCTTAGACATCCACACCACCTTTGGAGTCTTGGACTTGACCTTCAAAACTTCGGAAGCTTGTGGAACTTCGGAAGTTTTGATGACTGATACTTCGGAAGATTCTGCAGACACTGCAGCAGATTTCAGTGCTTCGGAAGAATTCCTTTCTTCCGAGATCAATATTTCTTCCGAAGGTAATTTTCCATTTCCCTTCTTTTTAGATTTGAGACTTCCAAAGGAAACTGGTTTTCCTTCTGAAGCCTGAATCTTCTTGGAACTCTTTGAAGCCTTTGTTTTGGCCATGTGGACAGTACCTTTAGGATTGAAGGGACAATCCTTTGCAATGTGAGTAGTGCTGTCACACATAACACAATTATTCTTCTTCTTCACAAGAGCCTTTTCATGAGAATAAGACTATTTTTTGGTCACATCCCTTCTCCACCTTCATCTTTACAGATGCTGAGACAGTCTTCTTGGGCTGAGGACTGTGCTTGGAGTTTGATGATCCAGGTTGTGCAGCAGTGGTACACAGCAAATCAGTCTTCTTCTTGCTACTGAGATGAGTTGAACAAGAACCAGAACTCTTAGCAGAAGATTTTTGGTTGATGTCTTCAGTCCCTACCACTTTAAACCCTGCAGAAATAAAAACTTGTTTCTACTTAGAGTCAAAAACAGCCTTGATCTCCTGAGCCTTCCTTCCCTTTCTTTTGCTCTTTCTGATCAAGTTCTTTCTCATGGACTTGGTCATCACAGTCTTCACTTTCTCCTCAGAAGGATAATGGCCCTTCTTGGAATCCTCCTCTTCACTCTTAGTAGAAGGATTCTTCACTATCTCTTCTTCATCCTCCTCACTCATAGGATCTATGAGAGGAAGCTCATCTTCACAAGTTCCACACCTAGGGGGTCTCACACACAAGTTTGTGTGTGGAGGAGCTATCTCATTTGATCCCAGTCCCTGTCTGTTTTGATAGCACACTTTGTTGTGCAGGGATGAGAATATCATGTTCTTAAAGGTCTCTTCTTCAAGAACATCTTTTCTGCCCTGGCTTTGCTGATCACAAGCTCAGCCTGGCACTCAGTTAGCTTGGTTATGAGATTTGAATTTGAGTTCTAAAATCTGTGTGTTCATGTTTTAGAACTGAAATGGTTTTCTCTAAGTCGTCTATTTTCAGCTTATAATCATTTTCAGATTTTCTAAAATTAGATTTTAAAATATTTAAGGACTCAATATCAGATCTCAATTCCAAGTTATAGGACATGTACCTATTAACTTTAGCAATGCATTCAGGAGTACAGAGATGTTCCAATACCTTGGCTTTATCATGATCTGTCATCAGTGCTTGGTTTGGAGAAGCATCTTCCACCTGAAAGCTCCAGTCAAAGCCTCCTTCTTCAACAACAACAACAGCTTGCTGCTTTGACTTCTCATTATGAAGAGCTTTGTCAGTGTAGTTTGGTCTGGATTGTGTTTGGCCACCATTGGTTCTAGGTGCCTTACACTCCCTGGCAAAGTGGCCCATCAAGTTACAGTTGTAACACTTGACTTTGCCTTTGTCCAGTCCAAACTTTCCACCGGTTGCATTGCTTGGAAACTTCCTTCCAGTCCTCTTGTAGAACTTCTTGGCTCTGTGAGTGAGAAGAGCCATCTGTTGGACTATTTCCATGTACTCCAGATCATCTGGATGGATACAGTCCAAGTCTTCAAGAGTGAAAAGAGAGTTGCCACTGCTTTCATCAGAAGACACAAATGCTTGAGAAGAGCTTGTCTCTTGGAATGGGCTTCCTTGAGTGTAGTTCTCCCTTGGTGTCTCTGTGAAGGTGATGAAAGGACCCTTGGTGAGTTGTCAGGGTAGCATATAAGATGATGTTTGGGTTCTATGCTATCCCTTTCAACCACATGTAGGGCTGAACCCATTTGATTGTTAGAGTTGCCAGATGAACCTTGCATGTTCATTTCCATCTGGTAGCCACTGAGAATCCCATATAACTCTGTCAAAGTGAGAGTTTTGAGATTTTCAGTTCTCTTGATCACCACACAGTAGTGTGTCCATTGCCTAGGAAGTGAGGACATGAACTTCCTTACAATATCTCTATTCTCAAGAGCAACTCCTCCATCCACTAGGGTATCCACAATCTCAAATACCTGAAGTATTGCTGAGTCATGGTCTCACCTATTTTGAAGGTGAAGTTTTCAAACTGCTGCTTCAGGAGATCCTTCTTATTCTCCTTGGCTTCAAAAGAACCCTCATACATCAGTTTCAGTGCATCCCACAGCTGTTTAGCTATTTTTTGCACTTCTTGAAACCTCTGTATACAGAGTTTGGAAGGGCAGTTTGAAGAGCTGTCATGGCTTTCCTGTCTATCTCTACTCTCTTCCTATCTTCATCAGAGTAGTTAGCCACATCCTTGGGGATCATACCAGCACCAGTAGCAGAGGGTGTGTGGGTATGAAAGGTCCATTCTCAATAGAATCCCACATTCTTGAACCGAGAGACCTGATGAAACCTTCCATTCTTAAACACCAGGTGTCAAACTCATCAGAGTGATCAGTGGGGACTTGTTCATGGTTCCAGTTTCCATATCGGTTTTGGAAATGGCTGCCATTTGAAAAGTTTGGTATTTGTGTGTGTGAGGGATCTTAAGATGGTGAGATCTTATATCAAGAGTCTGAATGCTCTGATACCAAATGCAGGATCGTTGAAGGGTGTAAGTTACAACATAGCAACACAAAGAGGAGATTAACCAAACTTTAGTTAAGCAGTAAACTGGATTAACCAAGATAAGACACTAAGAACACAAGTAATGAAAGAGACAGAACACAAAGAACACAAGTATATGGTTTTCAAGAATGCAGTATATTGCTTTCTCTATGTTCTATTACAATGTTACAAAGCATAAATAAAAGTTACAAGAACATGAGATACTTATACTACATCCTATAGCTGGCTATACTTTGAAAGCCAGCTGGATACAATTGACTAGACACAAACAAAATCAATTGTAGAGTCAAAAGGCAGATTGCCTTTTGACTTGTGACTATGACATGCCATAGCTCACTTTTCTTTACAAAGGAATAAAGTACATAAAGTAGAAAGAATACAGACTCAAGACCTCAATGTACAGTTACTAAAAGCATGGACCTTATCACCAAACCATGTTAGTTGATGACTTGCAGAGTTGCAGCAGAAAGATGTCCAACTTTATGGAACAGTACATCAGATAAAGCATATGTTAAAAGTCTTCGGAAGAAATCTGTCTTCATGAACTTGAAGCTTCGGAAGACTTTGTCTCTAAGGCTTCGGAAGACTTCATCTTTGGCTTCGGAAGATATTGGTCTTGGCTTCGGAAGATTTCACACTTAGAGTATTTTTGTTGCACATGTGAAACTTCCGAAGCATTCCACTTCAATGCACTTGTGCAGCATACAGAAGAGACTAAAGATGTTTAGGTTGCATCAGCCTCTTCATTAATCTCTACAATCTTCTTCTAAAATCTTACTTCTGAAGGAAATGTCTTACTTTCGAAGGTAAAGGGGCTTTCCTAGTGAAGAAATTTCTAAGCTTTGGAAGGGCATTTGATATTTAATCAAATGCATCTTCTAAGACTAAATCTGTTCCAAAAGGAAGATTTCCCTTGTAGGAATTTTCTTTCGAAGATATTGAATATCTTCCGAGGGTTAATTCCTCTTCGGAAGAATTTATACTTAGCAAATTTTGACGAAAAAACTTTTGTAACAGGGATTAGATTGTACTTGACAAAAACAAGAACATTTTGAAAAGGTTTTCAAAGAAGATAGAGTAATCAATATTTATCATCCCAATAGCCATAATAATACTTGAATCTTTGTTCATCAAAGGCTTTGGTGAACAAATCACATATTGTTCATTTGAACCAGCTTTGATTAGCTTAATCATATTTTTCTCATGAATATCTCTAATGAAATGATACCTAATATCAATGTTCTTTGTTTTGGAGTGCTTCACTGGATTTTCAGTAATGAAGATAGAACTGTTGTTGTCAATATGAATAGGAGTACTCATGAAGTTGAATCCGTAGTCTATCATCGGGTTTTGAATCCATGATAGTTGAGCATAGCAACTAGCAGCAAGAATGTATTTATCTTCAACAGTTGATGTTAAGACATTGGATTGCTTCTTGCATTGCCATGAGATGATCCTAATGCTAACCAATTAACATCCTCCTGATGTGGATTTCATCTTTATATTGCAGCCACCATAGTCATTATTACAATAGCCATAAAGATTGAAATTGTTGTCCTTGAATATAGAGACCCAGTTTAGGTGCTCCTTTGAGGTATCTGAGGATTCTCTTGACGGCAACTAGGTGAGACACCTTTGGAGAAGCGTGATACCTTGCATAGATGCATGTTGCAAACATGATATCAGGTATACTTGCTATGAGATACATTAGAGACCCAATGATTGCCCTATACTGATGTTGATCAGTATCCTCGCCCTTAGAGTCAAGACAAAGATTATGGTTTCTGGGTATAGGAGTGTTAGCTGACTTACAATCTTTCATATCAAATCTCTCTAAAATATTAGATACATATTTAGATTGATTAATAAAGAACCCTTCCTTTATTTGCTTTAACCTGAATTTTAAGGAAGAAGTCCATTTTTCCCATGGAACTCATCTCAAATTTCTTCTTCATATGATGTCATCAACATAGACTTGGACAAGCAAGATGTCTTCCTCAGACTTTCTTATGAATAAAGTTTCAGTAGTGGTACCTCTAGTGTAACCATTCTTCAGGAGAAATTGAGACAAAGTCTCATACGACAACCTAGGTGCTTGGTGCAACCCATAGAGAGCTTTATCCAATTTGCACACATAGTTAGGGTGTCGTGGGTCTTCAAATCCTAGAGGCTGACACACGTAGACTTCCTTATCTATATCCTTATATAAAAAGGCACACTTGACATCAAGTTGGTAGACGGTAAAATTCTTGGATGCAGCATAAGCAAGGAAGATCCTCACTACCTCAAGTCTTGCAACTGGTGCAAAGATATCAGTGTAATCAATCCCTTTCTCTTGATTGTATCCTTGAACTACCAGTCTTGCCTTATTCTTGATAATCAAGCCTCTATCATCTCTCTTGTTCCTGAATACCCATTTGGTGCCTATTGGTACTTGACCAGATGGTAGCGCACATAGATTCTAACCCTTTTATCTTTTAAATTGAAGCAATTCCTCTTACATTAATTCAACCCATCTACTATACTTTAAGGATTTCTCTACTTTCTTGGGTTCCATCTGAGATAAATGCATGAATATAGGCAGACATTCCCATTGTGATTTTGTCTCCTTGTTTCACACACCTTCAAGACTTCTCCAATGATGTTTTTAGCTGGATGAGTGTTGTGAATTCTGAGCCTTGGGTTCATATCCAATTGTAGAGATAGATCCAAATTGGACATATTTTGCTTTGGTACTTAGAACACTTGGACTAGCTGTTGTTTCAAATTCATTTAATGAAGACTGATTGAATGAATGAGAAACAACATCAGCATCAATTGGCTATGAAGCAGCATTAACAGTTCTTGTTCCTTCAAAATGTTACTTCCATCAGCTTGGTGTAGTGTAATGTCTCCGGATGAATATTAAGGCTAACTAGGATGACAACTTGTTGAAGCTCCACTATCTTTTAAGATAGTTATACTATCAAATATGAAAATAGTGGGAGCTTGATTTTCAACTACCCTTAGAGAACTTGGAATAGGTCTACGTAACTCAAACAGTTGGTCATTATCAGAATCATTTTGGGTACCCTTTTAAGCTACAACATTCTCATAGAAGGTTTCGAATAGTTGGAAACAATTCTAAATCAAAGATATGATCAGGGCCATTCCCCCTAACACAAGGAGTGTGCTTATTAACAACAATGTTAGATGATTCCTCAAATTGTTGATTTTTAATATTGTGTACTCTATAAGCAATAGAATTGGAGGAATATCCAACAAAGATAGCATCACCTGACTTTTCAGCAAAAAATTGCCAAATTGTCCTTTGTGTTAAGTATGGTACACCAGCTACCAAAGGACCTTATAAAGCCAATGAACAATGGCCTCTTGTTCCATAGCTCATAAGGGGTTTTTCCATGTGGCTTAACTACAAGAACTCTATTTTGCACATAGCATGAAGTGCTGACTACCTCTACCTAAAATGTTAGACGCAACTTTGAATATGCTAACATAGTTCGAGCAGCCTCAATAAGTGTCATGTTCCTCCTCTTTGCAACACTATTTTTTTGAGGAGTTCTAGGGGCACTATATTGTCTGGCAATCCCTTTTGAGTTAAAGAATGAGACAAGAACTTGATTCTTAAACTTAGTCCCTTGATCACTTCTAATTATTTTAACTTGTGATCAATTGATTTCCAATTATAAGAATAAAATATTTTAAAGTTTAGTAGTTTTATCTTTAGTTCTTAAAAAGAATACTCATATGAATCTAGTAAAATCATCAATGATCACAAGGTAATATGATTTCCTTCTAATGCTCATTATACTTGTGGGCCCGAATAGATCCATGTGCAATAAGTGTAATCGAGTGGTGATAGAGTTAACAACTTTGGATTTAGGCAAACCATTTACCAAGTTATTTTTAACTAATTTATTCATGGTTTTGAAATTAACATGACATATTCGTTTATGCCATAGTGTTGACTCATCACTATTAGCTTTGGAAAAAAGCATGATACTTCACCCAGTGGGGAAGCATTATCCATATCTAGCTTGTACATATCCCCTTCTCTTAGGAGATCTAAGAATAACCAACTCCTGAGGAGTTGTCATCCCGGGTTTGTGGATAATGCACTCATGTTCTACGAAAAACATTTGGTACTTTTAATCACAAAACTAAGAAACCCTTAATAGATTGTGTTCAACCTAATTGACAAAATGTACTTTGTCAACTTTTAACATGCCGTTGAATACACTTCCTCTGCCAGAAATGTATCCTCCAGCCTCACTTCCAAATTGAATAGGACCTTCATCAAAATGTTAAAATTGTTGAAGAAGAGGTTTGTTCCCTGTCATGTGCCTTGAGCATCCATTGTCTATAATCCTTACATTGTTATTCTTGTCATATGGATGTCCCTACACATAAGGTGAGTAAAGTTAGTTTTTATTGGAAACCCAAGCCTTGTTGGTCTTGGGATTTTCCAATGATAAGGATTTTATTGAAGCAAAATTTATGCCTGGGGTTTCAATGAGAGTTTGTGAAGAAGAGGTTTGGGCTAAAGCATCTTCTTTGATCTTCCATTTTATCCTTGGTTGGTCATTGTAGATGAGCTTGTTAAAGCTTGAGCAGCATGGCATTCTTCTAAAGTTTCTTTCTTTTCGGAAGAAGCCTTCACCACCTTTTCTTCTGAAGTAGTCTTCTTCTTAGAAGGTTTCAAGGGAAAACTCTTGTTCTTTTGAGTTTTCTTTGCTTTATCTTCTTCCTTCGGAAAAAAGAGTTTATTTCGAAAGCAACTTTGCTTCAGAAACAAGCTTTCCCTTTTTCATCACTTGAACCATGTGATAAGGTCCAAATGTGAAACCCTCCCTGACTTCTTCTTTCTTAACATTATTTGCATAATATGTGCTAGCAGGATTGTAGTAACAATCTTTTTCCATATGGTTTTGCAAACCACACATTATGCATGCAATGTTAATCTTTTGGGAACTTGAAGACTATAGTTTCTTGCTTTTCTTGTCTTCATCAACAGTCTTTCCCTTTGTCTTCTAATCCTTTTGCTTGATAGGTGTGATGGTACTACACACTTCTTTTAGGATCAGTGTTTCTAACCACTTGGAATCCTGCAAAAATGAATACACCCTTTTGTTTGGGTCTATCTTCAGCTTGTACTTAGCCACTTTCTTGGTAGTTTTTCTTGCTGCCTTAGCTTGATTTCTTCTAGCTTGGTGGTTACGGGTTGATCATCACTCGTGAGAGAGGTTTAGATTACCTGGTTCTTCCCTGTGATGGTCTCCATAGTTGCATCATTCTTTAACACATGGGAAGGTGTGTCAGCAGATAGAACCTCTTGCTTTTTAGTCCCACACCTTGGTTGTCTAATAGACTCATAGAGTGAGGTGGAGCAATTTCATTGGTTCCCAACCCACCTTTGTTTTGATAACAAAGTTTTGAGTGAGAGGATGATGCAAGAATGGCTTGGAAGTTTTTTGTCAAAGATAGCATGCTTCCTGGCTTGAGCCTCAGCTATACCAGTTGGGCTTGAGCCTCATCCAATTTGGATATTTTAATCTTTGATTTGAGACTTGCAATTAGTATGTTCATGTTTTAAAAAGGACACAATTTTCTCTAACTCTTCAATTTTCTTTTGATAGTCAGATTCATCGCTTTTTAAATCAGATTTAAAAATTTTTAAAGACTCAATATCAGATTTAATTTAATATTGTAGTCCTAATATAACTTAACCTTAGAAATACAAGTTGGAGTATAGAGGTGTTCATATACCTTGTTATCATCAGTTTCAACCATCAATGCTTGAGCAGGAGTCACATCCTGTACCATGAAGCTCCAGTCAACTTCTTGAGCCACAACAGTTGTTTCAGTTGACTTCCTGATGGCTTTAGGTGTAGAGGGATATATGGAAGCATCTGAGGTTCAGAATTTGATTTGGGAGTCTTACATTTCCTAGGAAGTGACCAAATTGATTACAGTTGTAACATTTGGCCTTTGTCTTTTCAAGTCCAAACTTGTTGTTAGTTGGGTTATGGGGAAACTGCCTTCCATTTCTTTTGAAGAACTTTTTGCTCTGTAAGCTAATAGAGCCATCTATTGAACAATGTCCACATATGAGATGATTCAACGTTGAACAATGTCCATATAAGAGAGCTAAAAGTCCACATATTAGATGATTCCACATTGAACAATGTCCACATAACAGAGCCATCTATTGAACAATGTCCACATATTCCATGTGATCTGGGCTGAAACATTCTAGATCATCAAAGCAATACTGATAGTCACTAGAATGTTCATTTCCTGAGACAAAGGCACAATTGTCCTGAAAATAACTTGGATGAGCCTGTTGAGACCTTGGAGTCTTAGGAAATGTGATGTATAGCTCAAAAGAACATGATCATTTTTGGGAATAAGTCAGGTACCGTTGAGGTTGGGGGTCCTGAGCCTTCGACAACCATTAGAGCGTTGATAGCAAGAAGTCTTGAGGGTCTGATCATCTGGTGGCCTCTCTTGTTTTCCATCTCTACATATCAAGGGTGCTATATAGTTCAGTCATGGTGAGGGAATTCAAGTTTTCTATCCTCTTGATAGAGATACAGTAGAACATCCACTCACTTGGGAGTGCACCCATGAATTTTCTTGAGAGATCTCTCAATTAAAGGGCAATTCCCACATTCGGAAGGGAGGAAATAAGATCCATATACCTAAAGTATTGCTGGCTAAAGGTCTCTCCAGCAATGTAAGTGAAGTTCTCAAATTGTTGCTTCGGTGAATCTTTCTTGGAGTCATTCGAGCTAGAGTACATCTGGGACAAGCTATCAAACAGTTCTTTGGCTAACCTGCATTGCTCAAAACTACCATGATGGAGTTAGGTATAGCAGTCATTAGAACAGTCATAGTGTTACTATCAATATCCAGCTTCTTGCGGTCTTTATCAGAGTAATCTTCTACAACCTTCTCTATCATAGCACTAGTTGTAACATCTCGTATTTTTGTTAACTAAAAGTTAACTTGGTTTACTCTTACAAGGGTTATTATTGTCAATTTTGAAACTCATGTGTTGTTTGTGCTTATTCATTATTGTCATTGTGTTTTTATGAAAGTTAAACATATAAATATTAATTAATAATAATGTTAATATTAATAAAAGTAACAATAATAATAAGTAATAATAATGAATAATCGTATTAGTAATAATAAGATTACTTTTAATAAGGTTACTTATAATTTATAAGGGTTACTAAGCTTAACCATGTTTTAAAACTTAAACTTAAATTAAGTTTGGGGGTTAATTTGTCATTTAAAAACTTGAAATGGAAGCTTTGTGCATAAAATAATAAGAATCAAACTGCAGGGACCATTGTGTAACATTTAAAAAAAAAACCCAAACCTTTTCTCTCCCCGATTTTCCGGCCGCCGGCCGGCGAAGCTCTGGCGAGGACCAAAAGCCATTAAAACGCGTAAAAATGAACCCCAAAATGCTCCTAACCGGTTCGTGGAGTCGATTCGAACTTAATCATGAACTAAAATTGTGTTAAAACACCGGTTACAAACCCCAAACGATCGTATAACCGATACCTTTAATTCCATAGCCGTTCGGGCATTAAATCTCTAATAATAATCCAATTAAATGAATCTACACAATCATCTACCTTTTCCTAATCGGTTACAACTATCTATTTCACCTGAAACACACACAATCATTGAGTTCAATCACCACAAACACCGAGACCTGCAACTAACGGGTTCATCATCTTCCGAGCTTCAATTGTTGAAATTGACATGGGGCTTTGCGTCAAGACCAACTCTCGAAGCTGTCCACGAGTTTAATTTGGTTTCCATCATCATTTGCATATCCATCGAATTCGATTCTTGGCCGCGACCTGCTCTACACCAAAGGGCATCGATTCGATCTCAATCAAGTGAGTAAATCACATCATCACCTCGGTTTTTCTTAATGAATCAAAGCCCTATGATTAATTGGCTAACAAACTCGAATTGATCTTCAATTTGGATCAAAACATTCTAGGGTTTATGTGGAATTGGGGATTTATAGTTGTTGGTTGTTTTAAGAATTAAAACCAGTTTATACCGCGGTTGAGAGCCTGGTTCACTGGTTAAGTCACTTATTCACACACATGAGGTCCCGGGTTCGACCCGGGCACCATCATGCTATTTTTTTTGAAGGGTTTTAACCCTTAATTTAAATTATAAATTTTTTTAATATATATATAAATTATTTTTATAAACTTTAAATATTTTAAAAGCCACCATATATTTTCTGTATTTCTCTTTTAGTTTAAGTAATTTTTTTTAATAAAACATTTTAACAAAGATTGTTCATGAATAATAAAATGGATTACAAATAATAATTAAAAATTATTATTGTTTCAAAATGTTTCTTTTAAATTAATATTGTTTAATAGTAACTAATTCTTTTTGCTATAAAAATTTATTCAAACATTGAAACTTTCAAAATGTTATAATTATTTCTTTTTCACATATTTTGTATAAAATATAAATATATATTTTTTTAGAAATATAAATGATTTTCATTTGTTAATATAATTATTTAACAAACCTCAAAATCCACTTAACCTAGTACTCATTAATTAGTTAACCCATTATGTTTAAGCCTAAATCTTGTAATATCTATATACTAGGGTGCATTGTGAAGACTTTACGTTGGAACGACGATTACTATATCTTATTAATCATCTATTATATACTTATTACCGTGTGAGTTTTCCTTGCCCCTTTTTATATTTTCACACTAATTTGGGGTGAAACATGATATTATTCTCATACACTTGTAAACGTTTAAAATTGTAAACACTTGCAATTCATATTTTTGTCATGGTTATTTTGTGTTTTGTAAGTGTTTATATGAGATACATATTTTTGTTTGCAATCATTAACTTGCTAGCCTGGCGACGTCTTAGATCTTTGGGCCTGACAAGCCTATTTGGTGCAAAAGCGAGGCATTGCCGGCTCCTGATGATGTATGCTTGTTCATCATGGGAACCAAATACACTTAGCTAATCTTTTATACTTGTAATCAAGTCGAGGTTTGGTTGTAACGATATGTGTTCTATAACCTTACCTACTTATGACCTATGACATGAATTGCTACTTGTAACCTTTTTCATATTATGTATGAAAACCTTGGAAACTCACCAACTATTTTTAGTTGACTCTTATTTTTATCATGTTTCAGGTCAACCTCAAGTTTAAAGTGATCCTTTTGAAGCATGCAATAATCTAGGACTTGGACCTAGTTAATGAAATAAAAGTTTACATTATGTTATGTTATGTTTGAACTTATTACTTGTTTGAGACTTATGATTGTATTTCATTTCAAGATTTATGATAAAAATATTTACATTTTAATATAGCGTTATGTGGCTGTGAACAATCTTAACCCTCGCATCTCGACGTTTCCATCGTCAAGGTTGGGGTGTGACAGATTGGTATCAGAGCCCATAACTATAGGGATTTAGGTTATTAGAAATGGTGACCTAGACTATAGCTTATGCATGAACCTCATAGGATAATATTTATAGTCTTGGAAATATATATATTGTTACATGCTACATAATGCTATACCTTACTTATGTGCAACTTGATGCCTTAGCATAGGTTTGCCTTGTAATTGTTTAAACTTTGTTATTTGTCTCCATAAACTTAACTTTGACTCTTTGACTCTCCCCGACAAATGAAACTTCCTAATCTTATTCTCGTCAACACGTGGGAACTTATGCTTATGCTTATGATTTGAATCTTTAGACTTATGTCTAATCTATGTTAAATCTCATCAAGATTTTGATTACATGAACCTAAGAAATTTGTGTGACACATAGACACCTGTATTCTGGATTTCCTGGCAAAAGGCCCTCGGGCTAAGGCAAGCATATCGCATAAATCCTACGGACTAGTTATGCTTACTTGGGGATTTCTAGAATGAGTGATAAACTTTGGTCAACATACACAAATTTCTAAGGCGAGTGGGTCAACTTACCTTGACGTGTCAACGTTTCCAAATGGTAATGCGTTTCCAAATGGAACCATTCCATGTGCCTTACAACTTTTGCCTTATCCTTGTTGAACATTAATCCTTGTTGTTCCAATTCTCATATCTAACTCATTTTGTATATTCCAGCAAGTCTCGTCATCATGGGAAACGTGGAAGTTTCGATCGTAAGTTAGCCGCCATGATTGCTCGACAAATGGCTGCTGTTATCCCGACCATGGTTGCTGAACTTAATAGCACCTTAATGACCAACACTAGCAACAATAGTCATGGGGAAAATAGTGCTAACCAAGGGCGCAACAACCAAACTTGCACTTTCAAGCACTTTAGCTCATGTAAACCCACTAGTTTTAGTGGTAAGGAAGGAGCCACTGGTCTTCTTGAGTGGTTCGAGAGCATGGAGAACACATTCGTCAACTGTGAGTGTCCCGAGGCACTCAAAGTTCGTTATGCCACTAGCATGTTCCAACAAAGGGATCTCACCTGGTGGAATAGCGAGAAAAGAAATCGTGGGCCCGATGCTACTCTGGCACTTACTTGGGAGGAGTTCAAGAACATCGCTATCGTGAAGTTCTGCACGAGAAGCGAATTGCAAAAGTTGGAGGAATAATTTTGGAATTTAAAGCAAAACGATGGTGATCATTTGGCCTACTCAACTAGGCATCATGAGTTGAGTATACTGCTGCCTCATATGGTCGACACTGTCCCCATCTCAACTTCAGACTTTTGGTTTAGGGCCATTTTGAGTGTGGTGGGGGAATAAGTTAAGAAAATGTTGATTTGGATTGTAAGATATCACGGATCGGTTTTTTCATTAAACATTTGTTTTTCTCTCAAACTCACTTTATCACACTTAGGTTTTGATGATGCAGAACCCCTTTTGAGAGTTAATAATAATATACTAAGTAACTAAGAACACAAGAAGATAATTTTCAAAGTACTTGTATATATTACTTCTTAACTCAAAGTAGTACAAGACTCGTACAAGAATATTATATGAGTTATAATGAGAAACTATATATACTACTACCAACAGTATGATATACTTTGATACCAACTGGAAACTTATGACTAAAGCAAATACTACATTGCTAAAGGTAAGGTATCTTAGATAAAGTATTATCTAAGATAAGGTAGTCATTACATGTCCATGACTTATCTTTTGTCACCAACTAAACTTGGCAACTATACTAACTGATAAACAATAAACAATGGAATAAAGTATGGTCAACTATATGGGCATGGGAAAACGCCATGCAGTATCTCAGAGATTTACAGCGGAGTGTTAGAAGGACCATACTTATGTCTAATAGTTCATAATAGGTTCTTCTGAAGGTTAACTGGCTTCAAAAGAACAAGTTCTTTCCGAGGCCACTTATACTTCGGAAAAGACTACTTCTTCCGAGGTTTGAGGCTTTCTTCAGGTCTTCATACTTCGGAAGTCATTGTCTTGATTTCTTCCAAGTGTTGAGCTTCGGAAGAAAGAAGACTTTGTGTTCGGAAGTTGGAGTTTTCCTTCGGAAGCTTCTTCGAACATAAGCTTCGAAAGTTCAGCATTTGCCTTCGGAAGTTCTTTATCAGTTGTACCAAACTTGTCTAAGTGTTTGGTTTTTGTTGCACTAGCCTTTCTTGATCCCACAAGTAATGTCTACGCGTAGTCTATGCGGCGCAGACAGAAGAGCGTGCACAAACTTTTTATTAAAAAAACAAACACTACCTAAATAAGTTGATTTGTTAGGTATGAGTTTGGTTCAATCTACCATAAGTCAGAAGCCACTCATGAGGTTTAATTAAACGCACATGAATGTTTCAAAGCACCCTTTAATATAAATTAAAAACTAAATTCATAATCAAATGATAATAATAAATAAAAACTTGTGTAAACTAGCCGCTTTTACCCTATTGGGTCGATGTTTTTCTTACATCTTTGTTAGAAATCCATTGTGATATGCAGTAGTAACTAAAAAAATATTTTGATTAAAAATATTTTTCAAAAATATGTTGATTGTGTTTAACATTAACAAGACTTGGTATAAAGTTCGTATCAAAAACATAGTAACCGAAAAGAATGACACAATATGTTAAAATTTTATATTTGACGAATGCGCAAATCCCTTTTGAAAAAAATAATGTTGAGAAGCAGATATAAAATATGCACATTAAAATGTATTTTATAACTTCTAAGAATGGTGTGAAACATTTTAAATTAATTTATACTATTATAATATTACATAAAAGTAGAATAAGTTAAAAATAAATAAAACAAGCTTAAAATAGAGGATCGGGGTTGTCTCTTAGAGTATGCGAAATTAAAATTTCAAATTCATTAAACTTGGATCTTAAGATTATCATGTTGAAGATTAAAAAGTCATATTTAAGTATTTATATTAATATTAAAATACATCATTCTGTCTTAAGTCAAGATGTTTATAGAATACTTTGTAACTAGAAAAGACAACAAAACAAGGAAATAAAATACACAAAAAACCAATACAAGTGGTTTTACAGATATAAAATCAAATGCCTCAAGTTATTCTTTTAAATATCAACATCAATCTTTCTCTTTCAAAAACTCAAAAGATCAATCTTATTTTTAAGTTGGTCCTAAAAAAGAAGTTAACGGATTTTAGACATGAAAACTTAAACCCTTAATATTTTTATTTCTATCTTCATTATATATATTACTAGGTTAGAGCCCATGTATTACATGGGTGTAATAAATAAAATACATTAAAATTAATAGTTTTATGAATATTTTATTTTCTTGATGTTATTATCTGTTGCTGAAATAAAAATATAATGAATATTTAAAAGTTATAACACATAATGAACTAGAAATCACTACTCTATATTTAATATATATTAATAAATTATTAAAATAAATACATTTATACTGTAGATGTTTAATAGTTTAATTTACATATTTACAATAGTTTTTATTTAATATGGGAGAAACAAGAAACACAAATATAAATATATATGTTTTAACATTTTTTAGTTAAAAAGAAAAGTCAAATTGATTTTTGATATGCTAGAATGTAAGACCCCGTTCCTGGGATGCTCACAGCTGTCAATCATTGCACATAAAACATATAATTATATTAACTGAAGATAAACATTGTAGTAGAAACATTAAAAACAACATTTTTATTAAAAATGCTTTTGTAAAATAATACAACATTCGTTACACAATTTCATTTGTTCATATTACAATGCAAAAACATAAAACAAAAGAATGCCATCAAAGAGAGCCAAGTAGCTGCCCCGTGCCATCCTCAGCAACTTTACCTGCCAACTGAAAAATATATAAAAAATCAGCATTACCGAGTGAGTTCTAGTTTAAGTAAAACATGCTTTACATTCATTAAAATCGTTCTTTACTTTTGCATGTGATCACACATCATACATACACATAGATATATCATTATTATCTCCATCATTCATTCGTTAACTTCCATTCATTCATTCGATAACTTTTATTCATTCATTCATGCTTTTGTACTTTCATTCATACGTTAATCATTACTTCTTTTCATTCCATCAAAACCATGAACTTTACCCCACCGTCATGCATAAAGCTGTTACAAGGCCGGGGTCTATCATAGACCCCCCGTCATGGCGCACAACAGCCTGGCCATAATACCTAGGGTAAATTCAGGTGTACCACTGTTATGTGCTACACCCACCGTCATGCATAAAGCTGATACCGGACCGAGGTCTATCATAGCCCCCCCTCATGGCGCACAACAGCCTGGCCACAGTATCTAGGGTAAGCGACAAAGGTTCTATACAAATGGTCAATCACAAAGAAAGACCCCGGTGTGCATCCTTCTAGGGTAGCTAACCCACACACCGTTGAACTAACACCCTTCATTAGGCGTGTTTCGACATACAAGGCTTGCAAGACTTACTTTACTTTCCTTCATTCATTAATGCATGCATTCTTTCATCATGTTCCTTTTTTCATTATCTTCCACTTTACGTTACATAATACTTTTCATTTCATTCATTAATATTCAACGTAAAGCCATAGGAAAATAAACATACAATGTAAGGAACATCATCATACACAATCAACATCACCATATAGGGTATCATACATACATCATACATACAAAACATACATCATAAATACCATCATGCATAAACATCAATCATACATCATATCATCATCATACAATGCCCATTATAACATCTGACCTCAAAAGTCAGCTTACATGAATCCCCGGGAACTTCCCAAGTCAAAGCCTACATTTAACTTTTTCCCCAAAAAGTCAGAAAATATTCTAAGTGTTCATCCACATTTATTCATTTGCATTTCTTTTTGCTCATCCGCATTTCTTTTACTCATCCGCATTTGTTCATCCGCATTGACTTTACTCATCCACATTTGCCATGCTCATCCGCATTTGTTCATTCGCATGAACTTTACTCATCTGCATTTGTCAATGCTCATCCGCATTTGTTTATTTGCATGAACTTTACTCATCCGCATTTGTCAATGCTCATCTGCTTTTGTTCATCCGCATTGACTTACTCATCCGCATTTCCTTACTCATCTGCATTTGCTACTCATCCGCATTGACTTTCTTATCCGCATTTCTTACTCATCCACATTTCTTACTCATCCGCATTTGTCACACTTAAGCAGGTTTTCCTAAACTTAGGCGTATGAACCACTCTTTGGGTGCATTAGCAGCCAATGGCACACTTATCATCATAATTAGGCCCCCAAACACCATCTATCATGTTTTAAGCTTAAATCTTACATTCTAAGCCTTAGAAACACAACCATAACATCATCAAACAAGAAAATAGTCCAAAATCACACCATATCCGCAACATACACACATTCATACATGCGGGTATGAACCCAGTTTTTATAAAAATATACATTCATGCATTTCCAGCCCAAAAATTAGTTAAAACGTGTAAAAGAGGGGTTCTAGAACTCAACTTTGCAGCTCTTGAGTATGGCTTCTTCTAAACTCATCTAAAATTGAGTTCAACCACCTAGAAACCCACTAAAAACACACACAAACGAACATACAAACGCACATAACCATACAACTAACGAGGAAACCAGTTAAGAACATCTTAAATACACGAATTCTTACCTTGACTTTGACCTTTTCCTTCTTGTTCTTCAAAGAACCGAAACTTTCTGCTTCTCTTCCTTCTTTTCCCCAAAAATCTGACAGATATAAGGTGTGTAGGAGGTGATGGGCGGCCATCACCTTTTATACCCACATTTTCAAACCTTTTGTCCTTTTGATACTTTTTACCCCTCAACTGGGTAAAATATCTTTTTTTTTTTTCTTCACTTTATTCTTTCTTTACTAACTTAAAATAACCGGCTGTTACAAGTCCACCCCCCGTATATAGGTTTCGTCCTCGAAACCCGTTATTCCTCAAACAATCATGGGTAATGTTGTCTCATCTCTTCTTCAGTCTCCCACGTAGACTCGGATCCCTTCCTGTGCTTCCACCGTACAAGCACAAGGGGAACCACTTTATCCTCAACTTCTTCTCTTTACGATCAATAATCGCCACTGGTTGCTCCACATAATGAGCCGTTCGTCTAGCTCGATGTCTTCCAGTGGTACAACCACGTCTTCATCTGCCAAACATTTCCTCAAATGAGATACGTGGAATGTCAGATGAATTCCACTTAACTAATCTAGTAACTCCAATCTATTGGCCACCTCTCCTACTCTAGCAATGATTCGAAAAGGCCCTATGTATCTCGGGCTTAACTAGCCCCGCATTCTGAACCGAATGATACACTTCCAAGATGAGACTTTCAAAATAACCCTGTCACCCACCTGGAACTCAATCGGTCTACGTCGTTTATCAACATACGACTTCTGTCTATCTTTGGCTGTCTTCATGAAGGCTTTGATCTTTTCAAGCTTCTCAATCGTAGCCTCGATCACCTCAACGCTCCATAACTCTTTCTGACCAATATCACCCCAACACATGGGTGTTCGGCATCTCCTAACCATAGCATCTCATAAGGAGGCATACCAATGCTGGCATGGTAACTATTGTTATATGAGAACTCAGCTAACGGTAAGTGGTCATCCCAACTTCCTCCAAAATCAATGACGCATGCCCGAAGCATATCTTCCAGCGTCTGAATCGTCCTCTCCAACTGACCATCCGTTTGAGGATGATAAGCCGTACTAATATGTAACCTCGTCCCCATAGCATCGTTGATTTTCTTCCAAAATTTGGATGTGAACCGCGTGTCACGATCAAACACAACGGACATCGGTACACCATGACGAGTTACAATTTCTTTGATGAATAGATCTGCCAACCTCTTAGATGAATATGTCTCACGAATCGGTAGGAAGTGAGCTCTCTTCGTCAATCGATCAACTATCACCCATATAGCATCGTATCCTTGTGCGGTGCATGGTAGTTTCCTAATAAAATCCATGGTGATATGCTCCCACTTCCACACCGGTATGTCCAATAGTTGGATCTTCCCATACGACATTTGATACTCGGCCTACACTTGTAAACAAATAAGGCATTTATTCACGTACTCCACCATATCACGCTTCATACCCGACCACCAATAATCTTTCTTCTTGTCTTGTTACATCTTTGTAGCACCGGGATGAATAGAGTATCGAGTCTTATGAGCTTCATCCATGATCTTCATGCATAGGTCCCCAAAACGAGGAATCCACATTCATCCAAATCGGGTTCTAACACCAAGTGTGTTTTCACCCAATTCTGCAATCAGACCTCTCATTCTTTCGGAGTTAAGATGATTTTCTTTCAATGCCTCATCTTGAAACTCTTTGACTTGCTTCATCACATCAGAGGTCATGATCAACTAGTAAGCTTTCACCCGAATCGGTTCGGGTCTCTCTTTCCGGCTAAGGGCATCTGCAACCACGTTGGCTTTGCCTGGATGGTAATGGATCTCGCAATCATAATCCTTTATAAGCTCCAACCATCGTCTCTGCCTCATGTTTAGGTCCTTCTACTCGAAGAAGTACTTCAAGCTCTTGTGGTCGGTGAATATGGTGCACTTTGTAACGTATAGGTAGTGCCTCCAAATCTTTAACGCGAAAACCACAACTGCTAGCTCCAAATCATGAGTAGGGTAATTAACCTCATGAACCTTTAACTATCCGGATGCATTGGCTATAATTTTTCCCCTCTACATTAACACACACCCCAACCCCGAGTAGGAAGCATCAGAATAAACCACCAGATCTTTACTTCTATCAGGTAATGACAGAACAAGAGCTTGAGTCAATCTCGCCTTTAATTCCTCGAACGTCTTCTCTTGAGCTTGACCCCATACGAACTTTATATCTTTCTGGGTCAACTTTGTCAATGGAGAAGCGATCTCAGAGAAGTCTAGAATGAATCTCCTGTAGTAGCCCGCCAAACTCAAGAAACTACGAATCTCGGATGGCGTCTTTGGAGGCTTCCATTGCATCACTGCCTCCACCTTTGCCGGGTCCACCATAATCCCATCAGGATTTAGCACATGACCCAAGAATTGAACCTCACACAACCAGAATGCGCATTTGGAGAATTAGCATATAGTTTCACCCTTCTCAATGTCTCCAACACCTCCCGAATGTGACCGGCATGCTCCTCCTTACTCTTGGAATAAATCAAGATATCATCGATAAACACAATCACTGATTTATCCAACATCGGCCGACACACTCGATTCATCAGATCCATAAAAGCAGATGGCGCGTTGGTCAAACCAAATGACATAACGAGGAACTTGTAGTGACCATAACGCGTGCGAAAGGCTGTTTTAGGAATATCCAGCTCTTTTACCTTTAACTGATGGTTGCCCGATCGAAGATCTATCCTTAAGAACCAACTGGCACCCTGAAGTTGATCAAACAAATCATCAATTTTTGGTAAGGGGTATCGGTTCTTTAACGCCAACTTATTCAGCTCACGGTAGTCAATACACATCCTCATGCTACCGTCTTTCTTTTTCACAAATAAGACTGGAGCACCCCAAGGAGGGATACTCGGTCTAATAAACCACTTATCAAGCAGCTTTTGCAATCGCTCCATCAACTCTTTCATCTTAGTCGGTGCCAACCGATACGGTGCCTTAGCAATAGGTTGGGCACCCGGTATCAGATCAATCTGAAACTCGATCTCGCGGTTTGGTGGCACTCCTGGTAAGTCTTTGGGAAATACATCTGGAAAGTCACACACAACTGGCACATCAGATAGCTGTGGTGTTGGTGTATCCACGTCCTTTACATCACTACATCCACGCCTCATGCACTTTCCCGCCATCGCCATCGAAATCACTTTCGGAATCGTCGTGACTCGATCACCATAAATCGTCACCAAACTCCCGTCAGGCGCTGTCAAACGAATCATATTCTTGTGACACACAATGTTCGCCTTGTAGTCTGCTAACCAATCCATCCCCAGGACTACATCAAACCCGCCTAAGGTCATCACGAATGGTCTAACAGGAAACTTGTGACCTTCTAATTCCACATCACATCCTTCTATCATCTCAAAAATCCTGGTAGACTTAACTATGGTATTTTTACATCAAAAGGCACATCTACACTCCTACTACTAATAGGCAGATTAGCACAGAAAGCAGCATAATTAAAACTTTTACTAGCACCAGAATCGAATAACACAGAGGCTAAAGTTTGGTTTACTAGAAACGTACCTGACACAACATCAGGGTCCGTCCTAGCCTCCTCCTGCATCATCATAAATGCTCTGGTGTTCGCCCTCGGTCCTTCACCTCCTGTTTTGTTCACCCAGAACCCTCAGCCCTCGGCTTCTTACAATCTCTACTCATGTGACCCTCTCCACCACAGTTAAAACATTGGACCGTACGACAGTCCTTTGCTATATGCCCCGTCTTCCCATATTTGAAGCATAAGTTCGATCCCAATCTACATTCACCGATATGCTCTCTTCCACATTTCCCACATTTCTTCGACCCTACACCAGATATGACCACACGCCGGTCATCTACTCATGTCTTCTTGTTACTCGTCGGGACACTGCCTTGACCAAACCATTTCCCACAATGATTCCGGTCACCACCACCTTTCTTGCTACCTTCGGCCACCACCACAGTTCTCTCATCATACAACCTCCCTGTCAAATCAACCGCCAACCTAAACGTGCTCGGCCGAGCGGTGATCATGTGCCTGCGGACATCCGCCGGCAAGCCCTGGATATACCGCTTAATCTTTCGTGACCGAGGCGTCACCTGATCTGGCACCAGCCGTGCCATTTCGTTGAATTTAGTGGTGTATTGTTGATGTGTCATGGTTCCCGCCTCCAGCTATAGGAATTCCCTTTCCACCTTATCCATTTCCCTGTGAGGACAGAACTCCTCAATCACCAACTTTTTCATCTCAGACCACCTCATTCTCCCAATTGCCTGACTACCCTCAGCTTGGACTATATTGTCCCACCAACACAGAGCCGAGTCCACAAACGAGTCGGCAGCAAATTTCACCTTCTGGTCTTCTCGGCACTCGCTAATATTCAGAACAATTTCCATTTTCCTCACCCATCGGTGAGCAGCAGCAACAGTGCCATTACCATCAAAAGTAGGGGGCTTACACCTTTGAAATGCCCCGTAGTTACAGCCTCGTGCCGCCTCTGGCATGGGCTCTTCTTCTTCCTCTTCTTCTTCATCATCAGATTGAACCGTCTTAGTCTCGGGCTGTCTTCTTTCGCCTGTAGGTCTACTTCTTTCCTTCCTCTCCCCCTCCTATACAGCTTTAATCACTTCAGTCACTATACATGGTAAGATTGTCTGCATGAGCTGATGCACCTCTTCAACCACAACCTCCTTCACCGAGGCCCTTAAGTTAGTACTCTTATCATTGCCCTCTAGATAAGGGGTCTCGGGTTCTTCATGAACCACCTTTTCGGCCCTAGACCTTCCTGTCGTAGCCCTTGGTTCAGCACCACGACCTCCACCATGTGAAGCTTTAGATGATCTACCACCGACCATCCTCTAACACACACACTAAAAGATTCAAACACCAACACGGTCATTCAAAGGAACCGCTTAGTTTATGTCAAGTATAGTAAGTCCCTGATTATAGTGGCTAGTTGTGATTAGCCACTTACTTTACTCTTCATACCACAAGCATTTCCTGTCCTAACTACATCACTATCTAAATCTACAAGCAGCGCATAAACCACATAACATGTGCATGTAATACCAGTTATCATCAATAAAATACCTTATGGCATGCAGCTACTTGGACTGGCATCCCTTCTCTTTCCGTCCCATTTTCAGTTTAAGTTTAGGTTTATTTTGAAATTTACCCATTTTACTTAAACTTTGGCTCTGATACCAACTTTTAAGGCCCCGTTCCCGGGACGGTCACAGCTAGTCAATCATTGCACATAAAACATATAATTATATTAACTTGAAATAAACGTTGCAGCGAAAACATTAAAAACAACATTTTCATTAAAAATGCTTTTGCAAAATAATACAACATTCGTTACGTAATTTCACTTGTTTGCATTACAATGCAAAAACATAAAACAAAAGAATGCCATCCAAGAGAGCAAAGTAGCCGTCCCGTGCCATCCTCAACAACTTTACCTACCAACTAGAAGATGCATAAAAAGTCAGAGTTGTTGAGTGATTTCTAGTTTTAAGTAAAACATACTTTACTTTCGTTAAAACCGTTCTTTACTTTTGCATGTGATCACACATCATACGTACACATAGATAATATCATTATTATCTTCATCATTCATTCGTTAACTTTCATTCATTCATTCATACGTTCATCATTACTTCTTTTCATTCCATCAAAACCATGAACTTTACCCCACCGTCATGCATAAAGCTAGTACTAGGTCGGGGTCTATCTTAGAACCCCCCCCCCCCCCCCCGTCATGGCGCACAACAGCCTGGCCATAGTACCTAGGGTAAATTCAGGTGTACCATTGTCATGTGCTATACCCACCATCATGCATAAAGCTGATACTGGCCGAGGTCTATCATAGACCCCCCTTCATGGCGTACAACAGCCTGGCCATAGTATTTAGGGTAAGCGACAAAGGTTCTATACAAATGGTCAATTACAAAGAAAGACCCTAGTGTGCATCCTTCTGGTGTAGCTAACCCACACACTATTGAAGTAACACCCTTCATTGGGCGTGTTTCCACATACAAGGCTTGCTAAAGTTAAACATGCAATGTAAGGAACATCATCATACATAGTCAACATCACCATACAAGGCATCTTACATACAAAACATACATCATACATACCATCATGCATAAGCATCAATCATACATCATATCATCATCATACAATGCCCATCTCAACATCTATGACCTCAAAAGTCAGCTTACATGAATCCCCGGGGACCTCCCAAGTCAAAGCCTACATTTAACTTTTTCCCAAAAAGTCAGAAAATATTCTAAGTGTTCATCCGCATTTGTTCATTCGCATGAATTTACTCATCCGCATTTATCAATGCTCATCTGCATTTGTTCATTCGCATGAACTTTACTCATCCGCGTTTGTCAATGCTAATCGATATTTGTTCATTCGCATGAACTTTACTCATCCGCATTTGTCAATGCTCATCCGCATTTGTTCATCCGCATTGACTTACTCATCCGCATTTCCTTACGCATCCATATTGCTACTCATCCGCATTTGCTACTCATCCACATTTCTTACTCATCCGCATTTCTAAATCATCCGCATTTTTTACTAATCTACATTTCTTACACTTAAGCATTTTTTCTAAACTTAGGCGTATGAACTACTGTTTGGGCGCATGAGCAGCCTAGGGCACACTTATCATCATAATTCGGTCCCCAAACACCATCTATCATGTTCTAAGCTTAAATATTACATTCTAAGCCTTAGAAACACAACCATAACATCATCAAACAAGAACATAGTCCAAAATCACACCATACCCGCAACATACACACGTTCGTACATGCGAGTATGGAACCCAGTTTGTATAAAAACGTACATACATGCATTTCCAGCCACAAAATCAGTTAAACCATGTAAAAGAGGGGTTCTAGAACTCACCTTTGCAGCTTTAGAGTATGGCTTCTTCCAAACTTGTCTGCAATTGAGTTCAACCGCCTAGAAACCTACTAAAAACACACATAACCGAACAAACAAACACACATAACAATACAACCGAGGATGAAACCAGTTAAGAACATCTTAAATACATGAATTCCTACCTTGAAATTGACCTTTTCCTTCTTGTTCTTCAAAGAACCAAAACTTTCTGCTTCTCTTCCTTCTTTTCCCCAAAAATCCGACAGATACAAGGTGTGTAGGAGGTGATGGGCGGCCATCACCTTTTACACCCACTTTTTCAAACCTTTTGTCCTTTTGACATTTTTTACCCCTCAACTTAGGTAAAATATCTTTTCTTTCTTTTTCTTCACTTTATTCTTTCTTTACTAAATTAAAAATAACTGGGTGTTACATAAAATGATAACACTTGTGATTTGATAAGCTAGAATGATGGCATGTGTCTTAAGAAAACCTTCTTTAATTATAGGTTATATATATCTAACATGAAGATAATGAAAATATTAGGCCAGCTTGGCAAGCCTCTTGATCTGAGGTGCGAAGAAGAGGGTGTGAGTGTGTGAATCGAAGAACATAAGAAATAGATGATAATGCTAATAAGATGATATCAATAATGTTGATAGATAAAATACAATGAAATTCATACTTAAACAATGAAAGAACAAACCCACCCAAATAATAATTTCTCCATAAATTGAATTGTGGATGGTCTTCGATGAGCAGTACACTCGAGCTCAAATTCTACTTAACTTCTTGATTTTCATTTGAATCTAGCTCAATTGCATCAAGTTTTGAGTAGATAATCATTAAAATGATTAATCATCTTCAAATCATACCAAATGTGAACAAATTTGATGATCTCTTCTTCATTTTATGATGAATAGGTGACTTGTTCTTCATTTTCTTCTTTTCTTCTTTGTTCTTGACACCTTAAAATTGGAATCAAATTTGAACTAATGATGAATCCAGCAACAAATAGCTTTGATACAATTTTTCTAAATTAAAGTTTCAGATTTATTGAGCTTGGATTTTAGGAACCATCATGTTCATGGTCAAGAGTCAAAATTAAGATACATGTGAATCCTAGGGCTGCCAAAACAAGTCTTATCGTGTTTAACAAGTTAGAAATCACACGAAGAACTCACTTATCAAACATGCAAATGACTTGTTTAACTACTTATATATTATGGCTATAATTTTTGTTATACGTTTTATGAACCAATAATGTGAAATAATAGAGTCCAACATTTTGATTTTAATTCCTTTCAAAAATGTAAAAATTAAAATTTTATTTTTTATTAAACAGGTTTAATCATGTCATAAACAGGTCAAGATTTGCCGACCCACAAGAACATAAGAAATAGACGATGAAAATAATATGAATTTAATAATATTATAGACAAACTGCAATGAAATTCATACTTGAACAATGAAAGATCAAACCCACCCAAAAGATGTAACGCCCCATTCCAGGGACGCTTACAACTGGCCAATCATTGCATGTAAAACATATATTTTTATAGACTTAAAGAAAACATTGCAGCGGAAATATTAAAACAAACATTCTATTTCATTGTAAAACCTTTTGCAAAATAATACATCGTTTTCAAATTACAAAATACATGTTGCATTACATCACAAAAGCATTATAAAAATAGATGCCATCCAAAACGAGCCAAGTAGCCACCCTGTTCCATCCTCAGCAACCTTTACCTGCCAACTGGAAACACATAAAAGTTAGTGTTTCTGAGTGAGTTCTAGTTTTAAGATGAAACATACTTTACTTTCGTTTAAAACCATTATTTACTTTCATACATGATCACACATCATACGTACACATAGATAATAACTTTATTATCTTCATCAATCGTCCGTTAACTTTTTTTCATTCATCGTGTGTCATTATCTTTCACTTTCGTTACTTTCATTCATACTTTCTTACTTTCATTCGTACGCTCATTACTTTCGATGACATGTACAATACCCGAACATTGTGCACAAAGCTATTTACTGGGCCTGAGGTCTTTCATTGATCTCGAACATTGTGCACGAAGTGGACTCCAGTACCTAGGGCAACTACATTCATCACTTATCTTTTCTCTTTCATTCCTGACCAATGCCTTATGTTATACCCCAAACATTGTGCAGGAAGCTGGTTATTGGGCCTGAGGTCTTTCATAGACCTAGAACATTGTCCACGAAGCTGACTCTAGTACCTAGGGCAAGCGGCAAGGATCCCATACATATGGTCAATCACAAGGATTAGATCCCAGTTTGCATCCTTCTAGGGTAGCTAACTCGCACACAGTTGAGCTAACACCCTTCATTGGGTGTGAACCTCCATACATTGCTTGCAAGCCTTTCTTACTTTCATTCTTTCATTCATTCATTAATTGGATTCTTTCATTTCGTTCCACTTTTTATCATCTTCCATTTTACGTTACATAATACTTTACATTTCATTCCTTAACATTCAACGTAAAGCCACGGGAAAATAATCATACATAATAAGGAACATAACATAGTCATACAAAACATCACCATACAAGGCACCATCATACATACATAACATTCATCATACATAACATCATGCATAAGCATCAATCATACATCATCTATGACTTCGAAAAGTCAACTTACGTTTCCCCCAGGAACCTCCCAAGTCCAAGCCTACTCTTCACATTTTCCCCAAAATCAGAAAATATTTGTTAATCTTTAGGCGCATGGGCATTATACAGGTGCATGGCCTTTCAGGCGTATGGGGAACACTTAGGCACATGGGCAACTTCCAGGCGCATTGGCACTATTAGGGTACATGAGCAAAACTTAGTCTATTCTGGGCAATTCTAGGCACATGGGCACTATGCAGGCACATGAGTGCCTAGGCGCATGTGCAATCTAGGCGTACGAACACTTAGTCAATTTCAGCCTATTTCTAGGTGCATGAGTACTATTCGGGCATATGGGAACACTTAGGAAGTTATTACTGTTGGGTGCATGGGCTACTCTTTAGGCTCATGAGCAGTCTAAGTCATCCTAAACATCATTATTCAGTCCCCAAACAATCACCTATCATGTTCTAAGCTTAAATCATACCTTCTAAGTCTTAGAAACACAACCATAAAATCATCAAACACATACATAGCCCAAAATCAAACCCCACCCGATATCACACACATAAACACAAACGGGTATGAAACCCAACTTCTATAAAAAGTTCAAACATGCATTTCCAGCCCCAAAGCAGTTTAAAACAAGTAAAAAGGGCATCATAGAACTCACCTTTACAAACTTTGGTTATTACTTCTTCAAAAAACTATTTGCAACAGAGTTCAACCACCACCCACCAAAACACACACCCGACCACATACAACATACATAAGCATATAACTGAGGATAAAATCAGTTAAGAACATCATAAACACACGAATTCTTACCTTGAATTCGACTCCCTGCATTTGTTCTTCAAAATACCCGAGAGCTTTCTACTTCTCTGCGCTTTTTCTCTCTAGAATTGTCAGAGATATGTGTGAGGAGAGGGTGATGGGTGGCCATCACCTTTATTCACCAACTTTTGAAAGATTTTGTCCTTTTTACACTTTTTACCCCTTAACTTGGGTAATATATCTTTTCCTTCTTTTTCTTCATTTTATTCATTCATTTGAGTCTTCTAAAAATAATTGGGTGTTACAAGTCCACCCCCGTTATATAGGTTTCGTCCCCGAAACCTGTTATTCCTCAAACAATCATGGGTGATGCTGCCTCATATCTTTTTCAGTCTCCCACATAGACTCAAATCTCTTCATGTGCTTCCACTCTACTCACACAAGCAGAAATACTTTATTCCTTAACCTTTTCTCTTTACGATCAATGATCGCCACTGGTTGCTCCACATAATCGAGCCGTTCATCTACCTCAATATCCTCCAGTGGTATAATCATATCCTCATCTACTAAACACTTTCTCAGATGAGATACATGGAATGTCGAATGAATCCCACTTAACTCATCTGGTCACTCTAGTCTATAGGCCACCTCTCCTACTCGAACAATGATTCGGAAAGGCCCTATGTACCTTGGGCTCATCTTGCCCCGCTTTTTGAACCAAATGATTCCTTTCCAAGGTGAGACCTTCAACATGACTCTATCCCCCACCTGGAACTCAATCGGTCTACGTCTCTTATCGGCAAACGACTTTTGCCAATCTTTAGTTACCTTCATAAAGGCTTTGATCCTTTCAAACTTCTTAGTCGTAGCCTCGACCACTTCGATGCTCCAAAATCTTTATGGCCAATATCACCCCAACATACGGGTGTTCTACATCTTCTCCCGTATAACATCTCATAAGGGGGCATAACAATGCTGACATGATAACTATAGTTATATGAGAACTCAGCTAACGGTAAGTGGTCATCCCAACTTCATTCAAAGTCAATGACACATGCCTGAAGCATATCTTCCAACATCTGAATGGTCCTTTCAGACTGACCATCTGTCTGGGGATGATAAGTCATGCTAATATGTAACCTCGTCCCCATCGCATCATGTAATTTATTCCAAAATTTAGATGTAAACCGGGTGTCACAATCAGACCCAATAGACACTGGCACACCATGACGAGTTACAATCTCTTTAATGAACAGATTCGCCAACCTCTCAGATGAATAAGTCTCATGAATCAGTAGGAAGTGAGGACTCTTCATTAAACAATCAACGATCACACATATGGCATCATACCCTCTCATGGTACGTGGTAGCTTCATAAAAATTCATGATGATGTGCTCCCACTTCCACTCCAGTATATCCAACCGTTGGATCTTTCCATACGGCTTTTGATGCTCGGCCTTCACTTGTAAACAAGTGAGGCACTTACTTAAATACTCCATAACATCATGCTTCATACCTGGCCACCAATAATCTTTCTTCATATCTTGGTACATCTTCGTAGCACCGGGATGAATGGAGTATTAGGTTTTGGGAGCTTCATCCCTAATCCTCCCACGTAGATCCCTAAAACGACGAATCCACATCCGCCCGAATCGGTTCCTAACACCGAGTGTGTTTTCACCCAGATTCGTAACCAGGCTCTCATTCTTTCAGAGTTAAGGTGATCTTCTTTCAATGCTTCATCTTGAAGCTCTTTGACCTGCTCCATGACATCAGAGGTCATAACCAACTGATATGCCTTCACCCGAAACAGCTCAGGTCTTTCCTTTCAGCTAAGGGCATCCGCCACCACGTTGGCTTTGCCCGGATGGTAATGGATCTTGCAATCATAATCCTTTATGTAAGGCCCCATTCCCGGGATGCTCACAACAGTCCATCATTGCACATAAAACATATATTTACATTTAACATAAATAAACACTGCAGCGGAAACATTCAAAAATGACATCGTACGTACACATAGATAATAACATTATTATCTTCTTTACTGTTCATCACATTCTTTCTTCATCTCTGTATCTCTTTCCGGATCAGTGTCATCAGCTATTCCCCAAACAAATGGGGTACTGGGCCGAAGATCAAAAATGACTTCCATAACACACAAAGCCTCGCACCAGCACCGGTGTAAGCTACAAAGATCCCCACTGTATACTACACCCCAAACATACGCACAAAGCGGGTACTGAGCCGAAGATCATAAATGACATCCATAACACACATAGCCTGGCACCAACATCGGGGTGGGTAATCACTATAAACCATGTACTATATCACTAGTTAGTCACAAAGACTGGACCCCTGCATGTATCCTTAATGGTCAGCTAAACCACACATAGTTGAGCCTACGACATTTTAGAGCCGTCTACCTCCGTACATTTTTCTTGCAAGCCTTTCATTACTTTCTCTTTTTATTAATGCATGCACTCTATCAGTATGTTCCTCTTTTCATTATCTTTCACTTTACGTCACATAATACTTTATCATTTCTTTCAAAACTGTAACACGTAAAGCCACGGGAAAGATTAACATACATAACAGGGCACATAAACAGAATCATACAACACATCACCATACAAGGCACCATCACACATGCATAACATACATGCAACATACCAGCATGCAAAAAGCATCAAACATACATCATCATATTATGATCACTATTGACTTCAAAATGCCTACTTACTATGCCCCCGGGAACATCCCAAGTCAAAGCCTATTTTGCACTTTTCCCTAGAAATTCTGAAAATAATCTAAGACTTTAGACGCATGAACACTATGCAAGCGCATGAGCACTATGCAGGCGCATGAGCACTATGCAGGCGCATGGCCTTTCAAGCGCATGAGGAACACTTAGGCGCATGGGAAACTTTCAGGCGCATCAGTATTATTGGGGCGCATGAGCAACACTTAGTCTATTCTAGGCAATTGTAGGCGCATGAGTGCCTAGGCGCATGAGCTTTGTGGGCGTATGAACACTTGGTCAATTTCAGCTTATTTCTAGGCGCATGAATACTATTCGGGCACATGGGAACACTTACGCAGATTTCCATATTAGGCGCACGAACCCTATTTGGGCGCATAAGCAGCCAATGTCACACTTAAACATCATAATTCAGTCCTCAATCATTCTCAAACTTATTCTAAGCTTAAATCATGCATTCTAAACTTAAATCATGCATTCTAAGCCATAGAAACATATCCATAACAACATCAAACACATACATAGCCCATGAATCAAACCCACCTGCAACATACACACAAACATACATACGGGTATAAAACCCAACTTTTATAAAAAGTTCATACATGTATTTCCAGCCCTAAAATAGTTAAAAACAAGTAAAAAGGGGGTTCTAGAACTCACCTTTGCTATCTTTGGCGATGACTTCTTCACAAACCCGTTTGCAATTGAGTTCAACCGCCTAGAAACCCACCAAAGCACACACCTAAACACGCACACAAACACATATAACCACCAACCCGAGGATAAAACTCGTTAAGAACACTTAAAACCATGAATTTTACCTTGAATTCGTACTTCTGCACTTCTTCTTCTTCAAAAACCTGAAAGCTTTTTCTCTGCTTCTTTCTCTCTCTAAATCCGATCTTCAAAAGGTGAAAAGTAGCGTGGCATGGGTGGCCATGCTACTTTTGTACAAAAATAAATAAATTTTGTACCTTTTTACACTTTTAGTCCCTCTACTAGGGATTTATTTTTTTTCTTTCTTTTTCTTCTTTCTTTGGTTAAATAACTAGGAGTTACACTTTATGAGCTCCAACCATCTCTTTTTCCTCATGTTCAAATCTTTCTGCTCGAAGAAATACTTCAACCTTTTATGGTCGGTGAATATGGTGCACTTCGTCCCATATAAGTAGTGCCTCCATATCTTAACGCAAAGCCCACAGCTGCAAGCTCTAAGTCATGAGTAGGATACTTAACCTCATGAACTTTCAACTGTCGGGATGCATACGTTATAACCTTTCCTCTCTGCATCAATACACATCCCAACCCTGAGTAGGAAGCATCTGAATAGACCACCAAATCCTCGCTTCCATCAGGTAGCGATAAGACTGGAGCTTGAGTCAACCTCTTCTTTAACTCCTCAAAAGCCTTCTTTTGAGCTTGACCCAATACAAATTTTACATCCTTACAGGTCAACTTAGTCAATGGAGAAGCTATCTTTGAGAAGTCTTGGATAAATCATCTGTAATAGCCCGACAAACCCAAGAAACTACGTATCTCAAATGGCGTCTTTGGAGACTTCCATTGCATACAACCTCCACCTTTGCTGAGTCCACCATAATCCCCTCGGGATTCACTACATGACCTAAGAACTGAACCTCATAAAACTAGCACGCGCACTTGGAGAACTTGGCATACAACTTTTCCCTTCTCAAGATCTCCAGCACCTCTCGAATGTGACCGGCCCATTCTCACTTTTTGAATAAATTAGGATGTCATCAATAAACACAATCACTGATTTATCCAACATTGGCTAACACACGTAATTCATCAAGTCCATAAAAGCAGTTGGTGCGTTGGTCAAACCAAAAGACATAATGAGAAACTCGTAGTGTCCATAACGTGTGTGAAAAGCTGTTTTAGGAATGTCTTGCTCCTTAACCCTCAGTTGATGGTAGCTAGATCGAAGGTCTATCCTTGAAAACCAACTGACACCCTGGAGCTGATAAAAAAGATCATCAATTCTCGGTAATGGGTATTGATTCTTTACTGTCAGCTTATTCAGCTCTCAGTAGTCAATACACTTCCTCATACTACCGTCTTTCTTCTTCACGAACAAGACCGGAGCACCCCAAGGAGAGATACTCGGTCTAATGAACCCCTTATCAAGCAACTCCTGCAGTTGCTCCATCAGTTCCTTCATCTTGGTCGGAGCCAACCGATACAGTGCCTTAGCAACAGGTTGGGCACCCGGTATTAAGTCAATCTGGAACTCGATCTTGTGGTCAGGTGGCACTCCTTGTAAGTTTTCCGGAAACACATTTGGAAAGTCACACACTACCAGTACATCGGTCAGTTGTGGTGTTGGCATATCCACATTCTTCACGTCGGCCAAGTAGGCACTACATCCATACCTCATGCACTTTCCTACCACCGCCATCGAAATCACCTTTGGAATAGTCATAACTCGATCACCTTTGCTTCTTTGCTAATAGGAAATTCATATTGTATGAACCGAGTATGCTCTGAATAAATGCAGAAATTGAATGCCAGAATCTCATCAGATTTCACAAGAAGTGGCGGTAAACCGTCACCGAACTTCCATCGGGCACTGTCAATCGAATCATCTTCTTTCGACATACAATGTTCGCCTCGTAGTACGCCAACCAATCAGTTCCTAGGACTACATCGAACCCGCCTAAGGTCATCACAAATGGTCTAATAGGAAACTTGTGACCTTCTAATTCTATATCACATCCTTCTATCATCTCAGAAATCCTAGTAGACTTAACTATGGCAGTTTCTACATCGAAGGGCGTATCTATATTCTCACTACTAACAGGCAATTTAGCATAGAAAGCAGCAGAAATAAAACTTTTACTAGCACCAGAATCAAATAACACAGAGGCTAAAGTTTGGTTTACTAGAAACGTACCTGACACAACATCGAGGTCCATCCTAGCCTCCGCCTACGTCATTGTGAACGCTCTTGCACTCGCCCCCTGTCCTTCTCCTCCAGCCTTCTTCGCTCCCGATCCTTCAGCCCTTGGCTTCTTGCAATCCTTACTCATGTGGCCCTCCCCACCACAGTTAAAACATCTCCCCGCTTTGCACTCTTGTGCCATATGACCTGGCTTCCCACACTTGAAGCACACGTTTAATCCCCATCTACACTCGCCGTTATGCTCCTTTCCACACTTGCCACACCTCTTCATCCTCGCACCAGATGTGACCACACATCGGTCATCCACCCGTGCACCTTTATTGCTTGGAGTGGCTCCGCCATGCCCAATTCGCTTCCTATTCCAATTCTGATCACTACCACTTTTCTTGCTGCCTTCAGTCACCACCACAGTCCTTTCATCATACAACCTCCCCGCTAAGTCAACTGCCGACCTAAACATGCTCGGTCGGGCAGAGATCATGTCCGGCAAGCCCTAGATTTATTTCTTGATCTTTCATGATGAGGGTGTCACTTGATCTGGCACCAGTCGTGCCATCTCGTTGTACTTAGTGGTGTACTGCTCATGTGTCATCATTCCTGCTTCTAGCTGCAGGAACTCTCTCTCAACCTTATCCATCTCTCAGTGAGGACCGAACTCCTCAATCACTGCCTTTTCAGCTTTGCCCACTTGATCTTTCCAATTGCCCGACTACCCTCAGCTTGGACAATATTGTCCCACCAACACAGAGCCGAGTCCACAAATGAGTGGGCAGCAAACTTCACCTTCTGGTCCTCTCGGCACTCGCTGATATTCAATACAGCTTCTATCTCTCTCATCAATCGATGAGCAGCAGCAGCAGTGCCATTACCATCGAAGGAAGGGGCTTGCATCTCTAAAATGCCCTGTAGTTGCAGCCTCGTGCCTCCTCTGGTGCAAAATCTTCTTCCTCCTCTACTTCCTCATCATCCGAGAAAACCGTCTCAGTCTCGGGTCGTCTCCCTTCGCCCGTAGGCCTACTCCTTTCCTTCCTCTCCCCCTCTCGTACAGCCTTTATCACTTCAGTCACCACAGACGGTAGGATCGTCTGCATGACCTAATGCACTTCCTTCACTACAGCCTCCTTCACTGAGGCTCTTAAGTTAGCACTCTCGTCTCCGCCTTCAAGATGAGGGGTCTCGTGTTCTTCATGAACCACCATTTCAGCCCTAGCCTTCCTTTTGTAGCCCGAGGTTCAGCACCACATCCACCACGACCACCACCACGTGAATCTTTTGATGATCTACCACCGGCCATCCTTTAACACACTATAAGATTCAAACACCAACATGGTCATTCAAGGGAACAACTCAGTCTATGGCAAGTATAGTAAGTCCCTAATTATAATGGCCAGTTGTGATTACCCACTTACTTTACTCTTCATACCTCAAGTATTTCCTATCCTAACTATATCAGTATCTAAATCTACTAACAGCGCACAGAACAAATCACATAACATGCGCACGTAATGATGGTTAATCATTAAGAAAATACCTGATGGCACACAACTACTTGGACTGACATCCCTTCCTTTTCCGTCCAATTTTCAGTTTAAGTTTAGGTTTATTTTGAAAATTTACCCGTTTCACTTAAACTTTGGCTCTAATACCAACTTGTAAGGCCGCGTTCCCAGGACGCTTACAGCTGGCCAATCATTGCACATAAAACATATATTTTCATAAACTTAAAGAAAACATTGTAGTGGAAATATTAAAACAATCATTCCATTTCATTATAAAAGCTTTTGCAAAATAATACATCATTGTCAAATTACAAAATACATGTTGCATTACATCACAAAAGCATTATAAAAATGGATGCCATCCAAAACGAGCCAAGTAGCCACCCTGTGCCATCCTTATCAACCTTTACATACTTTCTACTCCTCTTCATTTTCTCTCTCTAGAAATGTCCAAGATATGTGTGAGGAGAGGGTGAAGGGCGGCCATCACCTTTATTCACCAACTTTTCAAAGATTTTGTCCTTTTTACACTTTTTACCCCTTAACTTGGGTAATATATATTTTCCTCCTTTTTCTTCACTTTATTCATTCGTTTGAGTCTTCTAAAAATAACCCGGTGTTACAAAAAAGAGTTTCACTTTAGATATATGATTCACACCATAAAAAACACACATATACAAATCAAGTAGTGGGTATTTATTTACAGGTGCTAGGGATATTACATCATAAACCTTAATTTGGATTATTCTTTTATCTTGATTTTAATTTTTTGTGTTGGCTTTTTCTTCTTTTAATCAACCTAGTCTCTGGAAGGTAAGTTTCAATTAAGAAGCCAAAGATTACTCAATATAGGAATTAGAATAATCTTCGTCTATTTTAACATGCACAAAATGATTATTGTACACATGAGCAAACGACATGATATGATTTGTTATTAGACATCTTGGGCCAACCCATTAGGGAAAATCATTTGGCAGCCATTATTGCTTAACAAGTGAACAATGACACAAAATATTTAAGGAATCACGATTTCCCTTAATGACATTATCATCCAATCTTATTTTTGGTGAATTTTCCATTTCTAGCCAATTTATGGTGATGTAACTCGTCATATCATCAATCGAACAACTGTCAAAAACAACTCTATATTCTTGATGCATGTTAAAGGTGTGTATATATATATATTGATAAAGTATTTTCGCATAGATTTAGTTTAGTTTAGTTTTTACTTATACTATCCACACACACAAAAGACAAGTGTACCTATTGTGCGGTAATGTAGTGTTGGTAAGAACCAACTATCGATCCGTGCACTCACCGAGCCTATTCAACAACCTTTATAATTGACTATCGGAATGAGTTTTATTTTGAGAAAATGATATGTTGCATTGATGTAACCAAATTGTTAAGGTTTTTAAAAACATAAATTAAATATAAAAGTAAAAGTAAAATTGAGACTTTTGGGTATTAAAATTGTGAATTAAGGTTATCATCCTAATTAGATAACACTTATGTAAGTGTATAAATATTATGGTGTGATTAAAGATATAATTTTAAATATTTTTGTTAATGTCTATAAACATGAGCCAATGTGGATTTCTCGTCTTCTAGCTCCGTAGTGACAAGAAAATCTGCATTGAGTAACTTATGAAGTTAACCTCCAAGCCACTAGTAATGTAGATAATACTTGTGCACTCTTTTAACATAAGATTTCTAAAAATATAACTTATTGATAGAAAGAGAGTTGATCAAGGTATTTATTAACATAAGATTAATTTTAGAAAACCATAACAATTACTGTATATTTATCATACTAATAAAAGGAAACCCGCAAATGATGAGAAATTTAAGGTGATACAAATCATTAGTAATTACAAATCATTAGTTTATAACTTCTCGTTTAAATATAGATGCTACCTATCAAAAGTTTACCCAAGATTACCATAACATTAATATAACATAAATCACACCATTAGCTTATCACAAATTACATAAGCTTCATCCAGTTAGGATGATAATAAGAGTTTAGCTCATGATGACCTTGAACATAACAATAAACAAAATAAAATATAGATTTGAAATCATTGGTAAAATGAAACAATCAAACCGGTGATCCACAGTGAATGACGTTTAGACAATCTTGGGCTTCTTCCAAGTGTTGTATATATTACCCAAGGGTCTTCCAGTCTTGAATCCTGAGAGAAATCAGCAACAAGATAACCCTCCACCAAAAGCTTTTCAAAATGATGGACTTAAACCTCTATTTATATGCTTTCTCGAGTGTTAAGCATGACCCGTGCCTAAAAGGAGTGGCCCCGTGATAGTATAATGCATACAAAAGTTGGTCGGTTTGTACATGCAGAGGTTGTTAGTTAGGCCCCTTGTTTGATGGGGCACAACCTTATGTTTGAGGTGGGGCACACCTTTATGCCTGATGGGGCATGACCCCGTGCTTGTTTTTGGGGGATAATACTTTTTGTCCCACCAGATGTCCAACACGGGAAGTGTTCTAATTTAAGCACTTTAGGTTGGGCATGGGGGCGTGCTCAATGAGGCACTCGATTTTCTTCAAATCTTGTTAAGTATGCTCCTTTTGTCTATCTAGGCCCTTAAAACACATGAAAACACACTTTAATGTTTTAAGTTTATTTTCATAAATTTAAGTAAGATATTAAGGAATAATTGATGCGCTTTTGATATATTTTATGTGTATAATTTAGGACACGTCAATTTTGCTTTGTATTCGTCTAATTGTTTTTTAGGTTGCTACCCCAAAAAAAACCATGACTTTTCATGAAACACTAAACCTAAAGAAAAACCACAATTACCATTGGGTTGGACACCTTCTATATGCTAGATGTATAGATGTAATATAGATGGAATCCAATTCTTTAGACTATTAATATTATTAGGTGTTGAATCCTAAAATTGATGAAAACTCGGTAGTATTTTATGATAGCCCAAGAAGTCGTATGTTCCTTTTACTTTAGAAGATGTTGAATGACTATATTGCATTGCAGGTTTATGTAGTTTCATGGGTGAACTTGTTCTTCCAGTAACATGTGACCCTGTAAACAAGATATGTCTTGGTAGGTCACACATACTTAATTTAGGATCCTGCTTCTTCTATTGGACCTTCAACTTTGGATACCTACGAATAACTGTTTAAATCATGAACGTCGTCTTGTTAGAGTTGTGTGGTTACACAATCGCTTTGAATTTTATACCAAACTAAATTTTAGTGGAGCAAGTTGTATCGTTATTTGTTGTTTCATGTATTCTACCTCTTCTTCAACATCAATTTCTTTGTCCACTTGAAGTGACAGTTTAATTTTATCAAGCTTTGTCTAGAAGATTTCAACTATTTCAAAATTTTGGTACCTGCATGAAAATCGATATTCAACAATTTTAAATTTATAAATCATTACCGAATAGGTGGTAGGTTTAGAATTTATTACGAGAAATTTCATATTTTTTCACATGACAAGCACAAGCCAAACCATAACTCATGAAAAGCTAACAACTAGACATCGCATTTGCTAACCACATCACATGTAATTTAGTTTCGACCACTACAAATCAAGAGCTTTGGGAAATCTTGCCTTGTAGGTAATTAAATAATAGGACTTTGTTATGATTCATGGTCTTAATCTTGCCTATTTTAAAGCTTTCTTTTAAACCTATCTCCTGCGTTGACCATGGGATCTACAAACTCCACAAGTCTATCCAACAAGTTGTTAGTCGATTTAAGATATCTTTTTAAATTCGCATGAATGCTCTCGATTATATGTGTTGTACATTAGCTAAAGTTGTGATTTGTGTTAGTCTAAATGATACAAGCATTTCTTTCTAGCCATTTATTATATACATATTAGCTAGTACATCTGGACAAATAATAAAACAAAATGCTTGTATAATTATAATGGTTTTCTATGCATGTATCTACGCACACATGTATGTAAGAAAACTTACACCATTGCTTGGCTTTAACTAGTCATTCGTAAAGTAGGTTAAGGTTATACTCGTAAATCTTTGGCATGGAAGACTCGCACAAACATGCCCACACATATGTAAACTTTCCCTAAATTTCTTTCGTAAAGCTTGTTTGTATTGTTTTTGCGATATTATCTTCCATGTGCAACCTGCATAAATACTTTGAAGCCTTTAAAAATACCTTAACATATGCTTTCATTAAAGCAAGGTCTCTATTGTTACTATGACTTGTGGCTCCATACACCTGTGTAGTGTATCACAATCTGTTTAGCACCCATTCAAAGTTTTCCTTTCGTTCTTTGCTTACGATTGCATGAGCAACACAAAAACGTCTGGTGTGTCGAGATCATACCAACAATCTAAGAAAATAGAAATTTGTAATTATGTCTTTAGTTGTGTTGATCATCAACACATACAGGAATGCACGCAAGGTGTCACACGATTTCTAGGTGACAAGAAAATATACTCCACAACATTTGTAGCGAGACTTATCAGGTGTAATAAACATAACCTTTGGAAGAGAGAAGGTTTTCCAGAACTTGCATTGGTGCTCCTCCGACTTTTTTTCATTTATTATCTTCTGTTGAGCATTGTATATATTTGTGATGACGAATACATTTTTGGAACTTTTTTGATTTTGTATGGTTGACAATATGTTTTGAGGCTTTATGTTCTACTCAACCAGCTACTCCACCAGATTGTATTCATTACGTGGCCTTCTTACAAATGGGTGATTCTATTCGATTCTTTATGCCCAAGACACATAGAATATTGATGTGGTTAGTACGTTATGATCCAAGTTAGGTCATACCCAATAACAAGCTTAGCAAACATCAATTAATATTTAATTGATGATATGATCATGCAATTAAATAATTACACCAATTTAGAAAAGTGGGTTTTTTAAATAAATTGTATATGAGATAGAACAACTTATAAGGATATTTTGTTCATGGGTATTACTCATAATGTTATTTAAATGGTTAAATAACATCAAGTAATAAAAGTGTGTATAAGTTATATAATTAAAAGGTTAATTACATAACTTATACTTGTAACTAGTTTAAAAATAAAATGTAGAAGAAATTGGGGGGAAACCCGAATTTGAAGAACATTTCGGCCGCCCGCCCCTTCAAGGGGGTTGGTTCATTTGTGTTTTCTTGAAACCACAATCCATTAACTAGCTACACACTCCACTTTATTCTCTCCATCACATGCAAGAACCAAAAGTGAAAATTTCTCTCATTTTGAAGGAAAAATCACGGCTGGAATTGGGTTCCAACAGCCCCTTTTGGTTCGTTTGGGTGTATAAATCCTAGCACTAAGGTCTTTGCCTGATGCTTGTGGGTATGGAAGCTTGAGGACACCTCTTCTTGGTGTTTTGGTCGTTCAAAAGCATCATCTTCTTCCTCATATCTCACATTTTTCAGGAGCTCCTGAAAGGTAGTTTGTATGTGTTGTTTTGGTTGTTATCTATTCTTGATAGCTAGTTTATTCATATATATTTGATCCTATGTTCTTGGGTTTGTTATTGCTAAGTATTAGGCCTTAATTTTCAGTTTAGAAAACATAATATTAAGGTTTCATTCCGCTGTGCTTTTCATGTTTAAATGGTTAAACAACTTTGATTAAGTGTCTAACAAACCCAACATTGGCATTTAGAGCCGAATATGTGGATGACTAGCTTCTTCTTTTGTCCTTGTAAAATTGGTTTTATGGGACTTTAGCGACCTAATAGGGGCTGTTTTGTGATGATATAATGAATCCCCAATCTTTCAACGTTATATCTTACATGCTTATGATTAAACCTTGAAAGAAAGATGTCAAATGGTTGATTATATTCTATTTGAACAAAAATCCTAAATTCTTGGTTTATGTTGGCTGAAAATTTAGGGTTAAATAGGGATTTATTTTTTTTCTTGAATGTTGTATATGTTGTTTCATATTGGTGCATAACCTAGCCTTGACCTTGTGTTGATTTGGTTTTGGTTGATTTCATTCATAATGGGTTATAATATTATTCTGTTGTGCTTTTATTTGGATGTAATTTATTTATTCATTCAATGGTGATGTAATAAATAGATTAGGTGTATTTTCTTTTATTAGAAAATTTGTATTAGGATATAAATTTTATAAAGAAGATGCACAAGATGGAAGCACAAAGGGAAGGCACAAAGAGAAGGACTTGAAGCATTTGGATGCAACTTCAACTGGGGGTCTTTGGAGATCTTATCTTGTGTGTTGTGTTTAACCCTTAGGAAAGATCAAATGACAACACTTGTGATGGCAAACAAGTGTGGTCAACCTAGTGGCTATGGTTATGCATTTGTGATTGTATCATTATGCTTGTTTGGTTGTTTGTTATATGATGGTGTTTGATATTTGGATGTGCACAACAAACTTATTAACAAACATAACAAGCTGAAAATTTATGGTTCCTTATCATTAAGCGACTAATAAAAGGTTATTAAGAGGATTAATAATTTTAATAAAAGGGGTTTTTACTAAAAGGAGAACCATAGGGTACCATGTATTTGAAAGCATGCAAATACAAGGTACATAGAGTTTTCATAACTCGAATTAATGAAAACTAAAATCCCTTTGGAAACAAGTTTAACACCATCCTTTTACACGACACTCGAATCACTTGAGAACTATTTGTGGGATAAAGGTCACCTAACCACTTTTAGGGAACTTGTGTGTTTGTGGTGGGCTTAACATATTGTGGGATAAAGGTCACCTAACCACTTGTATGTGTAAACTCACACGTGTGTGTAAGTAGGACGACTTGAATTGGAAACCATGTGCATAGCGTCACCGAAGAATGGCGTACAATGGTGTTGATGGGATTTTACATGCCGACTAAACAAAAGATGTTTCCCGATCCCATAAGGATAGAAGTTGCAATAGGTTGCAATTGTCAAATGTTGACTACCTTGTTAATTTAAATAATGGGATAAAGGTCACCTAACCATCATTTAAATGTAACGTTGGATTCTAGATTTTAATTATTAATTGTCTATGAGACATGAAAAGGGTATTAATGATTAAAATGTAATATTTTCAGAAATACTAATATGAGCTTTGTAAATTTTGTAGAAATGGCCGCAAACAATAATGCTACCACCCCGACCGTCCATACCCTATCGCTGAGAACCATCTTAAAAAGGGATCGTCTTAACCATAATAATTTTATGGACTGGTTTTGAAACTTGAGAATTGTTCTCAAGCAAGAGAAAAAGGCCTATGTCCTTGACGATCCCATTCCTGACCAACCCGACCCCGAGGTTGTTGAGGCCTATAACAATGGCTTCAGTATACTGAGGATTCCATGCAGGTTTCCTGCCTCATGTTGGGAACTATGATTCCCAAACTCCAAAAGGACTTGGAGCATCATGAGGCATATGACATGATTACCCAGTTGAAGGAAATGTTCCTTCAACAAGGTAGGGTAGAGCGCTTCGAAATGGTTCGAGCGCTTCATGCGTGTCGCATGGAAGAAACCCAATCAGTATCATCTTATGTTCTTAATATGAAAAGCTATGTTGATCGCCTCGAGAGGCTTAACTACCCGTCTCAAAGGAGCTAGCCTCAGATTTTATCCTTAATGGCCTAACTAAAAGGTTTCAAACATTCATAATGAATTACAATATGAATGGGTGGGACAAGAGCATTGGTGAACTTCACACAATGCTCAAAACAACCGAGGCAGGGATGGGTAGAAAGGTTCTACATGTTCTCTCGATCAATAAGAAAAGGTCATTCTCCTATCCCAAGGCAAATGTTGCCAAAGGAAAGGGGTACATCAAAGGCAAAGGGAAGGGGGAGGCTAAAGCGAAACCTCCAAAGCCTAAGCTTAAGAAGCCTAAGGTAACAGAGAACGATCCATGTTTTGAGTGTGGTGAGATAGGACATTGGAAAAAGAATTGCCCAACCTATCTCAAAGAGTTAAGAAACAAGAGGGATGTTGGGCAAACCTCAGGTACAACTTTCATGATTCATATTGGTACAAATGTTATTTCTTCAAACACATGGGTATTGGATACCGGATGTGGAACTCATATCTGCAATTTGTTGCTGGGCTTCAAAAGAAATAAGCACTTCAAGAAGGAGACACAAGTCTTTACATGGGTAATGGAGCAAAAGTTGATGTCGAAGCCCAAGGAGACTATATTTTGAAACTTTCAAATGGTTTGGAAGTTGTTCTTAAGAACATTTTGTATGCTCCTAGTTTGACTAGGAACATAATTTATGTTTCCCTTTTAAAACAATGTGGTTATGAATTAAAGTTTGTTAACAATGGTATTTATGTTTGTATGGATGATGTATTTTATTTCAAGGCTATGCCTTTTAATGGTATCTATGAATTGGTTCATGATGATTCATCCTATAATAACTCATTATACCAATCAAGCACCAAGAAACTTAAAGTGGGTTTAAGTGATTCTTATCATTGGCATTGTCGTCTTGGTCACATAAACAAGAATTGGATTCAAAAACTTCAAAAGAATGGTCTTTTGAAAACATATGAAAATGGTTCATTTGATAAGTGTGAATCATGTTTACAAGGTAAGATGACCAAGTCGCCCTTGATTAGCACTAACGAGAGGGCAAAAGACTTATTGGGAATCATATATTCGGATGTATGTGGTCCCTTTAAGACAATGACAAGAAATGGTGAAGATACTTCATTACCTTTACCGACAATTACAGTCGCTATGGTTATGTGTACTTGATGACACATAAATATGAAGTTTTCAAATGTTCAAAATCTTCAAGAATGAAGTAGAAAATCAACTCAATAAAACTATCAAAGTTCTTCGTTCAGATAGAGGAGGTGAATACCTCAGTGAGGCTTTTCAAGACCATCTAAGAAGTTGTGGGATCGTCTCACAACTTACTCCACCAGGAACACCACAACATAATGGTGTGTCTAAAAGGAGAAACTGAACCCTATTGGATATGGTTCGATCTATGATGGCTATAAGCTCACTACCTCTATCATTTTGGGGTTTCTCATTTCTCTCCGTGGCTCGTATTTTGAATATGGCCCCGACCAAGAAAGTAGATTCGACACCTTTTGAAATATGGCATTGAAGAGTTCCATCACTGTCATATTTATAAGTATGGGGTTGTGAAGCTTATGTTAAGCTAAACACGCAAAACAAGTTGGAAAGTCAATCCACTAAGTGTATATTTGTTGGATATCCCAAAGACTGTATAGGATACTATTTCTTTGATCCAACAGAGCAAAAGTATTTATTGCTCAAAAGGCAGAGTTCTTGGAAGCTAAGTTACTTATGGAAGGAATAACGTATAGAATAGTAGAATTTGATGAGGATCAAGATCCACAAGCCGATACATGTTTGGTTGACACTAGCAATCAACAAGAGGTTGTTGATGATGATCAAGAGGTTGATAAATACACACAAAACATTCGTAGATCTGGTAGAGTTAGCATTCCACCTGAAAGATATGGATTTTTCATGAATGGATGCTATGTGGTTGACTCCGATGAGGCAACTACATACCATGATGCAATGTCTAATTCAGATTGTGACAAATGGCTGGAAGCCATGAATGTAGAGATGCAATCCATGTATGAGAACCAAGTTTGGGAATGGGTTGACCCTCCACTTAACTCCAAACCGGTTGGATGCATGTGGGTTTTCAAGAAGAAAACAGATATGCATGGAAAATTGGATACTTACAAAGCAAGACTTGTAGAAAAAGGTTTCACTTAAACTCAAGGGGTTGATTATGATGAAACCTTCTCGCCTGTGGCAATGCTAAACTCAATTAGGATATTATTTGCCATAGCTGCATATTATGACTATGAGATTTGGCAGATGGATGTCAAAACCGCTTTTCTTAATGGACATCTCGAAGAGACTGTCCATATGGTTCAGCCTGATGGTTTTGTCGATCCACGACATCCTAATAAAGTATGCAAGTTAATGAGATCAATCTATGGATTGAAACAAGCATCGAGAAGTTGGAATCAACGTTTTGATGAAGAGATCAAGATATTTGCTTTCATCAAGAACACAGACGAGGCATGTGTATATAAGAAGGTTAGTGGGAGCATAATTACATTCTTAGTATTGTATGTTGATGACATACTACTTTCTGGAAATGATATTCCAACCATGGAAGGTGTTAAAACCTGGCTTGGAAGTTGTTTTTCCATAAAAGATCTAGGTGAAGGCGCGTATATTTTGGGAATAAAGATCTATACGGATAGATTGAGGTGGTTGATAGGTCTAAACCAAAGTGCATATATTGGTAAAGTCTTGAAAAGGTTCAACATGGAAAGCTCTAAGAAGGTATGGTACGTATTCAAAAAGGGACAATATTGAGTACATCTCAATGTCCAAGCTCAAAGGATGAGCAAGATCGAATGAAAGACATCCCATATGCATCTACTATAGGATCCATCATGTATGCGATGATATGCACTAGACCGGTCGTGTCATGCGCGTTCAGCGTGATAAGCAGATATCAGCAGAATCCAAGTAATAGCCATTGGATGGCTGTTAAAAGTATATTGAACTACCTTAGGAGGACTAAGGATATGTTTCTAATATACATTTCTGATGAAGAGGAACTCATTGTAAAGGGTTACACGGACGCGAGTTTCCAAACTGATCGAGATGATTCTCGATCGCAATCAGGGTATGTCTTCATTATGAATGGAGGAGCAGTGTCCTGGAAGAGTTCAAAACAAGACGTGATAGCATTGTCCACTACAGAATCCGAATACATAGTCGCCTCATTAGCAGCTTAGGAAGCTACATGAATAAAGAAATTTATCACCGATCTAAGGGTGGTCTCCACCATTCAAGACCCCCTAGAAATATTTTGTGATGACGAGGGTGCGATTGCACAAATCAAGGAACCCCGTTCACATCAAAAGATTAGACACATTGAGCGGAGATTCAACTACATAAGGGATGAAGTTGAAAAGGGAAAAATATGTATTCGTAAAGTTCACACCGATCAAAACATTGCGAATCCACTCACAAAGCTCCTTGAAAGGGCAAAGCATGAAAGTCATACGTGTGCCTTAGGACTTTGATATTCTAGTGATTGGAATTGATCCGTTTAGTATTTAAAAGATTGGAACAATATGATATTTAACTCCTTCATATATTTGTGATATTCTGAGTTATGTACTTTTTAGCATGTATACATCCATGAATATGTTTATTATTCTAAATGTCCGTAGTCGGTCATGTTTGTGGGAACAAATATGAACATAAGACTATTATGAACATGGATTGGTGGATATTCATAAGGCATGAATATAGAGCAATTGGTTGCTGCCAAAGTTCGTAGATATTTGTGGGATACAAATATTGGACTGACCCGCGTCTTAAATTTTGCTACATGGAATCTTCTTGATTGATCATAAGTAAATTTGAGTAAAGGCGAATATCATTTGGTATCCTCCAACCTGAGATACATGTTGGGTTTTGTTATTTACCAATGTGTTATACCTTAAGCTAGTTCTTTATTGCTCTGAAATAATGGACAGTACATAAGGCTATGTTCAGGTGTGACATGAGGTGGTTGTGAGAAACACATGTAGTCAAGATGGAATTTGTTCCTCTTATTCGTTGAGAGTAAGATGTATAAGGCCTGATTAAGTTAAATCAACAAGGAATGATCATTCGGTGTCCTTGGATTTAACATGACATCTGTAACAAAGATAAATGATTGATTCACCTAAATCATTTCAAGTTGGATACTTGAAGGGGATGATGTTATTGAATGGCTTTTAGTCATGCGTATTAAGGGTAGTAAAACGTTGTTAAGTGGTATTTACTGTTTGCATCAATCTCCTATGAATCTTGTACAAGTGGGAGATTGTTGGATTCTTTATGTCCAAGACACATAGAATATTAATGTGGTTAGTACCTTATGATCCAAGTCGGGTCATATTCAATAAGAAACTTAGCAAACACCAATTAATATTTAATTGATGATATGATCATTCAATTAAATAATTACACCAATTTAAAAAAGTGGGTTTTCTAAATAAAATGTATATTATTTTGTTCATGGGTATTACTTGTAATGTTATTTAAATTCGTTAAATAACATCAAGTAATAAAAGTTTGTATAAGTTATATAATTAAAAGGTTAATTACATAACTAGTTTAAAAATAGAATGTAAAAAAATTGGGGGGAAACCCCAATTTGAAGAACATTTCAGCCGCCCCTTCAACGAGGTTGGTTCATTTGTGTTTTCTTGAAACCACAATCCATTAACTAGCTATACACTCCACTTCATTCTCTCTCTCACATGCGAGAACCAAAAGTGAAAAACTATCTCATTTTGAAGTAAAAATCACGGCTGGAATTGGGTTCCAGCAGCCCCTTTTGTTTGTTTTGGGTGTAGAAATCCTAGCACTAAGGTCTTTGCTTAATGTTTGTGGATATGGAAGCTTGAGGACACCTCTCCTTGGTGTTTTGGTCGTTCAAGAACATCATCTTCTTCCTCATATCTCATGTTTTCAGCAGCTCCTGAAAGGTAGTTTATATGTGTTGTTTTGGTTGTTATCTCTTCTTGATAGCTAGTTGATTCACATATATTTGATACTATGTTCTTGGGTTTTTTATTGCTAAGTATTATGCCTTAATTTTCAGTTTAGAAAACATAATATTAAGGTTTCATTCCGCTGTGTTTTTCATGTTTAAATGGTTAAACAACTTTGATTATGTGTCTAACAACCCAACACTACTCAACCAGCTACTCCACCAGATTGTATTCGTCATGAGGCCTTTTTCATGTTTATGTTTGTCATTCATCACCTCTAATTTCCGCGATGTTGTTTACTGTCCTATATCCCTACTAGTTTAAAGGGCATCTGACTTTTTGCTACGAGGCCATTTAAGGGTGGTTGTAATCTTGTGTTCGTCATCATGATCACACGTAAGCCATACCTTCACGATTGATCACCATTTTTCTTTTATCTTCAAGTGATAATAACGTAACCATTATCATGTAACACCCGGTTATTTTTAGAAGACTCAAACAAAAGAATAAAGTGAAGAAAAAGAAAGAAAAGATATATTACCCAAGTTAAGGGGTAAAAAGTGTAAAAAGGACAAAAGTCTTCAAAGTTGGTGATAGAGGTGGCATGGCCGCCCATCCCTCTCTCTACACACATATCATTTGGATTTTTTTAAAGAGAACGAAAATGAGCTGAAACTCTCGGGTATTTTGAAAAACAAGTGCAGGAGTTGAATTCTAGGTAACAATTCTTGGTTTTGTGATGTTCTTGACTGGCCTTAGCCTCGGTTATATGCCTATGTGTTTTTGTATGTGTTCGAGTGTGTTTTTGGTGGGTTTCTCGGCAGTTGAACTCAATTGCAAATGAGTTTTGAAAAAGTCATAACCAAGGCTATTGTAACACCCGGTTATTCTTTAAAAAGAAAAGAAAGATAAGAGTTGAAGAATAAAGAAAGGAAATGTCAATAAAACCCAAGTTGAGCGGTTAAAAGTGTAAAAAGGACAAAAGTACACAAATGTTGGTGTAAAGGTGGGCATGGCCGCCCACCCTCACTTCACATCACTACTTTTCTTCGGTTTAGAGAGAAAGAGCAGAGAAACACTCTCGGTTGAAGAAGAAGAAAAAGAAGAGATTGAATTCAAGGTAAGAATTCAAGGTTTTTAAGTTTTTATGACGGGTTTTATCTCGTTACATGCTTATGTGCTTATATGCTTGTGCGTGTGTCCGTGTGTGTGTGGTTTGGTGTGTTTTTAGGTGTTTGAACTCATTTGCAAGCGAGTTAGAAGGAAGAAACACCCAAGTTGCACCAGGTGAGTTCTAGACCCCAGTTTTACTTGTTTTAAACTCTCTTGGGGCTGAAAATGTATTAAAACGATTTTCAAATGTTTATGTATGTATACCCGTATGTATTATGCATGTTGGATGATGATTCTTAGATGCTTATAGGTTGTTCATGTTTAAAATAGCCTTGGTAAGCTTAGAACAGATAGGTTTGATGATTGGGCTCGAAAACATCCTAGAAACATGTTGTACCGAAGGTTCATGCGCCAAAATAAGGTCCATGCGCCTGAAATTTGCCTTAGAAATAATAAGTGTATATCATGCGCCTGAACAGTAGTCCATGTGCCTAGAAATAATAGTCGGATGACTATGTGTCAGCCCATGCGCCCAAGTGGCCCATGCGCCTAAGTGTCCATGCGTCCGAATGACCCATGCGCCTAAGTATTCATACGCCCGAATAGTCCATGCACCCGAATAGTCCATGCGCCTGAATAGCTCATGCACCCAAGTGTTAAAATGGTTAAGCGTTGACTGATGTGCCTACATAGTGATGAAACACCCAAACAGGGCTCATGCGCCCAAATAGTGTCAAAGCGCCTAAACACTTATAATTTATTACATAATTTTTAGGAGTCTGTGCTTTTAGGAATTTGACCGAGGTTTGACTACTGCTTATTAATGATGAGTTTCATGCATGATTATGATTGCCTTATGATTGTTCCTTATTATTATTGCTATTATTATTACTTATAGTGTGTGACTTTACGTGGTATGTTTATTATTGTAATGTGAAGTATATTGTAATAATAAAGAGGAAGAGCATTAAAGAAGAGAAGAGGAACATTAATAAAATGTTAAAAAGCCTTGCAAGCTTGCAGGAGGTACAAGACCATGTTGTCTTTAGCTCAACTGTGTTGCGAGTGAGCTACCCTATTATGCACACAGGGCCAGTCAATTGAGATTGGCAGGACTTTTGCAGCATACCCTAGGTGATTGGGTCGGCCTTGTATACGGTAAACAGAACCCTTTTGTGGGATATAGATGGCCATCACCAGTTTTCACCGCGCATACAGTTTAGGGTATTGCTCATTGCTCCATACAAATAATGAAAGATACAGATAAAAGATTACAAAACATACAAGGCATACAGTAAAGAGAACAAACGGTTTGTTCATATAGTTAATGCGTGCTCGCATACAAAGTAAAGAGTTGTATTTCACAGAAAGAGTATTTTTCATATACAACATACATAAAGTATTTTATTACTGTTAAAACTAGAACTCACTCAGCAACGCTGACTTTTATACATTTTTAGTTGGCAGGTAATTATTGCTGAGGATGGCACGAGGGTGAAGCTACTAGGCAGGGAAAGACTGACATCCATTTGTATTTCATATTGATGTTGTTTTGTAATGCAGTTAAACAATTCTTTTGTAATAAGTCAAACAATAGTGTATTGCACAACAACAGTGTTTTAAAAAGAAATGAATGGCTTTAGCTATAATAATTCTGCTGCTTGAGTTTGTATATTTATAAATATAATGTATTAAATGTTGTGGGTTGACCAACTGTGAGGTCTCCAGGAACGGGGCCTTACAAGTTGGTATCAAAGCCAAGTTTAAGAGAATTGGGTTAAATAAAAAATTTAAAACCTAAACTTTAACTGAAAATGGGACAAATAGAGGGATGTCTGCCCGAGTAGCTTCGTGCCATCAGGTATGTCTTTTCTTAATGATAACCGGTATTATGTGTGCATGCTATTTGATTTATGTGCTCTTAGTAGATTTAGATACTGATTAAGTTACGATAGGAAATGCTTGGGGTATGAAGAGTAAAGTAAGTGGCTAATCACAACTGGCCACTGTAATTAGGGACTTACTATACTTGTCATAAACTGAATGTTACCTTGAATGATCGCGTTAGTGTTTGAATCTTATAGTGTGTTAGAAGATGGCTGGATAGAAATATTCCAAGGCTCCTAGAGGCAGAGGCCATCCACGTGTGACTAGGAGAAGTGCTAAGACTCCTAAGACGACCCATGAGAACCCCGAGGTCCATGGCCGGAGCGAAGAGAATGAGAATGCTAGCTTGAATGCTTCAGCTAGGGAGGTGATTGCTGATGAGGTACACCAAGTCATGCAGACAGTCTTACCGTCTGTAGTGACTGAAGTCATCAGGGCTGTGAGAGGCGAGGAGAGGAAGGAGAAGGAGAATAGAAAGGGATCAACGGGCAAGGGAAGCAGAAGGGAGGAGGAACAACCAGAGCCTGAGGTTGTGTTGTCTGATAAAGAGGAGGATGATATAGTAGGGGCAGCAACTGGAGGATGCAGTTATGGGGCGTTCCAAAGGTGTAAGCCCCCGACCTTCGATGGCAATGGCAATGCTGCTTCCGCTCATTGCTGGGTGAGGGAGATGGAAGCCATCTTGGAAATCAGTGAGTGTTGTGAAGACCAGAAGGTGAAGTTCGCAACTCACTCTTTCGTTGATTCAGCGCTGTGTTGGTGGGACAATATTGTCCAAGCTGAGGGTGCCAGAGCCATCAAGAAGATGCGATGGGAGGAGTTTAAGAAGTTGGTTATTGAGGAATTCTGTCCTCACCGGGAGATGGACAAGGTTGAGAGGGAGTTCTTGCAACTTGAAGCGGGAACCATGACCCACCAGCAGTACACCACTAAATTCAATGAGATGGCGAGGCTAGTGCCGGATCAGGTGACGCCGGTATCAAGGAATATCAAGAGGTACATCCAAGGATTGCCGGCTGACATTCACAGGCACCTGATTGCTACTCAGCCAGGTACCTTTCGATCAGTGGTGGATTTGGCGGGTAGGCGGTATGATGAGCGAGGGGAGACCGTGGTGGAGGTAAGGAAAATGAGTGGGGATGGTAAGAACTAGAATGGGAAGAGTTTGGACATAGTGGTTTTACTCCAAACAACAAGAAGGTGAAGGTGGATGATGATGGGGTGTCATCAAGATCAGGGCTGAGAAGGTGTGGCAAATGTGGACGGGAGCATACCGGTGAGTGCAGGATGAGAATGAATGTATGCTTCCGGTGTGGCAAGCCTGGCCACATTGCTAGAGACTGTAAGAAGCCGAGGGCGGAGAGCTCTGGAGCGGAGAAGAAGAAGCCGGAGGAAGGAGGATAGAGGACAGGTGCTAGAGCTTACAATATGACCGGGAGGAGGCCAGAGCTGATCCCGATGTTGTTTCAGGTATGTTTCTAGTAAACCAAACTTGTGCCTCTGTATTGTTTGATTCCGGTGCTAGTAGGAGTTTTATCTCCATTACTTTCTGTTCTAAGTTGCCTATTAGTAGTACAAATGTTAGTGAATCATTCGATGTAGAAACCGCTATTGGCAAGACCACGAGAATTATGATGTGATAGAGCACTGTGCTATAGAACTAGAAGGTCATAGGTTTGCTGCTAGGTTACACGTGATGCCCCTAGGTGGATTTGATGTAGTACTAGGGATGGACTGGTTAGCAACCTATGAAGCAAATATTGTATATAGCAAGAAGATGATACGATTAGTTGTGCCCGATGGGAGTATGGTTACGGTTTATGGAGATCGCGTTACTACGATCCCGAAGATGATTTCGATGGCGGTGGCGGGGAAGTGTGTGAGACGTGGATGTAGTGCCCACTTGGCATACGTGAAAGATGTGGATGCGTCGGTACTGCAATAATCTGAGCTACTAGTGGTGTGTGACTTTCAGGACGTATTCCCAGAAGACTTACCCGGCGTGCCACCGGATCGTGAGATTGAGTTCCAAATTGATTTAATACCCGGTGCTCAACCCGTTGCCAAAGCACCATATCGATTAGCTCCTACTGAGATGAAGGAACTCATGAGCCAATTACAGGAGTTGATGGATAAGGGATTCATTCGACCAAGTATCTCTCCGTGGGGTGCTCTAGTATTGTTTGTAAAGAAAAAGGATGGAAGTATGCGAATGTGCATCGACTACCTATAGCTGAACAAGTTGACGGTGAAGAATCGGTACCCCTTACCAAGAATTGATGATCTATTTGATTAGCTCCAGGGTGCAAGTTGGTTTTCAAGGATAGACCTTCGATCTGGTTATCATCATTTGAAGGTGAGGGAGCAGGATATTCCCAAGATAGCTTTCCGTACGCGTTATGGACACTACGAGTTCCTCGTTATGTATTTTGGTCTAACTAACGCGCTAGGTGCCTTTATGGATTTGATGAATCGGGTGTGTCGGCCTATGTTGGATAGATCAGTGATTGTGTTCATTGATGATATTCTGATCTACCCGAAGAGCGAAGAAGAGCATGCCGGTCACATTCGGGAGGTGTTGGAGACATTAAGAAGAGAGAAGTTGTATGCCAAATTCTCTAAGTGCGCGTTCTGGTTACGCAAAGTACAATTCTTAGGTCATGTGGTGAATCGTGACGGGATTATGGTAGACCCCGCAAAGGTGGAAGCAGTGATGCAATGGAAGTCTCTGAATACGCCATCCGAGATTCGTAGTTTCTTGGGGTTGGCGGGATATTATCAAAGGTTCATTCAAGACTTTTCCAAGATCACTTCTCCACTAGCCAAGTTGACCTGAAGGGATGTAAAGTTTGTAGGGGGTCAAGCTCAAGAGCAAGCATTCGAGGATTAAAGGCAAGGTTGACTCAAGCTCCTATTCTGTCATTACCCGAAGGAAGTGAGGATTTGGTGGTTTATTCAAATGCTTCCTACTCAGGGTTGGGGTGCGTGTTAATGCAGAGAGGGAAGGTTATAGCTTATGCATCCCGACAATTGAAAGTTCATGAGGTCAATTATCCCACTCATGACTTGGAGCTAGCAACCGTGGTCTTTGCGTTGAAGATTTGGAGGCACTATCTCTACAGGACGAAGTGCACCATTTTCACTGACCACAAGAGCTTGAAGTACTTCTTCGAGCAAAAAGATCTGAACATGAGGTAGGGAGGTGGTTGGAGCTGATAAAAGATTATGATTGTCAGATCCACTATCATCCGGGCAAAGCCAGCGTGGTGGCTGATGCTCTTAGCCGAAAGGAGAGGCCTGAGCCAATTCAGGTGAAAGCATATCAACTGATCATGACCTCCGATGTGATGAAGCAATTCAAAGAGTTTCAAGATGAGGCACTGAAAGAAGATCATCTTAACTCTGAAAGGATGAGAGGTCTGGTTAGGGAATTGGGTAAAAACACACTTGGTGTTAAAACTCGATTGGACAGGTGTGGATTCCTCGTTTTGGGAATCTACGTGCGAAGATTATGGATGAAGCCCACAAGACTCGATACTCCATTCATCCTGGTGCCACGAAAATGTATCAAGATATGAAGAAAGATTATTGGTGGTCGGGTATGAAGCTTGATGTGGTGGAGTATGTGAGTAAGTGCCTTATTTGCATACAGGTGAAGGCCGAGCATCAGAAGCCATACGGGAAGATCCAACCTTTGGATATACTGGAATTGAAATGGGAGCACATCACCATGGATTTCATAACGAAGTTGCCACGTACTCCGAAAGGGTACGATGCCATATGGGTGATTGTCGACCGTCTGACGAAAAGTGCTCACTTCCTACCGATCCGAGAGACATATTCATCTGGGAGGTTGGAAAATCTATTCATCAAGAAAATTGTAACTCCGACACGGTGATCGGGACACCCCGTTTACATCTAAATTTTGGAAGAAATTACATGACGCCATGTGGACGAGGTTACATATTAGCATGGCATATCATCCCCAAACTGATGGTCAGTCAAAAAGGACCATTCAGACATTGGAAGACATGCTTCGGGCATGTGTGATTGATTTTTGGGGGAAGTTGGGATGACCACTTACCGTTAGCTGAATTCTCATACAAGAACAGCTACCATGCCAGCATTGGCATGCCACCATATGAGATGCTATACGGTAAAAGATGCAGAACACCCATTTGTTGGGGTGATATTGGTCAGAAGGAATTGGGGAGCATCGAGGTAATTGAGGCTATGACTGAGAAACTTGAGAAGATTAAAGCCTTCATGAAGGCAGCTAAAGATAGGCAGAAGTCGTATGCCGATAAACGACGCAGAACGATCGAGTTCCAGGTGGTGACCGGGTTATGTTGAAGGTCTCACCTTGGAAGGGTATTATCCGATTCAGGAAGCGGGGCAAGTTGAGCCCAAGGTATATAGGCCCTTTCTGAGTCATTGCTCGAGTAGGAGAGGTGGCTATAGATTGGATTACCAGATGAGTTAAGTGGAATTCACCCGACATTCCATGCATCTCATCTAAGAAAGTGGTTAGCTGATGAAGACATGATTGTCCCACTAGAGGATATCGAAGTAGATGAAAGGTCAATTATGTGAAGCAACCAGTGGCACTCATCGATCATAAAGAGAAAAGGCTGAGAAATAAAGTGGATCCTCTTGTGCATGTATAGTGGAAGCACAGGAAGGGATCCGAATCTACATGGGAGACTAAGGAAGAAATGAGACATCATTACCCATGCTTGTTCAAAGAATAACGGGTTTCGTGGACGAAACCTATTTAAGGGGGGGGACTTGTAACACCCGGTTATTCTTTAAAAAGAAAAGAAAGATAAGAGTTGAAGAATAAAGAAAGGAAATGTTAATAAAACCCAAGTTGAGGGGTTAAAAGTGTAAAAAGGACAAAAGTACACAAAGGTTGGTGTAAAGGTGGCCATGGCCGCCCACCCTCACTTCACATCACTACTTTTCTTTGGTTTAGAGAGAAAGAGCATAGAAACACTCTCGGTTGAAGAAGAAGAATAAGAAGCGATTGAATTCAAGGTAAGAATTCAAGGTTTTTAAGTGTTTATGACGGGTTTTATCTCGGTTACATGCTTATGTGCTTATATGCTTGTGCGTGTGTCCGTGTGTGTGTGGTTTGGTGTGTTTCTAGGTGTTTGAACTCATTTGCAAGCGGGTTAGAAGGAAGAAACACCCAAGTTGCACCAGGTGAGTTCTAGACCCCGGTTTTACTTGTTTTAAACTCTCTTGGGGCTGAAAATGTATTAAAACAATTTTCAAATGTTTATGTATGTATACTCGTATGTATTATGCATGTTGGATGATGATTCTTAGATGCTTATAGGTTGTTCATGTTTAAAATAGCCTTGGTAAGCTTAGAACAGATAGGTTTGATGATTGGTTCGAAAACATCCTAGAAACATGTTGTACAGAAGGTTCATGCGCCTAAATAAGGTCCATGCGCCTGAAATTTGCCTTAGAAATGATAAGTGTATCTCATGTGCCTGAACAATAGTCCATGCGCCTAGAAATAATACTCGGATGACTAAGTGTAGGCCCATGCACCCCAATAGTGCCCATGCGCCCTAGTGGCCCATGCGCCTAAGTGTCCATGCGTCCGAATGACCCATGCGCCTAAGTGTTCATATGCCCTAATAGTCCATGCGCCTGAATAGCTCATGCACCCAAGCGTTAAAATGGTTAAGTGTTGACTGATGTGCCTTCATAGTGATGAAACACCCAAACAGGGCTCATGCGCCCAAATAGTGTCAAAGCACCTAAACACTTAGAATTTATTACAGAATTTTTGGGAATCTGTGCTTTTAGGAATTTGACCGAGGTTTGACTACTGCTTATTAATGATGGGTTTTATGCATGATTATGATTGCCTTATGATTGTTCCTTATTATTATTGCTATTATTATTACTTATAGTGTGTGACTTTACGTGGTATGTTTATTATCGTAACATGAATTATATTGTAATAATAAAGAGGAAGAGCATTAAAGAAGAGAAGAAGAACATTAATAAAATGTTAACAAGTCTTGCAAGCTTGCAGGAGGTACACGACCATGTTGTCGTTAGCTCAACTGTGTTGCGGGTGAGCTACCCTATTATGCACACAGGGCCAGTCAATTGAGATTGGCAGGACTTTTGCAGCGTACCCTAGGTGACTGGGTCGGCCTTGTATACGGTAAACAAAACCCTTTTGAGGGATATAGATGGCCCATCACCAGTTTTCATCGCGCATACAGTTTAGGGTATTGCTTATTGATCCATACAGATAATGAATGATAAAGATAAAAGATTACAGAACATACAAGGCATACAGTAAATTGAACAAACGGTATCTATTCATATAGTTAATGCGTGCTCGCATACAAAGTAAAGAGTTGTATTTCACAGAAAGAGTATTTTTCATATACAACATACAGAAAGTATTTTAATACTTTTAAAACTAGAACTCACTCAGCAACGCTGACTTTTATACATTTTCAGTTGGTAGGTAATTATTGCTGAGGATGGCAATGGGGTGAAGCTACTCGGTAGGGAAAGACTGGCATCCATTCGTATTTCATATTGCTGTTGTTTTATAATGCAGTTAAGCAATTCTTTTGTAATCAGTCAAATAATAGTGTATTGCACAACAACAGTGTTTTAAAAAGAAATGAATGGCTTTTGCTATAATAATTCTGTTGCTTGAGTTTGTATATTTATAATATATAATGTATTAAATGTTGTGGTTGACCAACTATGAGGTCTCTGGGAACGGGGCCTTATAGCTATTAAGGTGAGTTCTAGAACCCCTTTTTTCATGTTTTAAACTGCTTTGGGGCTGGGAATGCATGTTTGAAGTTTTTATAAAGATGGGTTTGATACCCGTATGCTTTATGTGTGTATGTTGCGGGTGGGGTTTGATTTTTGGGCTATGTATGTGTATGATGATGTTATGATTATGTTTCTACGGCTTAGAATGTATGATTTAAGCTAAGAACAGGTTATATGATGTTTGGGGACTAATTTATGATGTTTAAGTATGATTTAGAATGCTCATGCGCCTGAATAGTGGCCCATGCGCCAACAAAAAGTAACTGTCTAAGTGTCCCATACGCCCAAAACCTCATGCGCCCAAATAGTAACCATGCGCCTATAAATAGGCTAAAACTGACTAAGTGTTCATACACCCTGATAGTTCTTGTGCCCAGGCACTCATGTGCCTGCATAGTGCCCATGCACCTAAAATTGCCCAGAATAGACTAAGTGTTGCTCATGCGCCCCAATAGTGCAAATATGCCTGAAAGTTTCCCATGTGCCTAAGTGTTCCCCATGCGCCTAGAAGGCCATGTGCCTGAATAGTGCCCATGCGCCTAAGACTTAGATTTATTTTCTGATTTTGGGGAAGATGTAAATGTAGGCCTTGACTTGGGAGGTTCCCGGGGGGCTAAGTAAGTTGACTTTTTGAAGTCATAGATGATGTGATGGGCATGTATGATGTATGTTATGTATGTATGATGTGCCTTGTATGGTGATGTTGTATGTTCATGTTTATGTTCCTTATCATGTATGGTTATTTTCCCATGGCTTTACGTTGAATGTTAATGAATGAAATAGAAAGTATTATGTAACGTAAAGTGGAGATAATGTAAGAGGAACGTAATGAAAGAATGCATGCATTAATGAATGAAAGTAAGAAGTCTTGCAAGCAATGTATGGAGGTTCACACCTAATAAAGGGTGTTGGCTCATTTGTGTGTGGGTTAGCTACCCTAGAAAGATGCACACTGGGGTCTAATCCTTGTGATTGACCATATATATGGGATTCTTGCCTCTTGCCCTAGGTACTGGAGTCAGCTTCGTGCACAATGTTCGAGGTCTATAAAAGACCTCAGGCCCTGTAACCAACTTCGTGCACAATATTCGGGGTATACCATATGGCATTGGTCCGGAATGAAAGAGAAAAGATAAGTGGTGAATGTAGTTGCCCTAGATACTGGAGTCAGCTTTGTGCACCATGTCCGAGGTCTATGAAAGACCTCAGGGGCAGTAACCAGCTTCGTGCACAATGTTCGGGGTATTGTACATGTCATCAGAACGTAATGAACATACAAATGAAAGTAAGAATGAATGAATGAAAGCAACGAAAGTGAATGATAATGACGTACAATGAATGAACGAAAGTTAACGAACGAATGATGAAGATAATAATGTTATTATATATGTGTACGTAAGATGTGTGATCATGTATGAAAGTATAGTATGATTTGAAAGAAATAAAGAATGGTTTTAAACGAAAGTAAAGTATGTTTTATTTATAAACTATAACTCACTCAGCAACGCTGACTTTTATGTGTTTCCAGTGGCAGGTAATAGTTGTTGAGGATGGCACGAGGCGGCTACTTGGCTCGTTTTGAGATGACATCTATTTTATAATGTTTTGTGATGTAATGCAACAAGTATTTTGTAATTTGATAATGATGTATTATTTTGCAAAAGCTATTATAATGAAATGAAATAGATGTTTAAATGTTTCCGATGCATGTTTTTAGTAAGTTAATACGAATATATGCTTTATGCACGATGATTGACCAGCTGTGAGTGTCCCGAGAACGGGGCCTTACATATCATGCCCCCTAATGAAAACCCAACCGACTAACTTATCAAGTAATAAAGAAATCCTGGTTAGTTTCAAACCCTAGTTTCGTAATATGATGTTCATCACCCAACACAAATTCTACTTTGTTGCAAGTCGTAAGTTCTGTCACCGCCTAAACCAAACTATTGATTGATTTTATTAAGGGTTTTCTTGTTGGTTCACTATCAAACACAAACTTTGAATTACTCTGTTACTGGTAAAAATGTTGACCATCTGGAACATATGTATGGTTCAAATATAGTAGTAGTGTCTTGTAAGAATATTGAACGTACAAATACTATTGATTGCTATCCACTACATATGAAATATTTAAATATTATGAAGAATATTAGCCAAATATATAGTTTGATGTAGTTATGGAAGCAATTAAGTGGATTGTTAAACAAAGACGATATATTGAACCAAAATATTCCAAGAATACAAGTTCTTTAATTAAAATTCAATCAACAAAAAAAAAACAAAAGCAAACCCTAATAATTGTCACACCCTCAGAATCCACGCGCGGAGTTTTACCGCGAGGCGTGTGAACAAACCAGGATCACAGTCACTAGTTACTCAGAACGACACTATATGCCATATTCAAAACAAAACCAACCAAAATTTAAACGTTTAAAACTATGCGGAAGCGTGTTGTAAATAAGAAAAACCCAAAGTAATAAAATGCATAACATGGCAAAAAACATGCCAACCCAAATGATTAAACACTCATAAATAAAAATCAACAAAGATGTCTTTAAAATAGAGTCTTAGAATGCATGCTGGACCCTTGTAGTGCTCCTATTGGCAAGCAAGGCTAACGACCAGAGAATAGCATACTAAAAATTTCAACACAATGGGTGGTGAGTTCAAGAGTTTGCGTTTAACAAAAATATTATCAATTGTATAGCATAAGAAGTATATTGAAATAAATAGCTAGTCTATATTCACAAGTAATAACCATAGTAATTTCACGATCGAAGCTGACTGTGTTTTGTTTGTTGCCTCCCGTCACGACTTACCAGGTCGTGACGATGTTTGTGTTTAGGACAATATTGCACCCGTTTGACCTCGAGTCGCACATGTGGGGCTCGTCACACCAAGTAGTACTACCTAAGATTTCCCGCTAGTTACCATTATTAACGATCCGAAAGTGTGACGACTTTTCAAGGTATTAAGCATTATGTTAAAACATATACAACTTATAATAATATAACAGCGTTTGAGTATAAGTATGCTACCTCCCGCAGAAGAAGGTTTATAAAAATAGAGGGGCATGAACTCACTGGGGTATAATGATAATGACTAAAGAGACTCGTGATAGGTGCAAAGACAACCCTTCAAAGGTTACCTAGATCACACAAGTACATAAGTACGTGTACATAGAAAACTTAACCACCCTAGGTTAACCTAGTTGACTCGTTTGACCCGTTGGTGACATATTAGATGGAATATTGTTTAATCATGCATATCAACTTAACATACAAGAGTATTTGCAATTTATCCATGCGTATCACATTATCAACTTAGGTTCTACCTAAGTCATCATGCCACATTAGATTATCATACACTTATGTAAATCTCAAGCAATCACCATGCTTAATGTATATATAAATACATCACAACAAATAATTGATACGCGAAGACTAATCATGCACCACATGCCATGTGAAGCTACTCACAACTTCACATCCTAAACCCTGCCAATCCTACGAAGTAGGGGCCTCAGATTCGCACGCGTGTATAACAATCATATTCACATTCATTCATTTAGTTCATTCCAACCAACATACACAATGACTATCAACTTCAATCCCAAACATGATCTCCTAATCACTAATCACAATTCATCATCATGTATGATCATCAAAACGTATACTTCTTACATGATCAACCAAGCATCCATACAACTCAATTACACATTCTATCACAACAAACATCATCAACAATCATTCTAACATGATCTTAACATCACAAACATGCCCAATTCATCACATCCAAAGTCTTACAAAAATAAAGTTTCCCCTTTGGGATAGAAACACCCAAAAGTGCTCTAGCATCCAATTCAATCATAATTTCAACAATTATATACCTAATCAAGTTCATAGCATTTGTTCTAACATGTTAATCACCTCCAAAACATCAAATTCCCAAACATCATACACAAAAGTTTCTACTTTTAGTAATTCATGATCAACATCTCAATTTCATGGATTTTCTTGCACAATACAATTAAACTAACATCTAATCTTTACATCTAATATCTTAGCATCATCAAATCATGAATTCCAAGAACAAAAAGTTTCTTCTTATGCCAATGTATGAACTAGATGATCAAACCCTAGATTTCTTGCACACTCAACATAATCTAGTATTCATACAATCTAACTAACATCATATAATCAGTTAACCATCATCAATTTCATATTATCATCAAAATTTCGGGATTTGGGGTTCATCAAGAACAACCAACATAAAAAACTAATCAAACTAACCTTTAGATGTGTAGAAATCAACAATTGGACTTGTAGAACACCTTGTAATGTTTGAACTAGATCAAAATCGGTTTGTTCTTGTTGTTTCTTGATCAAAATCGCAAAAGAGAGAGTGGGGAGAGGGGTTTCGGTAGAATGTGTAATAGGATCGACCAAAAAGTATGGGCTGAATTCGGGTTTAACTCATCAAACTTGGATCTCATCAAACCTCATCTCGAAACGGGTTTAACTCATGGGTTGTCACCCTCATCATTCTCCCCGTCTTTGAAAAAACTCATCCTCTAGTTGGGCTGAATTCGCTCGATTAACGTGTAATAGGATCGACCAAAAAGTATTAGGAGATGTTAAGCAAATCACACCCACAAAAGTATTAGGATATGGTTGTTTAACCTCCACATCATCCATTTGAGCTTTGAACATTTGTGTTCCACATGCAACTCATTTTCAAATAAAGTCTCTTTTATAAATGGAAACCTCTTATTTTTTATTGAAACTTTCATTTGAAAATAATAAAAGAAATGGCTTGACACATAGGTTAGGATCAGTATTATTAGAAGGGTTAACAATATCTTTGGAAACTTTAATATTCTCTACATTTTGAATATTCAAATGTATAAATATTGCCCCATTATGCGCATCCTCATTCTACTCCTCCATGATTGGAGGCATGTTGACAGGAATTTCTAAACCAAGTCGGCACCTCCAGCAAGTTAATCCACTGACATACATAGTAACACTATTATTGATGGTCGTTGTACCCATAAGGAACTCATAAAAAAATAATCTCAAAAGTCCCTGCGTAATCGATCCTCTCTCAACTAAATGATTTTCTTTTCAAACCCATTATTTCATTCATCCCTTAATGATAAGACACATGTTTAATTGTACGGTATGAATCAATCGTACCTGAAGAATTATAGAAGATACATGTTCATCAATTACTTCATATTGTTCTTCTTAATTATAAACCCCATTAAGAGTCTTTGTCACCCACTGATATTCTTCTTCTTCTAAATTAATTTCATCCTCGTCAAACTTCGGTCCTTCTTTTGGTAAGAAATCTAGATAGGTCGTTTTAAAGATCTAGTGTGGATGACGACTAAATCGATGGTGTTTGACTTAGTTTGTGTCTGGCATGTATCCTGTTACAACTCTAGGTTCCAGATCCTTTGTCGGACCCATTTAATCTCATATTGCAACTTGAGATCTCAAACTCGTTACTTGAGTCATCTGATCTCAAAATCCCATGGGCCACGGTTCCGATATGCCAATGATGCATAACTACAAGCAATCAAGTGACTAAAGAATAAATTTGTTTATATAATTTTGCAAGAAATCTCACATCGTGTCAAATGATTAAAACACGAACACTCCAGTTGAAAAAAACAAAAGCTATATGTAGTATATAGTTTATGGCACTATATGTCACATATAGGCCTAACACGTATCGCTGAGAAGGGTAGTATGACTGACATCTATACGAGTCAAGCTCTAGCCCAGCTCAAGGTTGAAAAAGTTATCGAGCTCCAGCTTTTTAAAGTCAAAATAAGTTGAACTAGAGCCTAAGCAAGCTTGAGTTGGGCTCGACTAGTTTACACCCATAGTGATTAATGAGAATCGATATTAATTAGTTTTAGTAAATATGTGTATTACAAAGGTTAAATAAATCAAATTTTAAAATAGAATGAAAATTTATTATATATAAAATGATATTCTATAGAATAATAATTTTGTTTTAAAACAAATGTTTTAAAAAATATATCATTTTTAAACACTATCTTATTATAACTCTCAATTTTTTTATTTCTTGTTTATAAAAGTTTTACTTTTAAAAACAATAATTTTAAAAGATTTCTTATTTGTAAAAGTATTGATGTTTTAATTTTTTATATAATATAAATTCTTTTCTTTTATATTATATAAATTCTTTTCTTTACAAATAACATTATAAAGATCTGTTTTTTAATTTTTAATGAGATATTTTAATTTAAAAAAAATATAAATTACATTTTTCGTCCTTTAGGTTTGTAACAAATTTCATGTTTTCGTACTTAAAATAAGAAAATTTAAAGTAATGTTCTTTATATTTAAAAAAACTTGAACATTTAGTCATTTCCACTAATAACAGATGTTAAATGAAGCTATGTGCTCCTCACATGAGGGCAAAAAAGTCTTTTTATACTAAAACTGAAACTAAAAAATATAATAAGAGGTCTCACATAAATAATTAATAATCAATCACATCAAGCCATATCATCCCCTGTCACTTGACTACTTTAAGGTTTTTACACGTCAATGTCTCCTTTCCATACAATCTCCGATGACTTCCGATGACCAACCAACTTTGGCCTTTTCTTTTGGTGACCCCCAACAACCAACAACTCCATCGCCTGAAACACAACCTAATATTTTTCCTTGCTCTTTTTCTCTCTCTCTCTCTCTCTATATATATATATATATGTATACATATATATACATATATATATATATATATATACATATAATCACATGATGTAAAGTTAATTTTATTGCAATTAGTAACTTTAAAACCTCAATATCACCTTCCATAGTCACTCATGTCCCTATCCATTTTTCTATCCACACAACACCATGACCATTATAGGTTCAACTATCTAGCTAAGATCTAAGACTCTCAAACCCTCGAACCATGATAGGTGGTGTTGTTTTATGATGATAGGCAGTGATGGTGGTAATATTAGCTTGACAATAGATAGGTCGGGTGGTGCTCAACGGTGGAATGGATGGGTGATGTTCGACGATGGCTAGATAGGTGGTACTCGATGGTAGGCTGGATGGGTTTTGCTTGCTGGTATGTTGGATGGGTGATCCGCGGCGGTAGGTTGGACGGATTATGCTTGATGGTAGACTAGATGGGTGGTGCTTGGATGTGGGCTGGATGGGTGGTGCTTGATAGTGGCTTGATGGATGGTGCTTGATAGTGGATGGATGGGTGGTGCTCAACATTGTCTAGATAGGTGGTGTGTTCCGGGCAACGTAGTGGTGGTGGTGTTCTTGGCAGCAGGTGGCGGTGGCACGACTAAAAGTTAAAAGGGAGGTGATTGATGATGATGGATGATGATAATGAATTGTTGAGATGTTTATAGATGATAATAATGTTTATTGTAGAGATTATATGAAAAGGCTGAAGCAACCAAACACTTAAAGTATTTCGTCATGCATACTGTACAAGTATTAAAGAAGAATGATTCAGAAGTTTCACACAAGCAACAGATATATTCTAAGTGTGAAATATTCCGAAACCAAGACCAATATCTTCTGAAGCCAAATATGAAGTCTTCCGAAGCTTTATAGACAAAGTCTTCCGAAGCTCGACTCTTGAAGACAGATTTCTTCCGAAGACTTTTAATTACATGCTTTATTTGATGTATTTTTCCATAAAGCTGGACCCCTTTCCGCTACAACTCTGTAAAGTCACCAACTTAAATGAGTTGGTGAAAAGGTCCATGATTTTGGTAATTGTATATTGAGGTCTTGAGTCTGTAACTTTCTACTTCATGTACTTTATCCTTTTTGTAATAAATAAGGATGTGAGCTATGGCATGTCATAGTCACAAAATCAAAAAGGCAATCTGCCTTTTTGACTCTACAATTGATTTTGTGTTGTGTCTAGTCAATTGTATCTGGCTAGCTTTCATAGTATGGCCGACTGTAGGATGTAGTATAAGTATCTCATGTTCTTCTAACTTTCTTTTATGCTGTGTAACACTTGTAATAGAACATTGAGAAGGCAATATACTACAACCTTGAAAACCATCTCCTTCTGTATCTTGCTCTTATGTTTTGTCTCTTAATTACTTGTGTTCTTAGTGTCATTACTTGTGGTTAATCCAGTTCACTGTTTGATTAAGTTATGTTACTCTCCTCTTTGTGTTGTTGTGTTGTAAGTTGATCACCCTTCAACGGTCCTGCATTTGGTATGAGAGCTTTCCAGTCTCTTGATATAAGATCTCAACGTCTTAAGATCCCTCACACACACAAATACTCAACTTTTCATATGGCAGCCATTTCCAAGACTGATATGAAAACTGGAACCATGAATAAATCCCCACTGATCATTCTTGAAGACTTTGATACCTGGTGCCTAAGAATGGAAGGTTTCATCAGGTCTCTAGACTCAAGAATGTGGGAGTTTATTAAGACTGGACCTTACATACCAAGCACCCCTTCTGCTACCGGTGGTGGTATGATCCCCAAGGCTGTGGCAAACTACTCTGATGAAGATAGGAAGAGAGTAGAGATTGATAGGAAGAGAGTCTATTGAGAATGGACCTTATATACAGAGGTTTCAAGAAATGCAAAATAGCTAAGCAATTGTGGGATGCATTAAAACTGATGTATGAGGGTTCCTCTGAATCCAAGGAGAACAAGAATGATCTCCTAAAGCAGCAGTTTGAAAACTTCACCTTCAAAGCAGGTGAAACCATGACTCAGTAATACTTCAGGTATGTTGAGATAGTGGATATCCTTGTAGATGGAGGAGTTGCTCTTGAGAACAGAGACATTGTAAGCAAGTTCATGTCCTCACTTTCTAGGCAGTGGACACACTACTATGTGGTGATCAAGAGGACTGAGAACCTCAAAACTCTCACTCTGACAGAGTTATATGGGATTCTTAGTGGCTACCAGATGGAGATGAACATGCAAGGTTCATCTGGCAACTCCAACAATCAAATAGGTTCAGCCCTTCATGTGGTTGAAAAAGATAGCATAGAACCCTAACATCATCTCATATGCTACCCTGACAACTCCTCAAAGGGTCCTTTCATCACCTTCCTAGAGACACCAAGGGAGAACTACACTCAAGGAAACCCATTTCAAGAGACAAGTTCTTCTCAAGCCTTTATGTCTTCTGATGAAAGTTGTGGCAGCTTTCTCTTCACCCTTGAAGACCTGGACTGTATCCATCCACATGATCTGGAGTACATGGAGATAGTCCAGCAGATGGCTCTTCTCACTCACAAGGCCAAGAAGTTCTACAAGCGGACTGGAAGGAAGTTTCCAAGCAGTGCAACTAATGGAAAGTTTGGGCTGGAGAAGGGCAAGGTCAAGTGTTACAATTGTAACTTGATGGGCCACTTTGCTAGGGAGTGTAAAGCACCAAGAACAAATGGTGGCTGAATACAGTCCAGATGAAACTACACTGACAAAGCTCCCAGAATGAGAAGCCAAAGCAGCAAGCAGCTGTTGCTGTTGAAGAAGGAGGCTTTGACTAGAGCTTTCAAGTGGAAGATGCTTCTCCATACCAAGCACTGATGGTAGATCTTGATGAAGCCAAGGTATTGGAACATCTTTGTACCCCTGAATGCATTGCTAAAGTTAATAAATATAGGTCCTACAACTTGGAAATGAGATCTGATCTTGAGTCCTTAAACATTTTAAAAGCTCATTTTAGAAAGTCTGAAAATGATTATAAACTGAAGATAGAGAATTTAGAGAAAACTATTTCAGTTCTAATATATGAGCATACAGACTTTAGGACTCAGATCAAGGATCTCATAACTAAGCCGACTGAGTGCCAGGCTGAGCTTGTGATCTACAAAGCCAGGGCAGACAAGTGTGTTCTTGAAGAAGAGACCTTCAAGAACATGATATCCTCATCCCTGCATAACAAAGTGTGCTATCAAAACAAGTAGGGGCTGGGATCAAATGAGATAGCTCCTCCACACACAATCTTGTCTGTAAGATCACCTTGGTGTGGAACTTGTGAAGATAAGCTTCCTCTCATAGATCCTTTGAGTGAAGAGGATGATGAAGTGATAGTGAAGAATTCCTCTGAGAAGAATAAAAAGGAGGATTCTAAGAAGGGCCGTTATCCTTCTGAGGAGAAGAAGAAGACTGGGATGACCAAGTCAATGAGAAAGAACTTGATCAGATGGAGCAAATGGAAAGCAAGGAAGGCTCAAGAGATCAAGGCTACTTTTGACTCCAAGCATAAACAAAATTTTATCTCTGCGGGGTTTAAAGTGGTAAAGACAGAATAGATCAACCTTAACTCTTCAACTAAGAGTTTTGGTTCATGGTCAAATCATCTCAGTATTAAGAAGGAGACTGATCTGTTGTGTACCACTGCTACACAGCCTGGTCCATCAAACTTCAAGAATAGTTCCCAGCCCAAAAGGACTGTCTCAGCATCTGCAAAGATGAGGGTGGAGAAGGGATGTGATCAAAGTCAGTCTTGTTCCCAGCAGAAGGCTCTTGGGAAGAAGAAAATGGACTGTGTTATGTGTGAAAGTACTGCTCATCTTGCTAAAGATTTTCCATACAATCCTAAGGGTACTCTTCACATGACCAAACCAAAGACTTCCAAGAGTTCTAAGAAGATTCAAGCTTCGGAAGGAAAATACATTTCCTCGGAAGCTCCAAATCTAAGAAGAAGGCAAGTGGAAAATTGCCTTCGGAGGAAAAGTTGGTCTTGGAAGAAAGGAATACTTCCGAAGCACTGAAGTTTGCTGCAGTGTCTGCAGAATCTTTCGAAGGTCTGGTCATCAAAACTTCTGAAGTATCAAAAGCTTTCGAAGTGTTGAAGGTCAAGTCCAAGATTCCAAAGGTGGTGTGGAAGTCTAAGAAAGACCAAGTGACTAAGAATTCTCCATCAACAACAGCTCAAGATCCTCCAAGCACAACCATAGGATCTATTACTGTTGCATTACCTTCTGTTTCTATTAGTGAGCCCAAGACAAGTAAGGGTTGGGTTTCCAAATGTAACTAATCATTTTCTTTATGCAGGGACAGCTTAAGACAAACAAGAATGTCTGGATCATTGACAGTGGCTGTTCCAGGCATATAACAGGCAATAGGTCACTACTCCAGAACTTTAAAAGGATTGATGGAGGGCCAGTTGCTTTTAGAGAAGATGAAGGCGGTTACATTTCTGGAAGGCGCAAGGTCACAAATGGTAAGCTCAACATTGAAAAGGTAAACTTTTTTAGGGAGCTTGGGTACAATCTTCTGAGTGTATTCCAATTTTGTGATCAGAGTTACAACATGCTCTTTACTGAGCATGAGTGCATTGTTCTCAAGCCCGGGGTGGTCATTCCTCATGAGCATATTCTGGTTAGAGCCCCCAGGAAAGGGAACATGTACAAGATGGATTTGAAAGAAACATCTCCCTCTAGAGAAGTTTCATGCTTTCTGTCTAAAGCCAATAGTGATGAGTCTTCCCTACGGCATAAAAAAATATGCCATGTAAAATTAAGAACATGAATAAACTGATAAGAATGATTTGGTAACTCGAATGCCACCATTGTGTTGCATGCCTGAAAGGGAAGCAACACAAGGTATCTCACAAGCCTACAGAAAGGAACTCCATCACTACACCCCTACACTTGTTACATATGGATCTCTTTGGCCCCACCAGTGTAATGAGTCTAGGAAGGACCACTTACTGTTTAGTGATCACAGATGACTTTACAAGATTCACTTGGGTCTTCTTCCTTAGAACTAAGGATGAGACTCCTGAGATTTTGAAGAATTTCATCTTGAAGATTGAGAATCAATCTGATCACAAGGTCAAAATCATAAGATGTGATCAGGGAACTGAATTCAAACAAAATCCTTGATGCATTTTGTGATGAAAAGGGTATACAAGACAATATAGTGCTCCCAGGACTCCTTAGCAGAATGGTGTTGCTGAGAGGAGAAACAGGACACTGATTGAAGCTGCAAGAACCATGTTGTCTGACTCTAAGCTGCCCGTCACCTTCTGGGCAAAGGCAGTCAACATTGCCTGCTATGTGCAGAATAGAGTTTTAGTAGTTAAGACTCATGGCAAGACTCCTTATGAACTTTGGAACAAGAGGAGACCTTTCATTGGTTTTCTCAGGTCATTTGGATGTCCTTGCACCATCTTGAATACCAAGGATCAAATTGCCAAATTGCTGAGAAATCAGATGATGGACACTTCATTGGATGCTCTTCCCAAGCTAAGGCTTACAGAGTATCCAATCTTAGAATTAGAATTGTTGAGGAGTCAGCCAATGTGACTTTCATTGAACACACACCCTGTGTGGATGGTTCTGGTCCTGATTGGCTTTTTGATCTTGATTTAGTTACCAACTTTTTTAACAAATCTTGTGAGATTGTTTCAGGATCTGCAAAAATCTTAAATACAGGTGATCCTAATCCAAGATTTGAGCTGAGAAGACCTTCAAGTAATACATCTTCAGCTCCAGTTAGGACTACTTCTGCAAATGAGATTTCTATCAGCACTACAATAACAAACTAAGCTGATACATCTGGTATGCCTTCAAATTCCAGCTCAGAGACTCCATAACCAGATAAAGATACTTCAAATGTAGAAGACAATGATGGTTGTGGTGATCGTGATCAAGACTTTCTTGATGCTGATAACCACTCCATAGATGACAACATCAATGATGTCACACACTCCTTGGATCAAGTCTCTCTTGATAAGTGTGCTGATGTGGTGGGAGAAACATCTATGCCAGGTCTAAATTTCTCTAACTTAGATCTCTCTCAGCAACTTGCTGTGATCCCTCAGCTAAGGATCCACAAGTCCCATCCCACTACAAACATCCTTGGAGATGTTGTCACTGGGTTAAGAACAAGAGGACAAACCCATGAAGCAAATGTTTGTCTTCACTCTTGTTTCTTGTCCCAGATAGAACCAAAGAAAGTTGATGAGGCTCTAAAGGATGGAAGTTGGGTTGAAGCTATGCAAAAGGAGCTGCTTCAATTCAAAAGAAAGAAAGTTAGAAACCTTTGTCCTCTTCCTCATGGGAAGACTACCATTAGGACCAAATTGGTGTTTAGGAACAAGAAGGATGATAGAGGCTTTATCATCAAGAATAAAGCTAGACTAGTTGTTCAAGGATACACACAAGAAGAAAGTATTGACTACACTGATGTCTTTGCTCCTGTAGCAAGACTGGAAGCTGTTAGGATATTCCTAGCATTTGCTGCATTTCAAGGTCTTTCAACTTGATGTGAAGTGTGCTTTTCTTTATGGAGTGATTGATGAAGAGGTGTATGTTAAACAACCACCTGGTTTTGTAGATCCTAGTCATCCTGATTATGTCTGGAAGCTTGACAAAGCTCTTTATGGGCTGCATTAGGCACCCAGGAAGTGGTATGAGACTCTGTCTCAGTATCTTTGCAAACATGGATATAGGAGAGGTACTATAGATGGAACTCTCTTCATCAAAGGATAGGGAAATGACATATTGCTAGTTCAAGTATATGTGGATTACATCATCTTTGGTTCAACAAATCCAAGGCTCTGCAAAGACTTTAAGAAGCTGATGAAAGACAGATTTGAAATGAGTGCCATGGGGAAACTCAATTTCTTTCTAGGAATTCAAGTGAAGCAAGTTGAAGATGGCATTTTCATTAGTCAGTCAAAGTATGTTCAAGACATACTCAAGCGGTTCAACATGACTGATTGTAAGATTGCTAAGACACCCATAGCTAGGAACCACTCTCTTGGACCTGATCTTGAGGGGGAGTGTGTAGATGAATACTTATACAGGGCTATGATTGGATCTCTTATGTATCTTACAGCTAGCAGGCCTGATATTATGTTTGTCACTTGCATATGTGCAAGATATCAAGCCAACCCTACGATGTCTCACCTATCACTGTCAAAAGGATTCTAAGATACCTTAAAGGTGCCTCAACACTTGGCCTGTGGTATCCTAAGAATTCTGACTTCAATCTATATGCATATACAAATAGTGATTACGGTGGTTGCAACATGACTGCAAAGTCTACATCTGAGGGATCTCAGTTTCTTGGTGGAAGGATTGTCTCATGGCAATGCAAGAAACAATCCTGTGTCTCCGTATCAACTACTAAAGCTCAATACATTGTTGTTGCAAGCTGGTGTGCTCAAGTGCTTTGGATTCAGAATCAGATGCTCGACTATGGGTTAAACTTCAAGGAGAGTCCCATTCACATAGACAACAACAATGCTATCTCAATCACAAAGATTCCTGTGCAGCACTCAAGGACCAAGCATATCAACATCAGGTATCATTTGATAAGAGATAATTATGAAAAGGGATTAATTAAACTAGTCAAAGTCCACACAAATGAACAATATGCTGATCTGTTTACAAAAGCCTTTGATGAACAGAGATTTAAATATCTTGTATCATCTATTGGGATGATAAACTTTGAGTATGTTTTTCTTAAAACTAATTTTTATTATTTCTTAAATCTGCGTGTCCTAAGTTGTGTAGTTCATCACTTCCATAAGCTCTTGTTCTCTTTGGATGAAAATTTTTTGAAGACTTTCCTTAGAATTATGAAGAATTTTGATCCTTCGAAAGTTATGTATTTAACTTCGGAAGAAACTTATGCCTTTAAAACAACTAACTGCCCAAGTATTTTACCTTCGGAAGAAATTTCTAAAATATCTTCCGAAGCTTAAAATTTTCTTTAGCACTTATATTTTCAAGGAAAATCTTCTTCGAAGCAAAATTAACTCTCGAAAGCTTTGTTCTTCTGGACAAAGCATTCAATTCTTAATTTTTCTTCCGAAGTCAAAATTCTCAGAATCCTTAGGAAAATCTTACGAAGTCATTTTAGCTTCAGAAGCTTTTTCATTAAAACTTCCAAAGATAATTTACCTTCAGAAGCTTTTTGACATCCAAGAAAACTACTTTTTGAGCAAAAGTAAACTATTTTTTTAGAGGTGGGACCGACATTCGGATTTCAAAGTTTATCCTCTTTCATTAAACTTTATCTAAAGTCTTTTTTTCACATATAAACCTAACGGTTTCCCCCTCTTTCTATCATCTGCTTCTTTCCTCCAAACCTACAACCCTAAATTTCTCTCTGAAATTTCTTTTGTTCTTCTTTCTTCATCCTTAAGCTCTCTCAAAATGGCCAACCCTCAACACAGAAATGACCCGAACTTTACCATGCAGTTACACAGGCAACATAACCAGGTTGCTCTATGAAACTCTAAGAAAGATCCTCATTTCTTAGAGGTTTGCCATTTCTTTGCTCTGCGAACTACTCCACCTCCCTAACCATTGATCCTCCACTTTATAAGGATCATTTGCTACAATTCTAGAAGACCTGCCAAGAGGTCGTAATGGATGGGGAGAAGGCAATGTCTGCCACAATGCTGGAGAGAACAGTCTTCATTACTCCGGCCATCATTAACATGCATCATCGACTGGATGATGAAGAAGGTGAGGTGTTCTTCCCAAAGGAAGTTGTTAACCAGTACTTCGCGCAAATGGGTTATGAGGCAGACTACTCTATCAAGACCTTTAGGAAAGGGAAGGTCTCATCAGACCTTTAGGAAAGGGAAGGTCTCATCCTAATAGAAATTCTTGCTCCATGTGGATATCCACAGCTTATCAAACAAGCATGGTGGATGGGACTAGATTCCTGAGCATCTCTCCTTCATTGTCCATGGGATGGTTCAGGGGGTCAACTTCAGGTATTCTCAGTTTGTTTATACTAATCTGCTTGCAAACTTAACTCCTTAGAGTATTATATGTTCCCTAGATATGTCCAATACATTCTTAACTATGAATTGGGCTCACAGTTAATGGGAAGAGGTAATATTCTTAAACTAGGACAGATGAAGCCCGGCATCTTTAAAATTTTGATAAAGCCCACTGTAGGCTTCTCTAGGGTAGAAACAGCCCTGGTTCTAAAAATGTTAAAGCTCATTGCTCAAGTTGACAACCTAGCAGCACCAGCTAGTGTTGAACCCACACCTTCTACATCCCAACCACCTAAACAGCCACAAATCACCCTCACCTACCAAAGAAAATCCAAACGCACCCATACTCAGGCTATTCAGTCCGTGGAGGCCCCTATACACTCACCCATATAGGAAGAAGTGGACACTGGAGCTCCCACTTCTCCTATGGAGTAGACCACTCCCATTACTTCAATGATCAGTGCTGAGGTTCCTCATGCTCAACCTGATGAGCTCATAAGCCAAACTGCCTTAAGCCATCACTCTGAGTCTCAACACTCAAGTGATCAACCTTCAGGGGACAGTTACCATCACCAGCCTTTAGATCTTAACCAACCTATCCCCAACCTTGACTTCTACACTAATGAAGATCTAGGTTTCAGTGAGTACCATTATTCTCTCTTCTTTTTCCCTACTCAAAGAGAGATGAGTGCTTCTGATGCTCTAGTTCTAGCCCACATCAGTCACCTACTGCTGAGCTGGACACTCCTGAACCTGTTCAGGATGTCCATATGGAAGAGGCTCTCACTTTTGAAAGTGATTACATCATTAAGACCTCAAGCATGGCAACTCAGCCCACTGATATCTCAACTGAGGTTGCCAGTGAGCAGAGGAAAACCAACAGCCAAGAACCTGAAGCTGGTGGTGAGAGAGGACTCTGGTCCAATCATCTCATCCCCTAATGATTCTTTTGATGAAGATGAGGGGAATCTAAGACTAAAGGTGCAAAAACTGTCTAAAACATGCACCTATTTAGTCTCCAAGGTTAGTCACCTTGAATCTCAAGTGACTACCTTGCAAAACAGGGTTAATGGTCAGCAACTTGAGATTTCATATCTTAAGGATAAACTAGCTGGGAGACCTTTAAGAAGAGCTCAACTAGGAACACAAGAACCTGTGGATGTGATTGACCTAACTCCTGGCTCACCTATGCAAGTAGGTGATGCTACCAAAAAGGGGGAGAAAGTCATTGCAATCACAGAACCTGGGAGTTCTTCAGAGAGTATGAACATTAAGGACTCACCATCCTTACTTGTAATTGTACATACTCAGCAACTTCCTCATGTTCATATTGATATAGACTCCTTAATACAGAGTTTGTTTAAGGAAGGGATACCAAGGGCCATATCATCTCCACTATCTTCAAATCACATCATTGGGTGGAGGAATGATAGCAATAGGAAAGCCCTAATCATCATTAGAATTCAAGGGCAACAAGAGATCTTCAACTTTCACATCTTGAACTTCTATGAAAGTTTGGATTTTGTCAGCATGCTAGTTGTCAATCCAAGCCAATCAAGACAAGCTGACAAGTTGCCTCAAAGAAGACTATGGCAATCAGGCAATGTCATCGGTCAACTGGATGTTGAGCCAGACCCTAAGATTATTTTCATAGGGGATACCTTGATTGAAGGCCCAGTGACAGAACCTGAGAGCCTTGTCTTATCACCAACAACTGCTGTAGAGATCAATATCCTTTTTGAGACACCTGCTTGTGAAGGTGCTTCTTAACCTCTCTCGGGCTAGAGCTCAGAAGCTACATCAAGCAATGAAGGCCAAAGCTCTCTCCACCCTGAGTCACAAAGGTCTGTTAGTAACAAAGGAAAAGAAAGATGACATATGAGGAGATTGAGGAGGAGAGAGAGGAAAAGGAAGCTGAGGGGAGAAAGTTCCTCTTTTGAGTCTGCAAGACTTATGGAGTCTGCTATCAGGGCTACCCCCAGACCAGATACTCAAAATGATAAGTTAAGGGCAGTCAGGATAAACTATCTACAGACAAGGAACTATGACATAGACAATGTCATTTCTCTCCCCTTGGATGAACTGAATGATCTGGTTGACTTGGAAAGGTCAAAGGAGAAGAAAAAGGCAGAAGATGTAGAGCTACTAGTATAAATCAAAGAAGACGGAAGAAAGAAAAGACTGTACAAGCATGTGCCTACTCTCTCCCCAGTTCAAGAAAGTCCTGCATATGAGGATGTGGTACAACAAGAACCTCAGGTACATAAAGAAGAAGAAAGGATCAAGATGATCAACTACCTGAGTGCCATAGGCCTCTATCAGGCAGAAGCACTTCTTCCCTTATCCTTTGACTTTATTGAGTTTGAGTATCTCAAACTACTCGAACTTGAGATAGTCAAGGAAAGAAAGACAACCAAAAGAAAGCTAAGGGAAGAAGCTGCTAAGTCAAGTGTTGATACATGTGTCCCTAGTTTCTGAACTTAATGTAGAATGTCTTTATTGTCTTACACATATGTAATTTAATGGGTACTTAATGAAATACAATGTGTGGTTGTGCTTATAATGTTGAATATTTCATTTATTGGTATGTAATAACGCTTATTGAACTAATTATATAGGTTTGTGGTGTTTGAATAAATCTAAGTCAAATAATGATTGTGAAACATGTTCAAACTTAATCATATGAAGTTCACATGCGATTGGCCCATGCTAATGGACCATACGCATGAACAACTTCATGCTAATGAACCAGTCATAGGAATGAACCTGGAGACTGGATCAGTCGCATGATTGTAACATGAGATTGACTCAGTCGCATGATTGTAACATGAGATTGACTCAGTCGCACGACTGAACACTCAGTCATGCGAATGGATCAACCGCATGACTCAATCGCACGACTGAACCATGCAAATGGTTCAGTCGCCCGAATGAAAAACCCTAAGCTATAAATACCACTTAAATTTTGGAAAAACATAACACTTGGAATACCTACTTACTAGATCGTACCCTAGCCATCCAGAGACCTCTAAGAACTTGTTCCAAGTTCACAGATTGCACTAGATCGATTCCTAATCGTTCTTAACATTTAGATTCAATCCATAATTGTTTCTACGTGCGTTCTCACTGATTGGATCACCAATCAAATAGGATTCCGCACTATTTGATTCGGTATTCATGTATATTAGTTAGTATTTCATTCGATACACGATCCTAACAACTGGTATCAGAGCCTTGGCTCTTGATTTATGTGTGATTCAATCATTTTTGGTACAAAAATTGTGTTTTTCCACTAAAAATGCAATCTTTTTGTGTAAAACGGTGTCTTAGACGTCTTCTGATCGTAAAGTTTAGTTTTTCCGGCATACGGCAATTAGGGTTACTGAAAATTCGAGTTTTTGCATCCAAAATACATTAAACTTACGAATTTTCAAGTTTCAGCAGCTTCAGTCGCACGATTGACTCAATCACCCGACTGAACCCATACGCATCCCTCATACGCACGATTGGACTCATTCGTACCTCCATTCGTACGACTGAGCAGTTTATTCGCATTGTCCAACCGTATTTGTTCATTCGCCCAACTGAGCCATCCGCATTAGTTCAGTCGCACGATTGAACAATCCGCATTGTTTAATCGCATGAATAGCCCAATTGCACACCTTCATTCACACAAGTGAAACAGTTTGTCCCAAAGATTAAAGTTGACGGTAATGAAGGACCAATACTCAGCATTCATAGTAGGGAGAGATTCATGGATTCAAAACCTACTGCTTCTGGATAATGAAGTTAGGAATCACAACAAACCCCCTAAGCTAATCACGTTGGACGAATACCCACAATAGAAGCAACGTTTCGAGATCTACTTAAATGGAGTAGATCCTAATCTGTGGGAATCTATAAAGACGGGGTACAGGATGCCAGTAGGTGCTAATGGTGTCAAACTTACACTAGGTGGCATGACTAATGGACAAAAGGTCAGATACAATGTTGAGAAGAAGTCTATGCTCTGCTTACTCAGTCGATCCCCAAGGATATTTTTCACCAATTTTTTGAGTATACACAAGCAAAGAAGCTATGGGATGCATTGGAAAAAAGTATGACGGAAATGCATCATTAAAGGCGATTAGGCTAAAGCTTTGAAGAAAGAGTTTGACAACTTCTCTTCAATGGGTAAAGAAAGACTTGATGATGTCATTGACAGATTCTACCACTTGATGAGTAAGATGCACACTCATGGAGTAACGACGTCTATGGAAGAAAAAGTGTCGAAGTTTGCAGACGGTTGCCAGAGAAATGGGTTTCCTTTGTCTCCTATCTTAGACAGAATGATATGATAACGAAGTTAGATATAAATGATTTCATTTTGAAGCTGAGAGAGGAAGAGCTAAGGATGAAGTACAGAGTCCAAAAGTCTTCTTATGATCAAAATCTGGCACTATACAACGTGACTCCACAAGCCAAAACGTCTGGAGCACCACTTCAGACGGCTTTTGTGTCAAGTTCAGCTGGTCCTTCTCAAGCCTCTACGTCAGGGTCAGAAATGTCAGGGTCGTCTGGTACCCAATACATTGCACCTGAAACAAATACTACCAAACTGAAGACCGAGAATCTCAGGAATGTGACTGTAGAAGTAGCTAAAGAACACATGGATCTCTTAGTAGCGGTCGTCCACTCCTATGATGGGCTAGTTGCTGGGAAAATTGGGAACTGCCATCTGGCAGACGAGGACTAGGAGCAAGTGGACGAGACAGAGCTGGAGAGGATGGATATAATGTAGGCCTTAGCAAGTGCTGTTCGGAGAGCTAAGAAGTTTGTCAAGAAAACCGGACAGAAATTGGTTGCAACTAAGGACACTACCTTTGGTTTCGACAAGACCAAGGTGACCTGTTTCAACTGTGGCGAAAAGGGGCACTTCAAACGTGAGTGTGTGAAACCCAAGAAAACTGGAAATAGGAATCCATTCTCATCCTTCAATCATCAAGATAAACCAACTAGTAGTCCTACTTCGTCAAGCAAGGATCCTAAATCCCTGACTGCTCATGATGATGAAGGACATCACTGGAGCTTTCGGTTTGTTTCACCGGGAGAATCCAACATCGCTAGTGTTGAAGATTTAGATAACGATTCAGCTAGTGAGGGAGATATTGTAGTGGAACTCATGATGTCAAGCACCGAAGAGACTACAACAGTGGTCAATTACATGCCTACACAAGGGAAATCTACAACAATGTCAGAATCACCAGAACCAAAAACACCAGACTCTGCTTTGATGGCTGATTCATTAGAATCCTCTCAGGTAAGTACTACTAACCAACTTTTCAATAATCATGCTTTTTCAGATTGTAATAAATTTAGGGAAAGCATAGATTCAAAATTTGCTAGGTTATTAGATCATAATGATAGCTTAGTAAAGGACTTGCAACTGTGCACTGAAGCTAACAGAATTCTTAAACAAAATGAGCACGGTTATAAAGAAAAGATAGAACTATTGAACAAACAACTTAGGGAAAACGAAGTTGTAGCTTTTAACCAATCAAATGACATTAAGTTCTATCTTAACTCCATAGAAAACACTAAGAAACAAAAGGCAGTTTTAGAAGTAGAAGTTAATTCATTAAAGCAAAAACTGCATAGTTGGACAAGTTCATCTCATATTGTTCAACACTTAGTGAGAGAGCGTAACAACGGGGAGGGATTGGGTTATAAAGTGGTTCCACCACCACATGAGATCTTGATGAACACAAAAAGTAACCAATCAATAATAATCCTATCAAGGATCATGTGGTGTCCACTCCTCTTGTAAGTGACCCAGATACCACATGTTCATCCAATGAATCTGGTACTAACTAGAGGAGGCCACTTCAAAATCACAAGGTAAAATGCCTCGTGTCAATCTGGACAAACAATTTGAACAGGTTAAAGTTAAGTCTGGGTCAATCAAGTCTAATTCTGAACCCAAAAAGACCAAACATGCTAACCACCCACGTGCTTCATGTCTAAGTCCAGGTAAACAAAATGGAAAAGATGTTAAAAATGTTAAAATAATTAACTTTGTTAAACAAGATAAAACATCTAAAAAAGAAGAGTGTCAACCCAAAAAGGTTAATCTCACACGTGTGTCACACACTTCTCCACACAAACAGGTAAATCGAAAAGTCGAAAGCAGCTCATGCTACAACTGTGGAGAGTATGGACACATTGCGTCTAAATGTCCTTACTATCAGACACCAAGGAGGAAAGTTGAACTTCAGGACCCAAAACCTAGCTCTTCTAAGAGGAACTCAGTGACTCCACCTAGAAGGACTAGTGAACCTAAAGTTCAATCCATTAGCCAGTCGCCTGTTTATCACAAACAGGCCTTACACAAGGCAGGCTTATGGAAAGAAAAACCAACCTCAATGTCTGATAATGAGAACAAGAAGATAACTGAGCTTCCCTCACCCTCTAAAGGTCAATAGGTTACATTTATGATGTGTGATGCCTCTGGGACACCCAAGCCAGTAAAGGCTTGGGTCCCTAACCTGAACTAATATTTTCAATTGAATGTGCAGGGTGTTCGCTATAGTGCTCAAACCAACACGTGGATTATAGATAGCGGAGCATCCAGGCACATGACAGGGAACAGGAATCTTTTATCAAACATCAAATAAATAAAAGGAGGTTGTGTTTCATTTGCTGGAAACAAAGGAAGGTATATCACAGCTCAAGGTGAAGTGGGCAATCAGAAAGTGAAGTTTGACAAGGTAAACTATGTTCAACAACTTCAGAATAACTTGCTTTCTGTATCCCAAATTTATGATAAAGGTTTTAAGGTGGTATTTGACAACAAGAAGTGCTATGTCCTGAAAAAGGACTATATGATCCCGGAGGACCAAGTCTTAATGTTTGCCTCAAGATATAATGACCTTTATGTCTTGGATCTATCAAAGGCCTCCACAATGGATCGTGAAGTTCGGTGCTTCTTGTCAAAAGCTACTGAGAAGGATTCCATCTCCTGGCATAGGAGAATGGGACATATTAATCCATGGAAGATGAATCACTTGATCCAAAATGATCTCGTGAGAGGAGTTAATGTCAAAAACTTCCAACTTCCTGATTTCTATGTTGCATGCAAGAAGGGCAAACAGACGAAGAAGTCTCATACGGAAAAGAAAGTTCATTCCATTGAACTTCCTCTTGAACTTCTTCACATGGATCAGTTTGGTCCAGTCAGTACAAGAAGCATCGCAGGCGACTTGTACTGCTATGTAGTTACTAATGACTACTCAAGATTCTCTTAGGTAATGTTTCTGAAATCCAAATCCAAAATATATTTTAGTCATTCAAGGAATTAGTAACTACACTGGAGTCCCTATACAAGCTGAAGGTATGACAAGTACGCTCAGACAACGGAACCGAGTTCAAGAACCAATGGATGGGGGCATACTACAAGGAAAAGAGAATTATGCACCAGTTCACTTCTGCCTACACTCCTCAGATGAATGGCATTGCTGAAAGAAGAATCGAAGCTTGATAGAGACTGCACGGACTATACTAGCAGACTCGAAACTGCCTATCTAATTCTGGAATGAGGCAGTTGCAAATGTTGTTACATGTTAATCGAGTTCTGGTAGTTAAACGCCATGGAAAGACGTGTTACGAGTTACTACAACGAAGTAAACCTAATTTAGAGTATCTCGAGCCGTTTGGCGCACCGTGCACCCTACTAAAGAAGACTCAGGAGGGAAAATTCAGCGAGAAGGCTGAAAAAGGTATCTTTTAGGATACAACATACCAAACAAGAGAGTTTACAACAACTCGACGGGTCAAGTAGAAGTGTGGTGTAACGTGGTCATTCAGAGATACACCACCCCACCTGCTGGAAAAGGACCCGCCTTATTTTTCGACTAGATGGATTCTTCAAGTCCTTCAACATCCCTCTCTCCATGTTTGATGTTGAGTTAGCAGCAAAGATGATGTATGATGTTCTAAACACACTCAGGGGGAGCACTCGAGGTAAGTGACTCTTCCTCTGACGATGAAGCCGTGGAGAATATTCAGGACACTCAGGAGCAACAAGTTCCTCCTACTGCAAGTCACAAGCATCTGACATTGATGCCTCTAAGTCTTCGGAACCTCACACCCCTACTGCCTCAAATACTGAACCAAATGTTCATAATCTAGATACTGAGGTAGTTGTTCCCACCAATCCTGGATCACGCCTAAACGTCTATCATCCTCTAGACAATGTCATTGGGGATGTCATATCAGGAGTTCAGACAAGAAATCAGTTGTATTCAGCTCATTATGCCTCAGTAATAGAGAAAGGGTACCTTCACGATGGACCTTATCGTTGCTTTGTGTGTCAGTTCGAGCCAAAATACGTGAGTGATGCCCTAAATAATGAGGCATGGGTCAGTGCCATGCAAGAAGAACTTCTTCAGTTCAAGAAGTTAGGTGTATGGACACCGGTAGATAGACCTAAAGGTTCTAAGGTCATTGGCACCAATGGGTCTTGAAATGTAAGAAAGATGACCAAGGTGTCATCATCAGGAACAAGGCTCGACTTGTAGTTCAAGGATTTTGACAAGTTGAGGGAATAGATTATAATGAATGTTTGCACCCGTGGCAAGAATGGAAGCCATTCGTATCTTCCTTGCCTATGCATCATATATGAAGATTAAAGTTTATCAACTGGATGTGAAGAGTGCATCCCTTCATGGTGAAATCCGAGAGACAATGTACGTCAGTCAACCCGAAGGATTTGAGGATCCATGTCATCGGGACAAAGTTTACAAACTCGACAAGGCCTTATACGGGCTTTATCAAGCTCCTAGAGCCTAGTATGAGAAACTCTCCACTCACTTTGTGAAACATGGGTTTCACAGAGGTGTTATTGACTGCACACTATTCATCAGAGAAAAGGATGGTGATTAGTGCTGGTCCAAATTATGTAAAGAGTTTGAAGCAGTAATGAAGGCTGAATTTGAAATGAGTGCCATAGGAGAGATGAAGTTTTTCTCGGGTTACAGGTAGATCAGACACCTAAGGGAATTTTTCTACATCAGACCAAGTATGTAGGAGATATTCTCAGTCGGTTTGACATGGAGAATGCTTCTGAGCTCGGACTCCACTTGCTACAAACCATGATGTAGCACCCAACAAGAATGGTGATCTGGTAGATGCCACCATGTACCGAGGAATGATTGGATCTCTAATGTACCTCACTGCCTCAAGACCGGATATCATGTATGCTACATGTCTATGTTCAAGATATCGGCAAAGCCAAAAGTTAACCATCTGATAGGGGTCAAAAGGATCTTCCGCTATCTGAAGGTTCACCAACACTAGGGTTGTGGTATCCTCATGACGATGACTTCGAGCTTACGGCATATAGTGACTCAGATTACAGCGGCTGCAAGATGAACTACAAGTCTACATGAGCAGGATGTCAATTCTTTGGGAGGAGATTAGTGACCTGGCAGTATAAGAAGCAGGCCTCGGTTGTTTTGTCAACCTGCGAAGCCGAATACGTTGTTGCTGCAAGTTGCTGTTCACAAATCATATGGATTCAACAGCAAATGCAGGACTACGGTTTGAATTTCTCTTCTACTCCTATTTTTGTTGATAACTCTGCTGCAATTGTAGTAACTAAACATCCGGTCCAACATCCTAAGACCAAACACGTCGGAATAAAATATCACTTTATACGTGATTGTTTTGAAAAGAACCTAATCGATATGGTTAAGATAAATACTGATTTTCAACACGCTGACCTCTATAAAAAGGCTTTTGATAAACCACGTTTTCTATATTTGTTAGAGGTCAAAGGTGTTAAAAAGAAAAGTGACGTAATTCCTGAAGATGACCATGTGTAGTCCGATGCATATAGTCCATTTCTCTTTTAATTTTATTTTTTTATTTTCTTTATTTATCTAATTTATTTTAGTAGTTAATTAAATTGATGTTATTTCTTTGCCTAGTAAAATCCTAAAAATGTAAATCGTTTACGGTTTTAGAATTTTAGGGGAGAATAGGTTTAGGAAGTAACATTACAAAAAAAGGACGAAGGAGGAAGAGAGGTAAGCTTTAGATCGTATTTGTGATACCGATTCAAACTTTGGAAAATGATAGTACACAGTAACAAACCACTTGGGACTTTAAATGTTTAAATTGAATAAGATGCGAAATTCAAAGTATAAGTCTTTGTAGTCTGAGCAATATAAAAGGAAAAATGATAGTAAAACTAGCTACTACCAAGGTAACACAAAGAAAGTAGACCTAGAGGTTGCTAGACCAATGATGATATGTCGGTAGATTCAACACAATAGATTATTAGACCTTGTTGGTGATCTCAAGATTAAACTAAGTTGTTTGACAAGCTGTGGGTTATCATCTTATCCCTGGTTAACACAATCAACAAAATTCCAATAAGGGGTAACGAGCAGAATAAACGCCACAAATGTGTGTGTATGACCAAAATATGAGCAAAAGCATGAGATGAAAAAATGCAAAAGCAATCAAACTAATAACCTATGTTATTAGTGAGATCTGTGGAAAAAGAATAAAATGCTCAAACAAGAAGATAGGTTATGTGCCTCTCTGCTGTGCGGTTGCACTAACCTGAGGATAAGCATAACCTATATATTCTAGAATTCATTGTTTTTTGCCGCCTCTCTGTTGTGCGGTGGCACTGACCTAAGGCTTGGCTTCTCTTTGAAAGCTCTAAGAATAGTTTCTTCTTGAATACTACCCTGAGACCGCTCAAAAATTTCCTGAGAAATGTTGATTAACATATAAGTGTGGGATCCACAAATGCTTGTTGAAATAATCAAACCTTAAACTTTTACCAATCTATGTCAAAATTCTGTGTATGGATCTCAGAGTATACTGATAATCATCATGGCTACAATTCTTAAAAGTCCAAATCAATGTGGGGATCTAATAGTACTAGTATGATCTCCTAAACTTGCTAACGACTCTAGATGAAAAATAAGAACAGAGCATCAAAAGGATTTGATAACATGTCCCGAATGATTAGACTTACCTGTATGATTCCAAATTGAATCGGTCCATTTATGGTCAAAATGAATTGAAGCTGCCTCTTCAGAAAATGAACCTATTAGATTTCCATCTTAGGAATTACACCTCACTCTAAACCACAAAAACAAGTTTAGTTTTGTATTTCAGTTTTAGTTCTTTTATTTTGTTTAAATTTCATCAATTTAGTTTGTTAAACATTGGACTATGCCATGGAACTCAATCGGGGATTTAATCAACTAAAAAAGGTCACATCTGAGGTGACCACACGTGTTTTCAAATATAAAATCAGTCACGTCTGATGTGACAAATTGTTTAAAAGGATCACGTCTAAGGTGATCAAAAGTTTTCCAAGTTAAAATGATCATGTCTGAGATGATCGAATGCTCATAACGTTTAATCAAAAGTTAAAAGGGATTAAGTGTGGAATGGTCATAAAGTCAAAATCATGAGTAAGATCCATTCGCACGACTAGACCATGAGTATGGACCAACCGTACGAATGGACCATACTTATGCCTAAATAGCCGAATGGAGCATGAGTATGAACCATTCACCCGAATGGCATATCAGATTGAGCCAGTTGACAGAATGGAGCTGTGCGAATGAGTTAGTCGCCCGACTGAAATCCAGTCAGCTGACTGTATGTGATCGACTGAACCAATCGCATGACTGAGGTCCAATCGCCCGAATGAACAGAGCGAATGGGTCCAGTCACCCGATTGAATTCAGATTCAGTATAAATAGGGCCATAGTCGATCGCATAAACCCATCACCCCTCATTCTCCCTGAATCGCATAGCCTACCGTTACTCTACCGAAATTTCTTCAGACTCAAATTGAGTTCATCTTGTGACATTCTGATGATCTCTGTTGATTTTACAGGTATAATGCGGTGCTCTCTAGCAAAAACTCTGTCGATTTGATCCCTAAATAACAAGATTCGGCCCTAACAAGACCCGAGACTAAAACTGGACAAATAACCTAACTAAACTAAGTAAAATGTTGAAATCTAGGTTATTAGATGATTAGTAGGTTGATTGCGAGCCTAATGAACCAAAACACGACGTCTAATTTTAAGATTTGGTCTAAATTCAAATTTCAGTTGAATGAACACTAGGTCATGCGACTAGACACCAGGATGAACTTCAATCATCCGAATGAGCTGGTCGAATGACTCAGTCGATTGAATGAATGACTCGAATGAATGAATGACTCAGTCATCCAAATGATTTCTATTGTGTGGTGATCTAATGTCTATGTGTCTTGTGTTACAGATTGATGGCTGACAGGTGTTCCATCAACCCTAAGCACAACATTTGTGCCCATTTTGATTCCACCACTCATAACGGTGCCGAGTTTGCGGGGATCATAGCATTCCTAAAGAGATCGCGGATTCATAGAGCTATTTCCACACCATGCACTCCCTATCAGTCAATACAGCAGGCCTTTTGGGAGGGGGCATCAGTTGATCGTTCACGAGAGCCCTACAGCATCCGGAGTTCCATTTTTGGGCATGATATCGAGGTGACTGCAACTGATATTCATTGTGTACTCGATCTGGGTAACGATGCTGATCACCCCACCAGGCTACACCCTCTGACTGTTAGAGGGTGCTTTCTCAGGATAAAGTACGCAGGGACATAAATGCAGGTGTGCTGAACAAAAGCAACCTGTGTCCCCAGTTTAAGTACTTGGAACATGTTATACTAAAGTGCTTGGCGTCGAGGAGGGGTAGGTTTGATGACCTCTCAGACCAGATCCAAAATGCCTACGTGGCACTGGTACTCAACCACCCCTTCAATCTCAAGTATGATATTTTCCTACCTCATAGAGAACCTAGAGGCCAAGGGAAAGGAGGGTTTCTGCATGTATCAAAGGTTCTTGCAGATGATTATAGATGAGAAGTTGCCTACCTTGCCCAAGGAGAACCACGATGCTGTGTCGTTGGAGATTATGGATGACACGACCTTGGGCCCCATGAAGGTCTACAGGGGGAAGCAAGTCAAGCCCCCTGTGAAGAGACTCTTCAGGCATCTGGCCAAGGCTGATTATGTGGTGCCAGGTAGGCGAAAGTGGCGCCATGAGGAGAGTGACTCAGATGTTGAGCAAATTGCTCTTCCATCTGACGACTCCGATGATGATGGTGACACTGGCGGAGACTCTGGGCCCGCTCCTACTAGGGGCCCCACTACTCATGTTACTTCTCCACCTCCTCCTGATGCCACTACTGCCAGCTTTCACCAGGACTTTTGTCCTGCAGATGAGGAGGCAGAGAGTGATGAAGAGCCTCTCACGAGGACTGTGGGTAGCTTGTGGTTGCTACAGAGAGAGGTTTGAGGGCGGTTGGTGGACGCCTAGGGGTGTCGGGGGATGCTGCTGCTGATTTAGATCCCACATATGCCCTAGACCCGCCCTGCAGCCAAGGGGAGCCTCTATGCCTAGAGGCTCAAAGAACAAGAGGATGGCACACCCCTACGGCAAGAAGGGGAAGAGATTGAAATTCACCCTGACCTCATCCACCACCACAGCCACTACCTCAGCCACACCTTCCACCACTACCACCACCACTGCTACCACACCACCTGCCACCACCTCTACTACCACACACACCACTACCACACCCACTCCACCACTTACCCACATCCAAACCACCACCACTACAGCCCATCCACCACCACCCCCAATCTTCACCACTACCACCACCACCACCACCTTTAGCCACCAAACAGGACCGTCATTTTACCCCTCATTTCCATCTGGATCATCTCTACCTCCTAGTGGGGTGGAGGAACAGCTCTCAGCACTAAACCGTATGGTGCTGAAGCTGTTGGTAGTCGATGACAAGAAGACTGCCCAGATTCGTGAGTTAGTAGAGCTTACTGCTGCACAATCTCAGTAGATATCTTAGCAGGCGCAGCTGATTAAGCAGCAGGCACAGCAGATGGCTGCTCAGAGCCTAGAGATGTCCCAACTCCAGGAGAAAAATGTCCATTCAGCAAAGCGGATAGAGGAGTTGGAGGCTACTAACAAGACCATCATGCTCAAGCTAAAGGGCTCAAAAGATGAGCCACTAAAGATCAGAGAAGGAGATGGAGATGATGGAGATAATGATGACAGTGATGAGGATGATGATGATGATGATGGTGATGATCAAGGTGATGTTACAGAGGGAGGTGATGATATGATGAGGTGATGATGATGATGAAGGAGAAGGAGATACATCTGCTACGGGTGCCACATCAGCAAGTGAAAGGAGGACCAAGAAAGCTCAAGACAAAGGTGCCTCTACTTCAGCCCCTCAGCAGAGGAACACATGATTCAAGACAAGAGTAATGCATAAGTGTTTATGTTATTTAAAATCATCTGTATTTGAATATTGTATCAAATTAATGAGCATTATGTTTATATTTTGTTAATGTGTTTCTGTTTTTGATTATTGACTGATGTATGATGTGTTTATATGTTTAAATCAAGCAGATCACACATCTCAGCAAGATGAGTATGACATTGCTCCCCTTCAACAGATCAAGTCTCAACTCACAATGATACTTGATCAGCAAGGGATAGTCAAGAGGTCTGTGAGTTACACTCTTAAAGAAGGAGAAATAATCCACGACCTTACTGATGACCAGCTTGCTGAGATGTTCAGACTAAATCCTGACGAGGTAGTAGAGGATGCTCCTACGATGGACATTGACAGTGAAGATGAGCTTAATGATGTCGATGAAATCAAGATTGAAGATGTTACTGCTTAACATTATCCAGAGTACGCTGACAGGAGGGAAATGTAGTCCCCAATCTGGGTGACTCCCTTGTTAGTGATACTTTTGAAACTCTAGATAAGATGGAACAAGAGTCCGAAAAGAAGGAAGACAAGGCCCAAGCCTCAGACGTCGACGTCAATATCAGAAAGGCTGAATGGGCAGCATGCTTTGCAGAAGTTAGAGCCCAGCACAGTGCGCTAATGTCAAATGTCTACACCAAACTCTATAAAGTGTATAAGCATCACAAGATGTCAGGCAAAATTATATCGTGGGCCTATTTTGAAGATCTTAACGTCTATGCTGTTAAAAGAGAGAAAGGGATTGAGTACTTTAGATTCCTACATGATCTGAAGACTCTTCTAGGTTTTGAGCTTAACCAGCTAGCAAAATTGAAATTGCTATATGTTGACCCTCGTAAGATGTCAGGCTGGTTTGAAGCAATGTTAAAGAGAGAGTACCACACCGGTGGGTCAACTTCAAGCCTCAACACCAATGAGGTATATCAGGAGATTTGAAGTTGATGCCATAACTGGGAAGCCTAAAATAGTGCTGAA